>VZTN01031642.1:20926-42677 GCA_013400515.1 Erpornis zantholeuca | reverse complement strand
CCAATTGCAATCTTCATTGTCTTTTGAACAAACCTTAGATAAAGCCACACATTTCTGGCACTTTGACTTACCACTTACAGTAGCACAGACCAAATGTTCCTTAGAAAAAGACATGCTTCTCATTTTTAAAATTAATGAGTTAAACACACATTTCAGAAGTATTCCTCAAAAGAAGATCCCCAAAATATGAGAATTTGGACCAAAATATAGGATTTTCAGTGCATCATTTTTGTCCATGTAATCAATATAAATAGAGTGAAAAAGCCCCACCAAATAACAGTGAAACTAATAAAATTGCTCAGTTCCAGAGTATTTCTCCTTTGAAATTAATCAGATCCTAAAAGACTAATGGGTTTATTTCTATACATATCAATGTGTATAGAGAAAGGCTTTTTGCAAAAGAAAGGTGAACTAAACTTATTCCATGTATTAATATTATCTACTATGCATCATTATTTAATCACTCACTAAGGAAAAACGTTTTTATCCAAGGTATATTTTGTGGAAGACTTCTATAGATCATTTACCATCTAAGTATATGCTGCAACAGGGAATTTATATCCATATTTGCATACTCTTATTGATTCGATGTTAGAAACAATTATTCTAATCATTACTTTGTAAAATAAAGCAGTGTTTAAGTGCCACACAAGTGTCCGAAAGTTCTTTTCCTTAGATTTCCCATTGCTTTTAACTTGTGCTTCAGTCAATAATTGTTGATAAAGAGATAAAGTAATAGTCTGAGTAATTGTGTAATGCGAGCTTCAGAGAGTGATTGGTCTTTTGTTGTTGTTTAGAGACAAGATTACACATCCGAGTGCTGCACTTTCTTTTATGGGCCACTGAAATTTATTTCATGGCTCCAGCACATTTTTTGGCAACACCTTGACCCTTCTGAATCTCACTTTTTCGAGCTTGGAAACAGTGCTTATTATTGTTCTTATATGTTATTTTAATTTAAATTTCTAGAGTGATTAAAATATACTCAGAGGCAAGGAGGGAGTTGTGACTTGAGATAAGTGGCAAAAATTACCTACTTCTTAAAAGGTCAAAAATGCCTGAGTGTAAGAAAATATGCAAACAACAACCTAAGAAAACAAATAAATTCCACCCTTGGATATCTTTCATACATGAAACACAGGAGGTGTTTTTTTGTACACAGGAGGTGTATTTATTTTTCATTTGTAGTTCATTTTTCAGTTAGATTCAGGACTTAATGGGAATGGCTGCAGGGAATGTGTGTGGGTGAGTACCTCTTCCAAGTATTTCCTCCTGAAGTGCCTACCCAAATCAAGACAATGTGTTGTCCCCCCTACTGCAGCTCTCCTATTGTGAGGGTTGAAGGGTGCATGCCCTCCACAATCCTCTCCCCAGTAACATTTCTATGTCTTGATCTGGATGTTAATATACTGTGAATGTTGTTCCATACGTTTTCCCACATTTCCCTTTCACTGCAGGTTAAAGGTGTGCCCAGGTTTGGCCTTTCAAAGAAAGTTATGACTTCACTATCTATTCATGGGGACATTTAAATTAAAAATTGATTGGTCTGTTCTTTTTTTCTTCCAAGGAATGACAACTAAGGGGAGGCAACCTGAAGAGCAGACACCCGGGAAGTAAAGCAACAAAGTATGCCCTGTGTATCATATAGGCTTTGCTATCTCAGCGATGTAAGACGTAACTGCTAAAATGAAGTCTGGCATTGTTTTTCTCATGGCTGAGTGAGTGGCAGACCCTGGGGAGAATGTATTAGAGTTCTCATCTTGTAACTTAACTTCTCTTTTTGTCATTCTGCATAATTGCTGTCACCCAGGTAAAGCTGGATTGTTTCTTCCATGGAAAATTCTCTCCCGCGCAACCCTTTGACCTTCAGGCAGCAAGAGCAGCAGGGCTTCTCATCTCACAATTTGACTGAAGAAAATAACTACTTGCAGAGGAAGTGATTTGAAAGAAACAATGTCTCTGAATTAGAAAACTAAACAACTGTGTTTTTAAAACAAACTGAGACTCCTGGGAGTACTTGCCTGGAATTAACGAAAGATACAACTTTCGAAGAACTAAGGCCTTAATGATATGAAGTATTAAGCAGAAATTTGAGTACAGCTGGGGAAATTGCTTAATTGTGAGTAGAATTCTGATAAATGTAAAAGCAGCTCATGTTTTATCAACAGACATTAACATGAATTATGAGCTCATATTGATTCTCTAATTCCTTGACTTTAAAAAGTCCAGTATATTTTTAAAATGCTGAAAGCAGTGTGATAATTACTCTTACCAATACAACTATGGAAAAGACTATGTCTGTTTTGTCATTACATATCCAATAAAAGAGTGTTTTTATTGATTGTTGTTGTAATAACTCCTACCTCAGCCAAGAGTTTAAGGAAAATTTCTTGGCAAAAGTTCCTATAAGTCAACATCTTTTTTTCACAGCTTTCCTGGGGAAAAAACAATCTGATTTTCACTAAGGAGGTATGTTCTCCTAAAATCTTCAAAGAAAATACCGATATATAATAATTCACTGTGGAGCCAATCAGCTAATTTGATTTGATTATTTGCTATTAGTTTACTTAATCTATTGGTATATTGATTCAATTTTAATAGAGACCTTAATTTAATTATTGCATTATTATAGTTTTAATTAGCAACGTGTAAGTGTAGTGTATTAGCTCAGTAATTGTCACGTATTTCTTGTCTTTGCTGAAGTGTGTCTGACATCAAAATTAATTTTTTTTTTTTTTTTAGAAATCCACAAAAGTGGAAAAAAACTTTTTTTTTGTTGGTAAAAAAAATGATGAAAGTAGTAGCAATCAGGAAAACTTGTAAGTTTTTTTTGATCTAGTTGCATGACTAAATTTAAATCACTGTATAATGTGGGTTTTTTTCAGGAGACACTTAGGAAACGTTTCAAGCAGAATTGTATGTAACTACAGAGAAAGAAATAAAATATAGCTTATTCTTTGTAAAGTTAAAAATTACTGAAGTATTTCTTTTACCATTTGAAGGCATTTTGTGCCAAATACTGAAGGATTTATGTGCCATAAAGCCCACGTTTTGCCAGGGTTCCATCTTTTATAGTCATAGATTTTTCAGTTTTCCAATGTTTTCCACTACAGCTTAAGTTAGGAATGTGCCTTTAAATCATATAATTTTAAGGACAATAATGATGCTGACACCTGCTAAACTCTCCAAGTGAAGACTTCTGGTATTTTCCTTTTGGATTGTGTGTTCTCATATGACATGATTGTTCAGGAAGAACTCAAATATTTTGTGTAGCTAGCTAGAAAGAAAAGAATTGGTCATGTTCCCTTCTATTCCACACACCCTAAACCTTTTGTGCTAACTCTTATCAGTGGTCCTAAATATGGTGAGAACAGAAGCACATTTCTTAGAAAAGCTGAGGAATTTAGTATGTATGTTTTACTTTTATTGAGAAGTGTGAATTAAAGTCACACTAAGGACCTTCTATCTGACCAGAAAATGGGATGACCCTGCACTTGTGTTCATTCTTCCATTATCTTCCTACCTCAGACAATTTTTCCTTATTTGTGACTTCAATTTGATCAGTCCTACACATATAAGATGTAGGATGTGGTCCAGGCCCTGACATGGCAAGCAGAAATCACTTCAGGGAGCCAGGGCTCCTCCCTGTCATACAATGCAGGGCATAAAGCACCCCTGACATAGTGTACATATTTTTGTTGCAGTGTAACAAAATCTGGGGAGGAAATTATTAAATGTGCCCTGAAGTCTAAGTGAATAAGCAAGCTGTAGTATAACTCCTATTCCTTTGCAAGCTTGGATAGCCTTGTGCTTCTGTGCCTGAGATTAAGTACTTTAAGCTTTGTTTCTTGAGGCATAATTTTTTTTACTCTGAATTTGCATGCAGTACAGACTATAAATTTCTAGATAGTTTAAGTAAATTAAAAAGTCCTGATTGTCAGGAAGACCAAAATTCTCTATGGTGTAAACAGGAACACAAAGAACAATGTATATTTATTTTAGAAAGTCCAAGAGAGTGAACAGCTAAGACTTTTGATATATTTAATTTTTTTAAATATAATAATTGTTGACACTTCTTTTATGTCATAGATCTTTTGCAGAGTTTGACCTTTTTATTCTGAGAGTTATGAAACAATCAGAAGATTTTTTTTTTCCTTTTTCTTTTTTCCCTTTCCCTTTCCCTTCTGCTTTCCCTTTTCCTCTCTCTTTCCTGTTTTCTTTTCTATTTTTGCTTTTCCTTTTTTTTTTTTGTTCTCAGTTTTACTGAACAAATGGCCCTAACAAAAGTCACACACAAATCCTGACCTCTGTATGGAGTAGACTAGAGCAAAGACAATCTTCTTTGAGGGGAGTGCATTTATTAAAGTTTTGGGTGCATCCTTTGAAGGCTGAGTTATTGCGAATGGTATCACTGTGGAAAAGGGACAATTAACTTGGATGATCAGTGGGTGGTGACTATTGCCATTGCTGCAGAGTTTGGGTTTACAAACAGCAAGGATCAAACACTTCACACCCTTCACCACAGAAATGAAGCGTGTAGGGGACTCAGTGGTCTAAAACAAAGCACAAGCCTACATTTTTCTATCTGTCAAAAGATTTCAGAAGTAATTCATTGTTACAGCTCCCTGGAGTGAGAGTCTGCTTGTCCGTCTGATTTTTCCTGACTGAGTGCTTTAGACATTCTCTGAGGAAAAAACTGTTGTAGCCTTGTTTTGAAAACATTATAGCAAAGACAGGAAGTGTGAAACCATTTGGAATTCTTCTTCCCTGCTGTCATATCTTATCACTACTAGGATGTTATGTTCATGAGCAGCTCTTGATTGCAAGCCTCAGAGCTAATATTATTTCTAGGAGCTGCCTGGTGCCCCTCTGAAAGATCTCTGGATTTCAGAAATCAGCTATTTAATACTTTGCTTATCAGAAATTTCAAATAAAATGAATAAAAAGGCTCACCAAAATGCAATTTTGATGCCAGACTACATTGTGGTATGGGACCGGTACTATTTTGAGGAAAGTTCTGTGAAATCAATAACATTGCTTCACCATCTTAGTAGTTATATGGCTGAAACTAGAATTTAATTTTTAAGGTGTGACACTGTGGCGACCAGAAGCATTTGCTGGTTCCTGCTGTACAGACCTAGTTATTGAAAATAGATTGTTGACTTAAATAATGAGTATAGACCTGTTCTTAATAAAAAGCAGCATAAATAACATTCCTTTAGAATAGCAGTGAAATATGGATTTCTAGTAAATATGGGAATGAAGAGGGAATGGAAGGAGGATATTTTTAACTTCTTCTGTATATATTTTCAGTGTTTTGATTGTATCAAGAACTTTTTTTTGAATGGACCAAGTGTTAAAATAAGTTTTCATGTTCTGAGATATTCATTCATCCTTCACTACAGAAGGATTTAATAGTATAAATAAGCTATGCTCATCAGCTGAGGACACTTTATTTTACTAACTATAAAGAAAAGTCCTCTTGCTCAGCTGACAGATTTTTGCAAGTCCTCCTCACTCTCCTTGAAATGACCTTAATATCTGCTTTCTATTTTGTGCTGGTTATGTTGGATATTGTAATGAAACACAGCCTATGGGAAATCAGCTAGCCTAGTACAAAGTGCAGTCAAACAGATTATTGAAAAAAAATGTCACATGTAAGATACCCAGTGCTGTGATTCTTAGGATTGTAATCGCTTTCCTTTATGCTATTGTATGCTATCCTTTATGCTATGTGTGTTATTACAGCCTTCCTGACTGATTTGCCTTTTGATGAATCACCACTGCTGTGTTTTAAGTGATGTACGAACACATATGATTAAAGTGCCTCTTTCAGGAGCAATGGTCCACCTGAGCTTTATAAACCAATATAATGATTATTAGCTGAACGAAGCCAGATGGCATCAGCTTTGTCTGTGTCAAGTTTTCTGGTGGAATAAACTTTTTTTTGTACCTCTAGCATTTGAGCCATACATCACAGAAAAGAGAAAAAAAAATCAAAAGGACCTTTTCCCTGATGTTGGGTTTTATTTTGTTGGTTGGGTCTTTGTTTTCAATTTTTTTCCTTCAGCCCAAAAAAATGTGTGACCCCACAGGCAGACACAGCTCCCATTCCTACAGTTGCCCCCCAAAATACCCAGATTTAAGAATACCCTTTTATTGTATGTTTCAGTATGGGGGAAATGAAAGGTAGTGGGCAAAAAAGATGTGAAACGCACTGGGAACATTCCAGCTGACACGAACATCCCTGCTTGTAGATAAAGGTGACAGTCTTCGTGTCAATACATCACCAGCTTAATCCTTAGCTTGCTTTAATCGCTTCTGGAGGATTTCCACGAGGGCGCAACAGACATGTTGATTCAAAGCTTGTTAATAAAATTGCTTGTTAATTGGATAGCAATTAAATTGTAATGTGAACAATAATTTCTCTTCTGTAAATATAATTTCATTTTGTAATGTAAACGGAAGAGGAACAACTGAGGATAAAGACTGACACACCAATGCATCTTAAGAAAGAGGGAATGGCTTTTTGGCAGTTCTATCTGCCAGGAGGGTAACAAAGTGTCACATTATGCTTTGCAACCTTGTTAAGCAGAAAGCTGCGAAGGAAACAGCATGGTTCTTTTAAAAAGAACTGTACTTTTCAATCAAAGCAGAGGATGCTAAGCCCATGTAACATGATCTGAAAAGAATTGTGAGTAAAATATCAATATTCCATTTTCATGTTTTGCCAGTTCTAGGGAGTTTTCTTATTCCAATACTGTTCGACTCAATATGTGAAAAAAATAACTGATTAAAGACAAACTCTATTTTTAACACTGATGTAGTTAAGAAGGCATAAATGCAGGACAGAGAGGTGCAAAAAGTGGTTTTTTGATTATTGGAAAATCTCTTAGGTCTCAAAAAAGAAAAAAAATGTAGCGTCCTTTTCCATTGAACAATGAAAATAAGTCCTTGTACAGTTTTGTCAGTGAAACCAGACTTCAGAGTACAATTCTACCTTTACGATATTTTATTTGGCCAACTCACTTTCCTGGAATGAGGGAAAGTGAAATTGTAAATTCCTTCTGAATCTCGGTCTGGCTTATGTCATGAAAAGTGCTTCAACTGACTGGCTAGGTTTCATTGTTATCAGCTGACTATTTGGAGGTTATATTTCATTTTGTCCATACATTCCATTAGAGACCGAAATTTTTTCCTAGATTAACTTTTCTTGACATGCATAATTCCACCTAATGCACTGGAGATGGTGAGCTGGCATTCACCAATGCAGCAGTGGTTTGCCAAATCCCTGTATATATCTGTCAATATTTTTCCCCTGATTTTGTCTCAAACCAAGACGAAATCTAAAATTTAGGATCTCCTNCTGGCATTCACCAATGCAGCAGTGCTTTGCAAAATCCCTGTATATATCTAAAATTTAGGATCTCCAGCAATTATCATTTGGAAAAATTTTTCATTGATGATTTTGGGGGATTAGCTAAAAATTGAGATCAGATAAAATCTTTTATATAGCAAATAAAAGTATTTTATGAAAATTTACCTGTTGTTACTCGAAACAATTTGGAGAGCATTTGGCTAAAACATCCAGGTTTTCTGAAAGGAAAATGTCTGTATTTTCTTCTTAGTATTTAGATGTCTTTTTTTGTCTTTCTCATTACTTATGAACTCTCAATTTATTTAATTTGTGAATATCCTTTGTGATGCTTAGTTATGTTAACATTAACACTCTACTTCACTAAGAGTGAGAGAAGGCATTTTCGTCAGAGCTAATTTTACAAATTTTATATTTGGCTGATTTTCATTATGATAAAATATATTACAATTTCTTCTAATGACCTATAACTCCCAAATATTCCACACTCAAAGCTTGCCTTCTATATTCCCTATCCACTGCAATACTGGTATATGCCCTGAAGAAATAGTGTTTGGACCTTTATCTTTATAGATAGCAAAGTACTTTATCATAGAAATTTTATCCTTTATTTCTTGTTCTGAACCAAAAAAATTAAAGAGGGGAAGGAATCAAGAAATGAGTGGCATGGTGATTTGGTAGGAATATGAGTTTTAAAATCCAGATTGGAGAATTCTTTGGTCTGAGAAAAAAACCTTAGATCATGCTACCTTTTATCTAAAAATAAGAGAGGTGAACTTTACTTCAAGACAGACCATCAGTGCTGGTTAAAGGGCATGGGAAGAAATGAAAAAACTTTGAAGAACAGCAATACCATGACTGACTACAGAAAAGGAAGGGAAAGGACTTTTTTCTTCCAGCTGTAAACTCCTTGCTGGCTGTGAGTTTCAATAATAGTTACCCCTGACCCTGTCAGCTTTTAACTTTTGCTTTTTATTTTAAAAAGCACAGATAAGTAACAGATACTACTCAGCTCTTGATTTGGCCTTTTCAATAAGAAGTGAGAGTTAAACTCTGCTGCTGCTGCTGTAAGTGCTATTGAAAACCATCAGCTTCAGTAATAAAACAAATCAGGTGGGAGCAGACAAGCATGAAAAAAGGCCTCAAAACCTTATTTTTTTATTAACCTTTTGTTGACATTAATACTCTGCAGTAGGAGATTCACACAGTGCATGAATAGAAACACATTTAAGAATGAAGTATGCTTGCTTACACAGGAAAAGGTTAGAACTTAGTTAAGGACTAGAGGCCTCTCCCAGGATTTAACTTCAAATAAAAGCTACAATCAAGCCTATATAAGTTTCCTTGACAAAACCATGGACCAGATCCAACAAGAGATGCAGGCATCTGTTAGATGCTTAAAACTAAACTTGCCATTCTGAAAGCCTCTGCCTAGCTGACTCCTGATGCTGATATTGTCCAAGGTTCTCCCCATATTCTATATGTTTTTAGCTTACATTGTCCAAATTCAGTCACAGTTGTGTACATGTGTGTCTACACCTCTGCTTGAGTGGAGGCACAGAACTCAAACACTTCTCTCAATTTAAATCCGCCTATAAGGGAAGAAGAAATCTGTGCTCCCTTTTGTTTTTTGAGATACATTCACAACTTTTCTTCAATGACTGCTAAAAGTAAAACGCAGGAAATTTTCTGGGAATGGTTACCAAAGCTCCAGGCTAAAAATTTCATGTGGTTCTGTAAATAGGAACTTATAAAATAAGGTGTTAGTTATTCCCTACTTATAAACCAATGGCTTCTGGACATTCTTCTGCACAGAATAAACAGTAGTGGCAAGTAGTCAAGTATGGTATACCTTAGTATTTCAGTCTCTCTTCATCAGGAAGGAAGACTGAGTAAGGAAGATGCTGGACTCCTCAGGCAGGAAAAGGAACTGAGTGTGAGGTTCCTTCCCCTGGCATAGAAAAGTGTTTGTCCATCTCCTCCCTTCCTTTTTTAAATAGTGTATTTTGTAGAAAAAGAATTATCCTTTCATTAACGGTGCAGTGGGTTGCTGCTGGTGGGATGGCAGACAACCACAAAAACTGATCTGTCACTTCCTTCCACAGCTGAACAAGAGAAAGAAAATATAACAAAGGTTCATGAGCTGAAATAAGATCTGGAAGAGATCACTTACCAAATACTCTCACAGGGAAAACAGACTTGACTTAGGGATGGTAGATGAATTTATTATTAACAAAATCAGGATAATGAGAATTAAAATAAATCTTAAAAAAACACCTTTATTCCACCTCTCCCTCCTTCCCAACCTCCACCTCCTCCCCATCAGTGGTGCAGACAGTTCTCGATGAACTTCTCCAGTATCAGAAATTCTACCCCATGGGCAACTGCTCTTCACGATCTGCTGCAGCGTGGGTCACTCTTCCACCAGGTGCAGTCCTTCAGGCACAGCCTGCCCCAGCTTGGGTCTCCCACAAGGTCATAAGTCCTACTAGGAAGCCTGCTCCAGCCTGGGCTCCTCTCTCCACCAGTCCACAGGTGCCTACCAGGAGCCTGCCCCAATGCAGATTTCCCAGGGGTTCACAGCTCTCTCTCAGACATCCACCTGCTCAGGCCTGGGGCTCCTCCATAGGACTGCAGGTGGATCTCTGAATCCCTGTGTTCCTCCATGGGCTGCAGGTGGATCTCTGAATCCCTGTGTTCCTCCATGGGCTGCAGGGACACAGCTGCTTCACCATGGTCTACACCACGGGCTGCGGGGGAAGCTCAGCTCCGGCACCTGGAGCACTTTCTCCACCTCCCTTCATTCGTCTGGTGACTTTTGCCATCTTTACACTTTGCATGAGTACACACGACTCAAAGAGCTGCTTAACTCAGCATGCTGAGAAGATCTAAATTTTACCCACCTTTTACAAAAATGTCCAGTTATTTAACTCTGCTGTATAGGGTACCAGGACAATTGTGTTTAATGATTTATTACAAGTTATATAATATTAGCTATTGTTTCTTTTAAATTCTTCACTGCATATGACCATAAATACACAACAAACAATGACTTTGACACACTTCTTGTTTAAAAAAAAAATAGCATAGATTTTGAGAATTAAAGATAGGACTAGACATAGAGAATGGAAAAGCCCCTAAGTTTAATTGGTGTGGTTGTTTTATAATGAGACACAGCTGACATATCATAGATTGGATATGTGTGTTAGAGCAACTGCAAGCCTTGAGGAGAAAAACTGGGTGGAAGACTACAATTCTTACAGCAACATGCACTGAGAGAAGGCACTACTTTTTGTTACTTTTTTGGGTTTTAGGTAGTTAACTTAGAATGTCCTCTAACTCTACACTTATCTGAAACTAAGGGATGCTTAGGTAGTTGATTGATTTTGTTCATATTGGCTAGAACATAAGTATTTAATTCTTCTACAATGTGTATATAATAATAGTTGCTAAATTTACAGATGAAATGTTTTAATTCCATCAGGTAAGCAAGGTTAAATTAATTCAGAATGGCTATTTGGTTATGTCATACTTGTGTTCCAAATTATAGATTATATTGTATGTTTCCCATTTTTTCCAAAAGAGATTTCAATAACCTGGTGAAGCCAGGTAAACTTACATTACAGCAAGGCAAAAAGGAATTAAAGGGAAACAATAAAGCATCATAACAAATCTAAAACCAGCTAACTTTATATTATTAAAGAGTCAGCAGTTTATGTAAATATTCTCTTTACAACTTAGCTACTTCTCTTCTTGTTGCAACAATACCATGTGTTTATCCTAAACAGAGGAGCCCACATCTCCTGTTTGTAACTATGGTATTAACTGCAGAGCAGAGGGACGTGTAGTGTGTCATGAACTAATTCCAACGATTATTAACTACTGAAATTTTTTCAAGTGTCATTGGATGCCTAATTTAATAGACTTAATTTTACGTATTAAAATTATTTTGTATATGAGAAACATGCCAACCTGGAACAAGAGAGCTTGGTCTACACAAATACTGCAATGCTGATATGGATTTATTTTAATTGCCTTGTATAAGAACAAAGTACTGTGACAGTTGAATGGTGTCCCAACCAAGCTGCCTGTTGATAAAACCAGCCTGCACTCTGAGTGGGCTGGGTCTGCGCCTTCACTTCTTACAAGCCACAGTGGAAAATGACCCAATTTTTTATTCTGACAACTGTTTAGTTTTCGTATATGCATAGTTCAATTTTCTATCACCATTCCTCTCACATATATTTTCCAGAGAAAAGTATCTTTTACATTGACCTATAATGTGTCAATAAACAGTCCTAGAAGGTTTTACATCACACCTAGACAGGGTGTCAGTTGAACAACATTTAAGCTTGATTTGCTATAACTGTCTTGGAAAACAAAGACACTTCAATTAGGTCACATAATTCTTAGACAGTCCTTTGCTTGATGGTGGGTGCTTTTCTTTCTTGTTGCTTCTTTAAAGCAAACAAAACCTTTCACCCATCTGATTCAAGTCAAGCAAGTCAAATAGAATAAGCTCAAGGGTTACAGAGGAGCAGGGCTGTACTTTTGACCTGACAGGCTGGAGATCAGTATTCACAGCAAGAAAGATTGGGAAAACCCTGGGACAGCTACCTTGAACATATCAGCCTGAGGAAAGATAGATGTTTCTTAGGAATTATTTTCTTCATATTTTTCTCTCTTTTTGTGGAGCTAAGCCAGTTTCTAATTAAGATTCTTAGTCAAATATCTCCACCCAAGAACTTAGTTCTTTTTGGACAACAACAATGTATGTTATTTATCTAACTGTACATCACTGCACATATTGCAGATGACATGAATTTTCAAGAGAACTTCATCTAAGAATTAAAAAGCAATTTATTGTTAATGTTCACCAGTCTACAAGTACATATAAAGCAAACACAATTCTTTCATGCATACTCTATAATTTGTTATACATTCATTCCCTTTCAGTATTGCAGTACCTGCTATTATTTATTCAACAGCACTTTTCCATTATATTTCAGAAACTTGTTCTGAAGTGCCAAAGAAAGCTAATAGTAGCTTATTTTAAACTTTTATGAAATTTTTACCATTCCTTTTTATTTTGCGTTATTAACTTGGTGCCATGAAGCTGCCATGGCATGAGCATATATAGAAGAGAACTGGCCAGGGAAGCAGTGCTCTTACTCAGGCCAGGATGCAGATTTAGACTCACACATGTTAGCTGGAAGCTTGCAAATATTTCTCACTGTTTCTTGGCTTAACTGGTGGGAAATCTCTGGAGATTAGTGTTTCTTATGAAGTGACTGCCAGTTTGGTCTGAAATCCTGTTAGTATGATTTTTCTCACATGATTACTGTCACGTTCAAAGTAGTGAAGGGAAACACAGACCCTTTCCAGTCATAGCTATGGAGATACATTAGTTCAACAATTGCTTGCTGACATTTGGAACAGTGGTTTGCCCAATCTCTAATATAGGCTAAAAGAAATCAATTGGAAATATACTTGGTCTATAGAAACAGGGAAATTGATATTCCATAAATTTTTTGACCCTACATAATTATGTGTGTAACAAAGAAAGAAAGCATGACTCTTAGTAATTTTAGATGCTGAATGGTAAAGGCAATATTGTATTTGCTACTGTTTGGGCAAATTAGACATCACTCTTCTTTCTGAGCAAATGATGGCTGCCTAAGTGCAAAATACAATTGCCATATTGGGGACTGCACAGCTGGGAACAGAATGGGCAGCAAGATTAATGAGATTTAGAGCTTTTTTTATACTACCTAACTACTCTAACTCACATTCTATAATAAAAGAAAGAGGTGTTGACAGACTAAAGCTAGTTCTTTCTGCCTAAAGTGTCCTGAGGTTCATATAGCACATCAGTTGAGAACCAAACCAAATGTTACTAAACAGAATCAGAGGCTGTTGACAAAGAATATGTTTTTATATTCAACATGCATTTTAAAAAGATTATATTTCCTCCACTTATCTTACAGATTTTCGATTCCCTTTTACTGCAAGTAAATTAGAGAGATGATTTCTCTTTCACAGCCCATGATGCTATAACAATGGTTTCAGTTTTATAGGTCCATGTCCCTGAAGATCCTTGAGCTTTTTGTTGCTTAACAGTGGTGTTTGGATAGCATGAGACAATGCACTATCACCAGTATCACACTGATTCGTCCTTAGGGGAATATAATCAAAGTCCTGTCTAGTTGCCTTACTATAATGTAATTATTTTTTAATGAGATGACTAGCCTTATAGTTTAAACCTCAACTGAATTGTTTAAAATTACTTAAGCTGTTGTTTTCTTTTTGCAAATAATATTTGTATAATATATATATAAGTAACAATATGTATGCAAATCCTTTTAAAAGAAAAATATTATTTAACATCACTTACGAGTTATTTTAAAACACAGACTTTGAAAAATCTGCATTTCTCTTAAACTTTAAGAAGCTGTTATTTTAAGAGCAAGTGTAAGGAAGTCTTGACTCTTGATTAAACATTTATGTGTGTCTGGCCAGTCAGTAATGTTTAATAATAGCTTTTAAGAGTTGGTTATTAAATTGCAATTCAGCAATCAAAGATTTTTGAACTACACCTGTAGGTATTCATGGCAGTAAATCATAAATTCATAATAAATGAGAGCTATTGTATAGACTTATGACACCTTCAAGTAGACTAGAGAGGGAGGGGTAGAGGGGCTCATAGGAGAGAGCCTTCGCCTTTGACATATTTATGTCTCAAGTTTAAACTGAAACAGAAAATGAAGCAAATATTCTAATCCCTGTGCAGATCCTTTAGAGTGGGTAATTGCATCATCAAACATATAAATCTTTGCATGATACTTAGATGTATGAAAAATCCCTACTGTACCTAGCACAATTTTTATCTCCTTTTAGCAATATATTTTTAGTTTAGAATTGAAAAAGCACATCAACAGTTTTTCCTCAGTGAATTCATGTTGTGATAATTTAGTAATAACCACAGTGTCTCTTCCTTGGAGATAACCATATGGCATCAGCTCGGAGCTAAAACCATTTATCTTTAAATCTATAAAAGGTTCAGAAACAACGTAATGAATGCACACATTAGCTCTCAAGTATGCAATATCCATGAGTGGGAGCTTGCATTCCAAGGACCTAACGTTCTTTTTCAACTCCCTTCTGGGTGAATGTAAGTTGCAGAAACTAAGCACTCAGCGTGGTTTCCTCTGCACCTTGCAATGAGCAGTTCCCTGAAGAACCATTGCCACAGCACTAAACTGAGGATGGCACGGGTTCCTTCTCGTAAAAAAATTCTTGCACATTCCTGGCATTCACTCTTTGGGTGCCATGGCAGACTGCTGAGGAGAACACTGCTTTAGAATGAGCCATCAATCAGTGTGACTGTTTTCCAGTGTGACTGTTTTGCAGTCTGACTCTCAGTTTTTTAGTGAGCTAGGGAAGTATGTGGTGTAATGACTATTGTATTATTCTGTATCTTTCTTCTTCATGACAATCAGTTAATACAGTGGAAAAACAAGGCCTTTTGGAAACTCTTGAGCCAAGAGTTGTCAGAAGAGCTATTGCTGAACTTTAGTGTTGTGCCTTTATGTGCATATACATATATAGACATGTGCAGAAATAGCATTTTTGCCTCCTAAAAATACTTGATCCATGGGGCTGTTGCATAGGTATATTCAGAGTTGTGTTTATCTAATGGAAAAATAAGTTTTCAGTGTTCCTTGCCTATGAGCCAGAAATTCTTTCCTTGCTGGTGTATCAGCAGGAGTACTATCCCAGTTTTAACCTTGAGTCAGACAGCTGTCATGTATGTGACTAAATGTTAAATATGAGAGAAAAAACAGCTTAACCTTTATAAATCACATAGGATTGATTTGGTCAAGTAATTGAAGAAGATATGGAAATGTCCATGTAATCAGAAACAAGGCAGTTTGTTTCTGATTCTTCACAGTGTGAAGTGTTTTTTTTTAAGGTAGTAAGTAATTTAAAACTTTTTAACAGTATGTATGCGTTATAATTTGTTTGCATTTTTATCCATCATTAACAAAAGGATGAATGTAAAATAACTCCCTAAATTATTAAAGATGTTATAGATTTTCTCTAACACTTTTATCACTGAAATAAAAAATTAAACATTTATTGCAGTGAAATTTAACTGGAAAGGAGTAAAACAATTCCTTCTAGGAATAAACATTCCATTCCTTGAATTCCTGTAGTGATTAGTATTGTTTAAATAGCTGATCAAGCACAGAGACAGAAGGGATTAAAATGTACAACACATAACCAGATATATATGTTGCATATCTTGGAATACAAAGTTCAGGTATAATGATGACTTACATGGAGTTCCTAATAGCTCAACCATGCAATTCTCAAAACAAATTTTATCAATAGTTAGGGCTAAGACAGTTGAATGCTTCAAAGAGCCATCTTGATGTATATGTTACCTGCATCTTTATTTTTTCAACAAATGACTTTCTTAGAGAGTCTTACCAAGAAATCTTACATGATTGTTAATTATGGAAAAAAGCCTAAACTATCCCCCAATATCTAAATAGATTTTTAAGCTGTTATTTAGTGATGATAATAATGAGACAATGATGATAATAATGAGAAAATGTCACTGTAGGGAATGAAAGATTATTTTCACGTCTTTACCTGAAAGTTTGTATATAATAAAAAACCAATGGTATCTCCAGAAACTCTGACTAAGCAAATTATTAATTTTTCTACTTTCCTCCATTTTTTTTCCATTACTTCCTTGTTGTTTCATGTAGAATGACTTGGTAATTCTGTGACTGGAAGGGGTGTCAGAAGGTTGTTTTAGTTCAAACTCTGGCTCAAAGCAGGGTCAATTATGAGATCAAAAATGGTTGCTCAGGACTTTATCCATCCAGGTCATGAGGACTCTCAATGGTGAAGATGATACCAGCTCTCTGGGAAGCCTCCTTCCCTGCTGGACTGTGGTTATGGGGAAAATGCCTTCACTGATACCCAGCCAGAACTTGTTTCAGCTTCTTATCATGCTCCTGCCAGACACCGCTGTGAAGATTCTGGCTAGGTCTTTTTGATAAGATCCTCAAAGGTATTTAAAGGTTATAATTAGATGCTATTAGATGCCCATTAAGGTTTCGAAGACAAAAGAGTGAAGGAAAATGTGGCCTTCACAGTCTATTTATTTGTTGCTCAGTCCATGATTAAAATAACATGACTGTATAAAATTCACGGAAAGAATAAATGTCTTTAGACATGTTACTGATGATTTCATTCATTGCTTCTATGATGGGAGGCAGCGTTCTGAACACACCTCACATTCTTACTTTTGCTAAGATCATTTAAGAATTTTGGAGAACATTAAGAATTAGAGATGAAAAAGGACTGTTTAGGGTAGTCCAACAGGACACAACTGAGGGTAATGTGATACACGATGCAAAGGGAAAATTTAGGCTGACAATTAGCTCAATTTCTTGATTAATTTAAATCTAGTCCAGATACATCAGTCAAAAACATCCTGTTCGCCTGCAGGAAAATGAGCGTGACTGAATAAAGCAGTTTTGCATCTCTTTCTTCTAATTTTATCACTATCCTGAGATGTTTGGAATATTCGGATATGGTGAAGGTATCAAAATAGAGAAGTTAATAAAGTAGTTTCCAACAGAAGAATTAGTCAAATATCCTAAGTATCTTCTCTACCACGGAGGCTTTCTCAAGTACTGAAAATATGATTTGGAGGCTTCTGAAATCTTGTGTAGACTAGTTACTTGTATAGACACTCTTGACAATATTTTTTTTTAATTTGTCTCTGGCAGTAAAGACTTGTCACTTGGTTAAATTAGCATAGTGTTTAATCAAATTTATTCTTTCAGTAAGCAGAGTGGATAAAATATATTTTAAAAGCTGAAGGGTAAAACAAATACTATTATCCCAGGAAAAGCTACTTTTTGTTTGAAAATACTTCAAATGAAAAAAAATATTGGTGTTAAAGTGCAACAATATGTTATTACCTACAAGCTTACTGTTTGCAGGCTTTTTGTTCAATTCCTAGGTACAATGCCAAATAGAGGTGAACACTTGTGTTTTATTTATTTTATATATATTTTTGTTCATTGAGGCCTGAATCACAAGTTGATATGAATTCTGTTGACCGGATTAGCTTTTAGACCAAACCCTAGAAAGTCTGGGAAACATATCCTGATATTGTAGGGTTTCCTTATTAATTAAGCACTAGAATAGATACCCACTAAAATATATATTTTTTTCTGTTGAGTAGCTAAAAAGGGGAATTATTCAGTCATTGGTGTTTTACTGATAAAGGACACTAGCCTATATGATTATATATTGCTAGAATTTTATGTTGATTTTAAAAAGAGCAGAGAAAAAGCAAAGGGTGACAACTTTCATAATATTCTGGAAATTTTAATGAGTAAATTCTACAGTGTTGGAAGAAAACATATTTTTATAAGCACAAGAGAATCTATTTTTTGTCAACTGAATAAACCCCCTATCTTCTATCACACAAAAAGTGTGAGAAGTGTATGTCATAAATTATTACACATGCTAGTAGTGCTGACTCAAAAGTTCTGCATTCTTCACAATACATGGGATTATCTCCTTTTTTGGGACAGCTTTGCTTTCTAGACTGATCAATGCACTCTATAGGTATGGAAATGCTTTTGTATTATCTTTTTACCTCCTCAAAATATTCTGAAATTCTTTGCTGTTATTAAACCTTATCCTTGGTAACTATTTCTTCATGTTTGTAAACTCGTGTCTCTGTCTTCCATGTTGGCACCCTCCATCACTGAAGAAGGCAGAAAGAGAAGTTTGAGAAACAAACATGTTTTATGAAAAAAAATTTTCTGGAGGACTAATGCAGAGAAAGGGAAGATGTAATTTATGCAATTCTGTTTGCAAAACAGAATTTTAGGACTCATTAGGGATACCAGGAAGAGATGATATTTTGTTACTCCAACAAATGTTCTTTCTCTCACCAGATTTCACCAAATTTCTATTTTGTTTTATATCTTCTGAAATGTCTACTCTCAAAATAATAATATATTTTTAAAGAATTGCCTGAAGCTCTCTTATGTACTTATAATTCTTTCAGTGTTTCTTGGACATGGTTTGAAAAATCAGACTACAACATTACAAACAGCAATTTCAAGAATTACAAACACAAAAGCTTATTTCAGAGATTCTTTTAATTAAGTTCTTTATTCATCCAATACATCTAATCTGCTTGTTGTTTCATTTTTTGGACTTGCATTAAGGATGATTTATTAAGAGAAAAAATTAAAGTGTGTACAATGTCAGAGCACATGTGTTCATGCAATCCACAGAACGTAAAATTAAAGCTGTCTTTCTTTTCTCATATATAAAAGGATAATAACATAGAATTAGTATGGCCATATTTCTCCAATACTTTGTCTATTTCTGGTGTTAAGACTTCAAAAGGCTATTGCAGATATAAGAATATTCTGGGCTAATTTAGTTCAGTATCCATCTACAAAGTCATTGTTTTAAAATTGTACAGTTGCTGTTTTTCCCCCTCAGAATTGTCTGACTCATTCTGCAGGCTAAGTAGTGCTTACTTCATGCACACAGGAAAAATTTTCTTTATCCACATTGTGGCTTTACAGTGTGTTTATTGCATATACTATTCAAATTCTATACTCAAAGTTTAAAATTAATGGACATTTATGGCAGGTACTTCTGTTTAACTCATCACAGCAATGTATGAATACTTGAGAAAGTTACTTGAATTTTACAAACCTGTAAAACCAGCACTGGATGGTACAACCCCTTTTTCAATAAATGAATGAAACTCCAATGATATACTTGGATTCAGGTTGTCCAGTGTCATATTTTTAGAATGTTGGTATTTACATATCATATATTCAAATTACTACTCTTACTGTCTTTGACTGTGCTGGAAAATATTGAGCATTTTTTCATTTGGGCCACACAGTTTCAGAAAATGAGGATAACACAATTTAACAAGCATTTGTGAAACAATTCCTCCCATGGAGATATTGAAAACTCATCTGGACGTGGGCCTGAGTATCTTGCTCTAGACGACCTTGGTTGAGAAGGAAGATTAGACTAGATGATCTCTAAAGATCTCTGCCAATCCCAAGCATTTTGTGATCCTATAATTTGTCTTAGTCATTAGTGTCTCCTTTCAACTCCTCAGACCCTTACCTCATGTAGTGATACAGCATAATGCAGCAAACTCCCTGCAGTGTGAAGCAAGACGCCAGGCTTTTTATAAAGTGAAACATCATTAATATTCTTAATCTCTTTCTGGAAAGCCTGACCTTTCCTAAAAATTTTGATCTCAAGTCAAACATTCTCTAGGCAAAATGGGTAACTTTTGGCAATAAGCAGGCTCTTATGAGTGAAAAAGATAATGTTGCCTTAAAGGTACCAGAGTTCCAGAACTCAGAGTAAGAAGAATGCTTGACAGCATCTACAAGAGGACAAAATTTCTGTCCCTAGAGACCCTTTAATGGAGAAAAAGCATAGTGAGAGCCAGGAGACTGAAACTGGAAGATAAAAAAGCCCAAGATAGAGATAAGGTGCACACTTTAGTAAATGTAACTTTTAAAAGATATGCTTGTATTTTCAAGTCAATTTTAGGTGTTTTAAATAAATATGCTCTAAGCTGACCAGAGACTTCATGGGGTGAAAGTAATGGCCTGGGCTACATACATGGTCAAATTAATGGTAATGGTCTTGTCTGGCTTTAAATTCTGTGGTTATGAAGACGTCTCTCTAGAGAATTTCCAAGTCATAACTGAAACCTGCAATTAATACCACTTAAAGGAAAATTGTTAGATTGAGTTTGATTTCCTTAAGACTCGTGAGAGATAAGGGGTTAAACACTGACAGCAGCACCACTCTCAACAAAACGTCCCAGGCATGGCCTCAGGTTCTTGGAAAACTTCCAAATACCACTCAGAGAAGATGACCCTGACTATTGCTTAGTTCATTTCAACTTTCTGAAGTTCCACTCAGTTTATATTAGCTAGAAGTTTAGTCCTGTGACAGATAATTCAGGATGATGACTTAAATATCAGTATGATAGGATAACATTTGTCACCAGAGTAGTTTTTCCCCATTCTGAGTATCTGTAATTCCTTTTAAAATAAAAACAAAAGAAATAAAAAGGGCNGTAAGGTGGTTGCCTTGACCAATGAAATGTCTTCCTCTGTCTTGTGAATTCCTGACTGGGACACGGGGGGAGACACACAGAGACACAGGGGGAGACACACAGAGACGTTCCCTGCAGCTGAACCTGCTGGAGGGAAAAAGATTTGTTCTGTTTTCTTGATATTAATAAATAAGCCTTCTGAGAAAAACATGGACATGAGTGGTTTGTGGAAGGACCCTGGGAAACCAGGGCAGGCTCCTTTCTACAGCAGTGTTAGGTGAAAAAGGCAGGGATTTTGTGTAGAATCAGCATAGATGCTGTTTTCCAGGGTAAATTTCTGCTTAGTGTTTTGTTTTTCTTCTTTGAATTTCGTTTTTCTGTAATATTATTATCCAGTAACCAATGAGTAAGTAAACTAATTCTGCATGTACTCTTACTCTACCTTCACTGTACATCTGAAGAATATTTATTTTGAATAAAATTGTCTGCACTTAGTTTCTCATTAGGAGAGGACAAAGCCCAGGAAAGCTACTCAATCAAAGAAACCCTTTTTCATCCTAATGAGGATCATAGTCCAAACTCCATCAGCAGAGAGGCAGGGACAGGACTAGGATGTCCACATAATCTGCTGCAGCCCCGTTGCATCCCAGCCCCAATAAGCATGCTGTACACACTTGAACAAGTCTTTCCGTATTAGCTGAATTCACTGTTACCCTGAAAGATCCATGGGTTTTCTTAGTGGCAAGGACATCCTGATCAATCACCATGGCAGATGGATATGTCATGCGTATGCCATTGCCTTAGGATGGAATCCTTTGTATCCATTAGTCCTCTCATGTTTGTTACAACTACCTGATAATTTTTAAACATGGATACTATTATTAAAAGACTTAATAAGTATGTTAGATATGAGAGATCGAAGGACAGAATGGAAGTCTTGCCCAGCAGTTCCATAGACTTGCTGTTCTTGGTTTTAACAGAAATTGATATTCATTGTGCTATTTGATATTCATTGTGCTATCACTATATTTATTAAGAACCAAACTAATTTTCACTACTAGCAGATTAAGATATATTTAAATTGGTTGATTTTTTTTTTCTCTTGTTTCATGGCGGTAGTTATTAGTCTTGTTTCAAGTTGTGTCAAGTGTCTGAAGGTCTGAATCCTGTTTCTAGTGATTTGTGACAAAATGTGATCTTTGCAGACACTCCTTTAAGAAAAA
>VZTN01031642.1:1147-20765 GCA_013400515.1 Erpornis zantholeuca | reverse complement strand
ACATCTGTTTGTTCTATATATGTATTTACAATTTTATTCAAATACTATAGTATCGTATGAATTACTAGGTCTTAAGTTAAAACCGCTAATATCGAGTTTTGGAGACAGTGTTTTCAGATTAATTAATGTGCCTCACAAATATTTAACCAATGTTTTTTCACTTCTTCAAATGCCATCACCTTTGTCATCCTCTTAATTCCTCAGACTTCTCCTCTGTGTGGTTCCTTATTGGTTACACCATAATTTGCTATATTAAAATTTTATTTTCAGTAAACTCCTTGAAGAATATACATATATATTTTTTTTTTGTTCTAGAAACAGGAGATGCTGGAACTGCAGGCTCCAGAATCTGGAATGATATGTGCAGAATAAATTACCAGGAAAAAATATTTTTAGTGCTGAAGAGAAGAACTTCTAAAAGTGCAATTTTTTTGGTTACATATTTCTCAAGTGGATAGCAGACTAAACACGCTTAAACTCACAGAAATTGTAAGCATTCACACTATTCTTTCATTTTTGATATCCTACCTTATGGGTCAGACCACTTAATATTGTTTCCTCTGCTGTCTTGCTGAGCAGTTCTGCAGAACACCTACATTCATGTTCATGACCAAGTCTTACACACACTAATTTAGTATGAGCCACATTTTCTTCCCACTATATCATGTTTTTGTAGATCTTTGTTTTTTTTCTGGGATGGTTTCCATGAAGGAATCAGATTTGTCTTTTCTTTCATTATAATAAGTTTAAAACGTAAGTTTTATATATATCCACAGTTTTTCTGATCCTTAGTGTTCTAGATGGATCACAGTCTTGGTTGTCCACTAGATAAAAAAATAATAAATATAAACACAGCTAGCTGTGCANTTCCTCTGCTGTCTTGCTGAGCAGTTCTGCAGAACACCTACATTCATGTTCATGACCAAGTCTTACACACACTAATTTAGTATGAGCCACATTTTCTTCCCACTATATCATGTTTTTGTAGATCTTTGTTTTTTTTCTGGGATGGTTTCCATGAAGGAATCAGATTTGTCTTTTCTTTCATTATAATAAGTTTAAAACGTAAGTTTTATATATATCCACAGTTTTTCTGATCCTTAGTGTTCTAGATGGATCACAGTCTTGGTTGTCCACTAGATAAAAAAATAATAAATATAAACACAGCTAGCTGTGCAAGAAATATGATTCTGCTGGGCAGAATAAGAGAGTTGAACCCCATGGCTCTAAAAAGACTTAAGAACACTCTAAAAAGTGTTAAGACTTAAGAACACTCTAAAACTGGCCAGCATTATCAGCCTGGCCAACCTGTTTTCCTGATAATTTCAATGAAATTTGTGGATTTGTCATCATTTGTGCATCATCAAGAAAACATGGATTCCAAGAAACAAGGAAAAACATTTTTTAAAAAGTCATAGCCAAGCTCTAAGCAGTATGTGCATAAATGGCCTTTTCTGACATATTTTTCTCTAGATATTTTTTATTGGTGTATAATTCAAATTTTGAGGTAGAGACAAATATAAATTAGAGCATGTGAAATTTAAGGCTAAGTTGAAAGCATGAAAATCTAGACTAGCATTCCAGAATTTAGGCATTAGTTAAAAAAGTAGTAAAGCAGGACAATCGTTTTAATTTAATAAATAAATAAATAAAAGCTGATCACTGGGTGCATCAGAGACCTTTTAGAAAGCTTTTAATTTTCTACTGCTACTCGTCACTGAAATTGCCTCATTATGAATCCTGTGTTAGACTGAAATTTCTGATTTTGTCCTCCACTGCTAGTTTCTGAGCTATTTTCTTTCACTTCCTGTTTCCCCTCTCTATTTTCCATAGTGTTTAATTAATTTCTATATTTGATATTATATGGCTGCAAGATTTTCCTGTCTTCTATGCCTTTGGTTATATTTAATACAATATTAATCTGAATCATCCATATCTTACTATATCCTTGTTGCTTGGTAGCCTGTTTACCCATGAGAATATATTAACTAATCTGACAACTATTTCCTTCTGACATTAAGCATACTGATGTATTTTTCCCTTTTCAATCTCAATTTATTTTTAATTATAAACCTTAATTAGATCATGATTCCTAGTGCTTAGGTCCTTTCTCAATTGCTAAATCTCTAATTGCATTTTGTTTTACTTAAATTGAGTGATTTTTTTTCTCCTTTGGCTTCTTAAGAAAATCTTAGCTCATAGAGCTCAGAATAATCTCAAAAGAGAGGCTAGTAAATCATGGTTTTGCTGATTAGGTATTTTGTTTTAGCCTCAAAATGTATTATATTAAAATACATTTATCTCAAGAATAACTTGATCACAGCTCTTCATCCAAACACTTTGCCAGCTCTGATGAAGAAAAAGACATTTGGACATTGTTCTTGCCATGTGAATCAGATGCAGGTTGTGTGCTTGTTAAATTAGAAATAGGGCTGATGAGAAAAAGGACTTCAGCACCTCTTTATGTTATTGGTTCCATCCTGGATGGATAGTGCTTATTATTATGAGGTGCTGAACATGTCCAAAGACGGCCAATGAAGCTGGCCAAGGCTCCAGAGCACATCTTTTAAGGAACAGCTGAAGGAATTGGGGTTGTTTAGCCTGGAGTAAAGGAGGCTCAGAGGGGACCTTTTCACTCTTGACAACTGAATGCAAGGAGGCTTAGCCAGGTGTGGGTTGGCCTCTTCGCTCACCTAACAAGTAACAGGACAATAGGAAATAGACTCAAGTTCCTCCAGGAGAGGTTTAGATGGGATGTTAGAAAATAATACTTTACCAAAAGGGTTGTGAAGCCCTGGAACAGGGTACCCAGGGAAATTATTGAACCACCATTCCTGGAGGACTATAAAAATATATAGATGTGACACTGAAGGATATAGTTTAGTGGTAGATTTGGCTAGGTTAATGGTTGGACTTGATCTTGCAGATCTTTTCTAATCTACACTGTTCTATGGTTCTTTGATTCCATTTCCTCATCATAGCCATCAAAGCTGTGCAAGCTGTGTGATTGCAGTGGTGAGAGACCATATTTGGCTTGCAGGAGATGGGCTGTGTTGGCTATAGGTCATGTCCAGGTGTTGAAAGTAGAGCAGAGAGCTGCAGAGGTCTCTGTGAGGGGACATCATTCCAGGTGGCCCCAACCAGCTACAACAGACCCATCCCAGGGCACAGGTCACCTTGTCAGCCAACCCAGTGGTGCCTCTGGGATAACAGGTTTAAGAAAAGCCAACACACTGCATGGCAGTGAGGAGAGAGGAACACGGTGTGAGGAACAGCCCTGTGAGCAGAGGTCCGAAGAAGGAGAGGAGGAGACATTCTCCTGCAGCCCTGGAAAAGACTATAATGGAGCAGGTATCCACACTGCAGTCCAAGACCCCATGCCAGAGCAGGAGACTATTTCCTGAAAGATTGTGTCCCACGGGAGGTACCCCCTGAAAGAGCAGGGAAAAAGGACAAGGAGGAAAGAACAGCAGAAAGGAAAAATTACAGGTTAACCATGATCCCCCATTCCCATCTTCCTTGTGCTGGTAGGGGCAGGAGGGGAGGTGGAATCAAGTGTGTATTTGAGTCTTGGTAAAGAGTAAAGGGAAGCACATTCTAGGTGTTCTCTTTATTTCCCACTACTAAATCTATTTTAATTAGCAATAAATTGAAATAATTTTTCCCAGGTCAAGTCTAGTTACTTGTGATTGTAATAGATAAGTGAGCTCTTTATCCTGTTCCATGAGCTTTTCCATTTTGTGTTCTTCCCCTGTGCTTTTGAGTAGTGGGGCTGAGAGAGCAGCTAGATGGGTATCTGGCAGCCTACCAAGGCCAGCCCATTTCTGGATATCTGTTCTCACTTAGAGACTGAAGATCAGTGTATTTATGTTAAAGTATGTATTGAAATATAGGAACCAAAACTATAATTAATGTTTGTGATCCATATCTGTCATTACCCTCAGTTTAATCCTTTGTATACCAGTCGAAAGGAGAAATCTTTGCATAAATACCATTTATCAGTGAGAATTGTAACTCTACAGGGCTTAGTTTTACTTAAACCATTTTGCATAGTAAAATTTAACTTATACGAACAAATAACAAAAATAAATTAATGCAGCATTCTCACATCTGGGAAAAGAGAGTTTTGATTTGGAGTTCTTCAGGCAGAAAAATTGAGACAGAGTTTACAGACATAGATTGAAAAATGCGTTTCTGAAAATACATAGTTGAGATGATGTTCTATGGTATTAGAGAACATCAGCTTTACATGAAGAACTTAAAAATTTCCCAATAGGTCAAGTAAAAAAGCCCAGGATTTTCAGGTTTTATGATCTAAATTCTTACCACTCTCTTCCAGTTAAAAATACATTTTCCTTGGGGATGCAATGGTGGAAAGGAATGAACACAGGGTTTTGCTAATCTTGCAGAATATTTTGAACATCTTCTGAAGATTTCAAGTGTTCAGGATATTCAAAACTCAAGCAAAATGTTTGACTTTAAATTAATCATAGCTTCATGAGCCTTGACCTCTTCCACCTATTTATCAATCCACAATTTTTAATTTTAGGAATGGTGGCTTTGTATTATGACCAGAGTTGCACCCACTGTGATCTGCTTTGCAAGTTTCCTCTGGGGTGACAGAGCTGTGTTCAGACCTCACTGTTTTCGTATATCTCTGCAGAGGTGTGTTTAGAACACCTTTCCTAAGTCAAATCTATCCAAATATGTGTTCATGGAAGAATTTTCCTTTTTTTTTTTGTCCAATATGATGGAAGAAAAGTGAAGAGATAGCTAGAAAGTACAGCCAGTAATGCCCTAGCCATGAAAAAAATGACTAGTAGAAAGAGTATTCTTAAGTTCTAAATTTCTTTGGTCTCGTTACTCGTACTGCTTTAGGTCCTAGGTCATTTGGTCCTTAGTCACTTGGGTTTTTATAATGTTGCTCTGCTGAGGAAGTTAATGTGACAGGTCAGAGTGAAAGATTATATAAGGCAACATATTAAGTGCTACCAATTTTTTCTTAATGGCTTACATTACAGCTGTCATCATAGGAATAAATGTCAATTTGGAGATATATGCAGGAATAAAATACAAATTTCCAAGATTTCCAAATAGAGTATCAAAACTAAGTATGTTGACATTTCAAAAATTCTGTCTTTCTTCTGGACTTGTCTGTGTCTAATGTTTTTAAGCTTTGGTAAGTATTTTTACTTAGCTGTCACATTTTTTTCAGAGATTTAAAACTGATTTTTAACTAGTATTTTACAATTTCATTATAGAGGTTTTTATTTGGAGATTGCTCTATTTGATTACTGTGGTTTACAGTGATGCAGTTGATGGCTTGAAGCATTTGTAATGAAAAAGAATTTACACATGGGAGGCTATAGAAACAAGAAAAGGAGATTAGTCCTTTGAATAACTGCATTAAAATCATTTTAGAAGGGTTATGATTACGACCCAGCTAAAACCCATGTTCTACTTACCTTCCCTGTTTTTTTGCTGTTACCTCAGACTACGCAGTAGATAAAATCTTGTTGATGATCCTATTAAAAAGCTATACAGTGCTGAGTCATCTATTATAAAATGTATGTACATAAACTTATTTCACAGATTAAAAATATTATCATGAAAAAATAATGGTAAGAAAACAAACTGATAATTTATTACTGAAATAAACTTGGCCAGAAGGATTCCAACAATTAAAACATTCATTCATGTGTGAAGTATTTCTGTAAAGCAGATCAAAAGAATGGATTATCGATCCCTTTTAATTAGTGGTTTCTTTTTGCAAGTTATATAGGCTTTTGTTCCACTGATCTTAAATTCATATTTCTCTCCTTGCTCTTGCAGATTTGGTTAAAAAAAGACTATGTAATAGGGGCCTTGGATTTCTGCACTATTCAGATGCTTGTGACAATTTTGTCTATGGAAAGGGTAGCTCATTATATGAATACGAAATCTGCCTCCACCAGGCTATTTTCAAAGAAAAGGAAACCCTGAATGGCTCCCTGAAACAGGCTTGGAGGAGTGAGCCACAGTCCATGAAATGAATGTTCCAAGCCTGAACATCTGGCAGGGCTGTGGCTGGATTACACTCTTGCTTTAGGGAAAGAAACTAATGGTCAATTACAAGAATTCACATTATGATAAAACCCTCTTAGTAACTGGTGTCACTGGAGGTAATTGTCTTGCTTGCAAACCATTCTTTACTGGCTTACAGTTATGAACTCGGATTTTCCTAGTAGCTGAATTGAAATTGGTAGAGCAGAGACAGGTCACAACTAGACTAAAGTGTAAAAAAAGGAGGCTGCAGTAGTCCCCTGGGTCCAGCCTGTGAGCGATTACAATGGAAACACATTTTGAAGTCCTTACATAGCCCGTGGTCCTCCATTTTCATAATACTGTTATTTTGCAAAGCAAATTTTACCTGAGAATGCAAAAAGCACAAAGCTTGCCCATAAAATACATTCAGATCAGTTGAGTAGCTCTACTGAGTCAGTTGGACTGGACATGCACAAGTCCAAGTTTACATAAGAATGTAATGGCAAAGCTTAAATCTACAGTTTATCTCCTAGATTCTAGCATCTCATTCTTTCCTTCAATTATGCTTTCTTATCTCCCCCCAAATGCATGCTTATCAAACAAAATTGTTCTGCTCCATATCATGGAACTTCCCTTTTAATTTACTCTGACATAGGCAATTGCACCAACAAAGCTTTTAAATTAAGCAGTCTGTGGTAATGGAAATCTTACTTCAGCACGTAACATCCCTGCATGGTGATGGTTATGGTGCAAAAAACAAAAACCTTATTTTCTAAAACCTGCAGGTGTTTTAAGTCTGTCTTTTAAATTGTCTCCCTTGAGCCTGTGTATGTTTGAAAGCTGACTGTTGTGTATAAGAATTATTCCAGTGCTTTTGTGTTTCAATATTTTAGTGGTTTAACACTACCAAGTGACAAGACATGATAGATTGTTAGATTCTATTAGGGACTTAATATATATTTCCAAATTGCCTCAGTACTGCTGTCATGACTCCTCCCACTTAAAATCCTCAAAGGGAATTAAGGGACTGTAACAATATTGAAGTAAACACTAGGCTATGAGTTCCTGTAGAGTAAAAACACAAAAAGAAAAAAGAAAACCTCAAAGGTTTTGGAACTAAAACTCAAGCGCTATACAACTTGTTATAGGTAGACTATTTTTTGGCAACTATAGTAGAAGTTGCACAACTTAAAATAGAGAGCAAATGTCCATTCTTCATCATCCGCGCCTCAATTTTGTAGGTTCAGTGGATATATTTATTTTTTTGTTTTAGATTTGTTTTCTATTTATTCAAGGAAAGATGCCTTTTACAAGCAAACATGGCTTTACTGAAGTCCAATTCATATCATCCTACTAATGTTTAAGTAAACCCTTGGCTGATAAATCTGCCCAAGTTAGCGAAGACAATGCAAAGGAGAATCTGTTATGGTTTTATAGAATCCATACAATTTAACTCTTTGCACATGGAAATCTACTTATAGTAATTAGTGCAATCATATAACAAACAATGTTTACATGGTGATGATTGAAGTCATCCTATTAAGTCATGCTTCTAGAAAAGTTTTGGACTATTTCGAAGAAGAAATAATAATATATTTTAAATTCCACAAGTCTTGGGATGACTGAATATTGCTTGTTAAAAATAAAATTATAGTGAAGGGTTACATTTTGGATTACTCCATAATCTGCATAGCAGTGTAATCTGTATGAAACAGAATTTTTCCTCAATCATACGTCCATATGATTGCACCATTTTCAATGAAATATGGATATTTGCACCAGCTGAGAATCTGAACCATTTACTGCTAGGAAAGCAAGCGTTGTTAGATAATATGTGATTATTTCCGTACTAAGAACTTGGGGTTTATCTCTTCCCAGTTCCTTTCAATCAAGTTACTGATTCTCAACACTGCAAAGTCTGATAGTTACATTTTGTGCATTTTGTGTTTCATACACATATTTTCCTGTGTCCAAACACATACATGAGCAGCACTAGGAATTTTGTCAGGGTGTAATTTGTTATTTGTGCTGTAAAGTCAGTACTGAAATAGGAGGATTTTTAACCAAAACTGCTACAGATTTATATGTTGTGTTTTAAAACCAACTGGAAATTAAGTTTAAACCATCTGCTCCCCTTCTTCCCACCCACACCAGTAAGAAAGGGACAAAAAGGCAGAGAACATGGGTTGAGATAACAATTTTCTGGATAAAACAGCACTAAGGAAAACAAACAGCGACAGCAACAATGCTAATATCAACAGTGTATAAAAGAGGGTGATTACATACAAAAAATACAAAAAAGGAAAGTTGAATATGAGTCAGCAGTGTCCTGGCAGCCAGGAGGGCCAGGCATGTCCTGGGGTGCATCAGGCACAGCATGGCCAGCTGGGCAAGGGAGGGATTGTCCTGCTCTGCTCTGAGCTGGGGCAGCCTCACCTCCAGTGCTGGGGGCAGCTTTGGGTGCCACAAAACAAGAAAAAGGTACTGGGGAGCATCCAGAGGAGAAGAAGAAAAGTGGTGAAAGGCCTCTAGGGCAGGATTCATGAGGAGCAGCTGAGGTCACTTGGTTTGTTCAGCCTGGAGAAGAGAAGGCTGGGGGTGACTTCATCACAGCTGACAGCTTTCTCAAAAGGTCAGTGGAGGGGCAGGTCCTGCTCTCCTCTTTCTGGTAAATGGTGACAGGACACAAGGAAACAGAATGAAGCTGCGTCAGGAGAGGTTCAGGATGATCATTAGGAAAGAGTTCTTCACTGAGAAGATGGTCAGTCCTTGGAACAAGATCCCCAGAGAAGTGGGCATGGGACCAGACTGAGTTCAAGGAATGTCAGGATGACACTCCAAGTCATTTGGTTTAGTTTGAGGTACTCTGTGAGGAACAGAGGTTTAAACTGGATGACCCTTATTGATCCTTTCCAACTTGAGATATCCTAAGACTTTATACGATAAGCATTTTTAAAAAATGTAGTACTGAAATTTCCTCTCCCTTTCCCTTAAGGTTTAAGGCACTGTTTGATTAGATATCTCTGACATTATTGAACCTTTAGGTAGATGAATTTTAGAAGGGCATGGTAGTTATGCTTACTATAACCCTACATATAACTGGAACTCAAGGCAGCAGTTCTGTTTTATTGTTAGCTCAGTCATTATGAGTTTAAAAGGAAATTCATCAACTTTTCAATGACTGGACAGCATTTAAAACAAGATAAAATAGGTCAGTGAAAAACAATTTGTATTCTTTCTTTAAGTTAAATCAGATTCCTTAAGAGAAAAATTCACTGGAATAATCATATCTGAGCTGCTAGGAACTTCCATGATAGCTCAACTTGCATAGTTTTGTCTCTAAAAGAAAAATACTAGTATGGTTTAGGTGGGTCTATTTTGGTCATGTTGGTAAAAATTTTCATTCTTTAAAGATGTGGTACTCTGCAGAATAATGAATCATAATAAGGAAGTCTCAGGATTTTCATTATTTGTGTTTTGTTGTCTTCTGCTTACAAGAATGCTGAAAGAAAAGGTTTAAGTTGTTACTAACAGCAGCTGAAATGCATGACTTTTTTTCAAGTGGGCAGAACTGTTTCTTCCCTTATATATTTGGGTCAAAATAAGAAAAAAAAAAGTACTTCTTTGAATCCCTTAGATTGTATAAAGACAGGAAAATGCATCTTTGCTCCTTTTCTCCAGAGTTATACATTTTTGAGTCCATTGATTCCAGTAGTAGGAAATCCACAGAACTAGAATGATAGACTCCTAAACTGGCATATTGTAAGAAAAAAATCAGCCAGCACCATGACCATATTAGAACTTTCCTAATATAAGTCATAGTTTCTTTATAACCCTTCTTTCTAATAGATAATTTGTCACATTTTTTGACCTTGTATCTTTGCCACTTCTTCAAAATCCATTACCCATAAAATAGCTTTATCTATAGACCTCTGCCATAAATAACTAAATCCAGGCACATGATAGTACCTTTAAAAAGCATTCTGAAAGAGAACAAAACACTTTCCTATTGGTTAAATCATTATTTTTAATTTCTATTGCCATCTCATTCAGGAGCATCCATCAGGGATTAGGACACTGTACTAGTGGATACCAGAATGATAGAACCTTTAATAAAAACTCAGATCTGAATTGAATATTTTTACTATCATGTAGAAAAAAGCTGACTCTCTCTTATACCCAGCATGCCTCCACACATGCTAATGTGTGTGTTTCTTGGATTTTCAGAAACACATGAATGTGTCAGTCCCTGATAGAGATGACAGTTCTGTAGACAGATGGGGAAGGAATTGTTCAAGCCTTGGTTGTTTCTTTTGTATATTTTATTGAGGAGCAAAAGACCACATATAAACACAAACCCATTAGGAGTTCAACAGAGAGGAAGATGTAATAGAATTGGTCAATAGTCTTTCTACAATAAAATGTAAAAAAGAAATCCCACATTTTTTAATTCCTTGTGAAAATTTGAAGCCTAACAGATATGGGAGGTTTTCTAGTTCTTGCAAAATCAGGAAATTTCCTATGGAAGACCCCAGTGGCACAAGCCAGATTTTTTTTTCACATGAGCTCAGGTCATGAATAAATATCATTTCACTCAACAGATTAATTAGAAGAAATTGGCAGCTGAGACAGAACAGAATATACAGAAATGTGATTACTTTGTATTTCATGTTAATTTTTTTTTACTTTCTTCCTGTCTAATTTCACTTGCGGCAATAGTGATTTTCCTGTTTCTTCTGGTAAGAGGATCTCAAGTGATACCTTCATGTCAGATGGCACAGTTATTGAATTCCCTTAGTACACTAAGCTTAACAAGAAAGAAATTGTACTTGTATTCCTCCTCTGCCTACATTAAACACAGCATTGTATTTATGTCACTCTTATAAAAGTGAATATTTTATTAAAAATTTTGCATTTACAGTTTTCAGCAAATATGAAAATAAAAAGAAATAAAAATTTACTGAATTTTAAGTAGATACATATACATAAGTATATAACAAACACATATTTACATGATTATAAAAATATTTGCAGAGTAAATGATGCTTTTGAATGGCACTGCTGGAAAATCAGATGAATGATTAGAAACAAATTACATCCAAATTAAGTTTCAAAATCCATCTAACACACTTTAGAAGAAAGATGTAGTGTAGAAAAAAGAGTTGCTACATTATTTTATCAGAGGCAAATTAATGTGTGTTTTTTCAGTCATCAGAGAGGTTTGTAGAAGCTGCTCCTGCTGATAGGAGTACAGTTATAATTTACCACTACAGAAAACCTTGATCTATTCTGTGCAGTCTGATCAGCTTATTCCACAGACCAAAAGTTCATGGTATTCATTCCACGTGAATACATCTACTGGCAAAATGACCTCCACATCCTCAAATTTGCTTGGGCAACATGAATTTCTTTCTACCTTTTCTCCTGGTAAACAGGAATGTGGACATAATTTCTGTATTACTGATTTCATCTGTGCTTTGGCTCTCAAATCCAATTGGTATGACAGTTAAAATTAGCAGGACAAGGGCAACTGTCAAGGATGAGGCTGGCTGTAAGCAGAGGGGCTTCTGTGGCTTTGTTTGCCTGTCATTTCAGCTGCTATGTCAGTTTAAATACCATCAGTTAAAAAATACAGAGCATAGCTTAAGGAGTAATGGGGTGGGGGGCACATTCGAGCAATGATCAAACAAGAATAAAATCCAGAGAGACCACACTCTCAGGACACTGTGGCACAAGAGTCTTTCACAAAATGTCAGTGCAGGCTGATTAAACAAATGCTGCTGCCAAGGCAAAGCTGATCAACCTCTAGGAAAAGTTCACATGCACTTCTGTTATCATTCTGAAATATTATGGGTAAATGAAAAATATTACAGTGTTGTGATAAAATGGAATGTTGCATAAGCTTAAAAATTTCTGTACCTAGTATACCAGTGTAGACAAACCACTACACAGTATTTCGCATTTTGCTTGATTTGTATTCTGTTGACATGACTTAAAAGCCTTTCAAAATGGCTCTTTGCCCAGACACAGCTTGAAAGTCCAAACTCTCCCACAAAAGCAGGTGAAATTCGTTTTGCCGCATGTACGGTTCCATTCATAAATCTTTGTTAAATGTAGTTCAATTTTTTTCAATTAATTAATGTCTTTGCCTGAAAAGCTATACAATACTCACCAAAGTTTTATTTCTGCAATTCTAACTCACTTTTTTTCCTCTCTCTCTAATCTATTTTAATATGTATACATTCATAAAACTATTTTTTTTTTCCAGAGATGAGTTGTCCTTATGCTGTGAATGTAAGAAATAAAATACAGTAAAAAATAATTGTGAAAGAAACTGGAGTAAGGAGAGTAACCTTTTTTCTGGTACTGTCACACATTATAGATCCAAAGTTCACACTCCTTAATCAAGTGGCTGTCCTGTAAGTCATTGATTAAGGACAGCAGAAGTTGGCTGAGGTCCCTTGATCTCATCTCTGACAAGACAACAAAGGTCCACTTGTGTCTGAGGGAAAAGGAGAGACAAGGAGCATAACCAGGAAAAATGGGGGTAGGGTTGTGCTGTTCAAATAGGTGCAGAAGTCAAGACAGAAGGAAGTAAAGAAAATGGTGTAGCAAAGAGAGGAAAGAATGGTTAATGATTAAGGGGTTAAATTAGGTAAAGCTCAAACTGAAGGCTGTAAATTGTATTAGTTATGCAGAAAAGCAGCCATACAGGGAAGGCATAGAAAGACAGGCTATAAGGGGGCAGTAAAAAATGCAGAATATCCCACTAAAAATAACCACAGACACAGGTGACAACCAAAAGAGAAACATGATAAAATTCAGGAAAAACTCTTACAGCCATCTCCCTCTTCTGCACAAGTGACATAATAACAGTGCAGGGGAGTAATCCTCCCTTTCTGGGCCAATGAATCTCAGCAGAGCCTAAGCAGGATGTGCAGTGACAGATCCTGGAGCCATTCTTTTTTGGGGAAATGAGAAAGGTGGGAGTGGAGTTGACTTTCTTATAAATATTTTCTCCTCCTATATAACCAAAAAAAGTTATGGGCATGAAAATCTTCATCTGAATCCAAGTCCAAGAAGGGATTAAAAATCCGAGCTAGATTCATAGCACTGACGTGGATCGCATAACCAAAGAGAGATCTGAATCCACCCCAGCTGCAGGAGGAGAGCTGAGATAGCAATTGATTTAGTGAATTGCCCATTTAACTCCTTTGCATGGCCATAAAACTATTTCCCTGCCACATGGACATCCCTGAACATGGCTGGCAGTGCTGGCCTCTGCTGTCTGGTACCACTTCCCTGGATGTCTTACATACCTTCTGCACACCCTAGTTCTGAGTTACTTGCTAAGCCTGTTCTGTGGGGCTTGGACTAGACAGCTCAGATTTTCCATTCCTGGAATTCAGATTGTGGCTATAAACCCTGACAGGCTGAAGACATTTCAATGTAAATTATTGCATTCAAGAGGAATGCATTAGCCATGGAATGATTATATGAAACAAAATTGCAACAATGCCACAGCTGTGGTTTTGAACAAAAGCTCAAGTAATTGTGGCTGTTTTGTCCAGACCTTAATGAAATTAGCAGCCTATAGAAGTGCTTTTCACATGCCTCAGCTCATAAATATTATATTTGTCTTTTAAGGTAGAAAGAAAAACAGAGGTACGTATTTTCAGATCCTCAAGTAAGCACTAGTGAAAATAGTATCTTTATGAGATTTTCTCAGCTGTTAGATATACAGGAAGTATTCTACCTCTTTTAAAGATAAGAGAAAATTAGAAGTGGGGAGAGGAGGTGAAGCCTATTTCACTTAGGAACAAAGATATATATTCCTGGAGTGTAACTCATTGTATTAGACATATTTTTAATCACTTTACCTCACTCTCACATTTCAAAAGAAAAAGCAAAACTATCTAGTATCCCTTCTGAATTTGTAGTTACAATATCCCTTTCCCATGTGGTAGGTCAACAGGACTATACTGCCTTCTTTTGCGTGTCAGGGTCCCATTAACCTAACGTAATAGTTGGCACAGATTTCTGAGCAAGTTTTGTCTATGAAGTCAGGAGGAGAATCTGAGTGGAATATAATACTCTGCTAAAACAATAATACTCTCACAATCTAACCCTCATTAACTTGTCAAGCCTAGTGACAGTCTTTAATAGCATTTGTTCTTTTTATGTTTTATTTTAAGTGATTTCTTTGTAACCATTTGAAAACCTAAAATAAGATTGTTACTCTATCTGCATTTAATGGGGAACCATTCTGTCCATTTCTTTTTTTTTTTTTTAAACTGGAATGCACTGACGTTTATTTGTAAGGCAGCTTGCCACAGGTGTCTTTAAGAAATGGATGGAAGTACATACATCTTATGTATTTTTATTTTTTATCTTGAGTAAATGTTAAACTGCTACAAATGGTGTTACAAGACTGTTAGAAAATTTGTTTATTGTCTCCTGTTTTTGTCACCAAAAGGGATATTGGTAATTGACAGAAAGGATTCTATTTCCATGGCATGTCTTGTGCCACCTGACATTGTCAGTTAGCAAAACATATCAGAGAGGAGAAAAATATTGATGTGTTTGGGGGAGCCTTGTGGCTTTCTGTGTTTCTCGTCCCTTTCCATCTGCCACAATGTGCACCCTGTGCTTTCTGGCCAGGTGTGGTTCATGCTGAGGCCGCCCTTGTCTCCCAGACCAGGGTTGGATACCACACAGTGCCCTTCCCTTAGTTCAGCGAGAGCTTGTAGCTCACAGTGACTTCAGTGTAGGTTGGGAAGATCAGTGTCTGACAAGTTTAAGCTCTGAATTCCTCATAGCACTCTCCCTTGACAGGTCCCCTGAGGGCTGATATCCATAGCATAATGAGAATTTAATTCACCCACTGACTGATTCACCACACATTAGGCTTCTCTATGATCATACCTTTATAATCTGGAATGAGAATTTTATCAACAGTTCTAAAAAGAAAACAAACAGAAAAGGTTGAAACTTTGCTTTGAAAGAAATTAGAAGCATCAAATATATTACATTTAGCTTAGCTGCTGTTTCAGTTTTGAAAATGTTGTGAAAATACGGCAATTTTGTTCCTTAAATTTGATTCTTTTGTAGGTTTAATTATATATTTCAAAAACTAAATACCTCTTCAAACTGATATTGCATTAGTTTCTTTTTCATTAGGCCTCAGTAACCACTTTCTACCCATTTGTTTCCCCCAAAACATAGCAATGAAAAAGTAATATACAATTCCTAATGATTTTCTGAAATACTGCACAGGTGCAAGCTGCAGCTGTTATGAGTAAACTAGATTTCGCTAAACTAATTCAGATCCCATTGGGGAAATAGAAGAACCACTGCATTCCCATAAAAATAAAAATGTTTTCATTCAAGGATAATGAAGTTTCCATGTACATTCTACCTAGTCAGAAGGTGTTTTACAAAGAAAATTAAAGTTATCTTATAAAAACTGATGAAATAAATAATCTCTTAGAGTCTCACTTTATTAAAAGTAAAATGGTATTAGTTATCCTCTTTAAAAAGCCTCACTAGCATTTTCAAATTTGAATGACATGGCTAAGATTATGTTACAGATACTAAAATAGATCTGAAATTAAAACAATAAAGCATTGTCCAGACTTACATTTAAAATACACAACCTTTCATTTGAACAGGTATATTACAGTGAAAATTGCACTTTCCTGCTCTTTTCTAAATGTGTGTTTACATCTGTTCATATGTACTCATTTGTGTTGTCAAGCTTTTCAATAAGGAACTTGTCTGAAAGATTTGAGCATTATTTTTATTTTAAAACCCATATTGTGTAAAATGATAAAGATTTCATGGAGGAAACATACACATCTTCACCTCCAGATCAACTGGCTAATGGTGGATGGAGTTCAAGCTTTGGGTTTCTCAGCTTTTCCTCTCAGGACCTTCCCAGGCTCAAGGTAACATTAACCCACGTAAGGTATGGAGACCTCGGCTGAGGTGTGGGCATGAGTAACTGAGAGACCACTTTGTTCTCTCTGTTGATTGGCACAGTGAGATTGACCCAGCATCTCAAAGTTCTTTTGCAGAAAAGTGAAAAAAGCTGAATAATCTTCTGTACTAAGACATAAGATACAAATCCTGGAATAAAAATGTATTTTTCACTAGAAAAAGTGACAGTTTGAGGCAGAACTTTCCTTTTCAAACTAAAATGTTAAGCCACTCTGAAAATCTGGAATTCCTGAAGCACAGTTTAGCTCTGGGACCACTGCTAAAAATCATTGTCAGTGCTTGGGCACTGGCAACAGGATCCTCCCTCCATAACCATCAGCAGGGCTGCCTTCATTGACATCAGCCAAGGGTCGGGGGCTGCATTACAAATTCAGGTGTGCAAACTGTGAACCTGACAGCAGGATTCTGGTTTGCAGACTGGTGTGTTGGTGTCCCTGAGCATTCCACGGACACCTGTGTTTCAGGAGAGATCCTCTTGGAAAGAACATCTTGGAAACCATTTCACTGCTAGCCTTAGGGAGAGCACATTCAAAGCAGAGCAAATGACTCTAATAAATTTGTTATCTTACAGGTTATTAAAAGCTTATTTACACGTTCCATAGGCAACTTTGCAGCTTCCTATTTTGTATGTGTTATCTGTTTAAAAACTAAGACTCATCATAGACTTTGGATTTGCACTATGAAGGAGACCTAAATTAATATTTTATTTTCCTTATAATGCTAGTAGGAATTAATAATTCCCCCTTTTTTTCCCCCCCAGCTAATATTCAGGACCAGAAGTGGATTAATTATCTGAATTAGTCTTGGTACTTCTTTACATTGTTTATGCTTGTCTTTAAACTAGTTGAATTTATTTAAAATCAGAGTTTCCTCTGTTAGGAAAGGGTGATTTTTGTAAAAACATGAATAAATTACTATTAGAGATTTTTAAATTGGAATATAGACTACCAAGTTTTGTATAATATTTGCCTATTTTGCTATTGTGGTATTTATATTGCCAAATCTGATTAGAATCTGATTAGACACCATAAAAATAACATATTTTAAGTCATCTTAAAATGGATTCTAGCAAAAAAACAGAGAATTTTTATTTCTACTCCTTTAATGATTGCAATATTCTGTAACTTTATTTTTGGATATACCTCGTATTTTGTAGAAAATGGGTTTGAAATGGGGTTTAGATTGTGGGAATTCTTGCCTCCTTGAATCAGACTGGAGAAGATTCTTTCCTTCCTGATGGGAAAAACCCTCCACTTTGCTTAATAGGCAGAACTGTCAGTTATTTCTCTCATTCTGGACAATCATATCACCTCCAATTTTGTTAGGAAGAGGAGTCTAAGGCAACACTCTGGAAATCTATAGAAAGAACTGATGTTTGATTTTCATGTTAAACACCTGCACACTCTTGAATTTTCGGGTACATTTTTTTGCATATTTCCAAATTCACTCCAGTGTGCATTTTGTCATGTTTCTAGCCAAGAGAAGACAAATTGGTGTATTTCTGAGGCTGCATCTGTCTGAAAGACATGTCCTAGCTAGTCAGAGATTTTGGAAGGAATTGTTAACAAATGGTTGTGTGTGAAAGGCTAGTAGAAAGGCAAACTCTTATCAGTAATTATTCCTTTATGAAAAATTATTATGTTACATATGTTTCAACATGTAAACCATAAATAGAACTGGCAATGGGGCCCATTAGCCTTAACGTGTTTATTTACTTACTGTAAACTAAATATTGTCATAAATATCTTCCAGAATGAGACTGTAATTTACAAATTAAAAATCTTGCAGAAGAGTTTCAGCAGACCTTTAAGATTATGCATGCACGTGTCTTCAGGAACAGCGTATTTTCTGTGTGCTTTTAAGCATCAGCAAAAGAGATTAAGGATATCAAAGCAAAATACAAACACCCTTCAATAGATCATTTTAAGTTTTGAACAGTTTGGAGAGCATATAACCACTACAGCCACTCCATATTTATTTTGATAATTGTGCCACAGAGAATGTGTTCCTTTTCACCCCATGTTGTAAAACTTAGATGTTTACAGTCTAGTGTGGAATAGCAGCATCAGAATGCTAGAGATGGACCAGTTCCAGCACTTGGAATCATTAGCCTTGGGCAGAAAAAAATTTAAGATATCCATACAGAAAAGTATTTATTCAAATAATATATGAGGTTTGACTTAGACTAGGGAATTATAATTGTCAAGACTGACAGGTGATACTGCCTTCCTTCACATCTCTGTGACTTTCCTTTATACATCATGTCAATCATTTCCCTTCCAAATTTATTTAAATAATGTGTTGTTCTTCTTTAGAGATGTTAACCCATTAGTATCTTCTGCCCTACTAGTGTCTAATCAGACCAGAAAACAAATTCTCAGTAATAATTATGTCTACAGTCAGAACACAAAAGACCATGTGAATAAAATTAAGAATGCTTAACAGAGTTTACTTAATGAAAAACATGATTCTGAAGATGACAGAGGGGTCAAATTGGCTGCTTGCTTAATATTGGCATGGTAGTGAAAGCAGAAGTCAAAAGGTAAATGTAATACATAAAACTTTTATGAGCAGAATAATTTTCCAACCAATAAAAATAGATCTTTTCAAGTGTAGAACATTAATAGTGAAATATTCTGTGCTGAAATATCTATAAAATAATATATATTAAGTTCATTAGAGCAATAAAACTCTTAGGAAAGAGAGGTCATTCACTACACAGAGAAGATTAAGATGCTTTAAGAAATAAGCCAAAGGGTTTAGGAACACTCATACATTTGGAAAGAATTAATATGTCTATTGTTAAGGTGCACTGATATTTTCTATTCAAAACTCAAAAAAATGTTAAGCAATATCTGGAGGTGATAAACATTTGAAATCATCAAGCTGGGAGAGTTGAGTAAAAAAGAGGTGTCGATGATGTCTCTGGCTTGATAGTGTTGATTTATATATCTCAGGGATAGAAGGAAAAAATCCAGAAGACTGAAGGACAGTTCAAATTGTGCCAATACTCAGATATACAAGTATGAGGAGTATGAGCACTTACCTTTCATTATGAAAAGTTGGATGCACTTTCACTGTTGAGGACATAAAGAAGAACAATTCATGCTAACTAACATAAATTTGTTGGGAAATATATATGGTTCGACAAACATAATTTTATTGTTAGCTATTTGGAGATTATAACAGTGATCATCACAATTATGGTAGTCTCTAGGAATTATAGACATGTAAACTGAATCTCACTCTGTTGAGGATAAATAGAGGATAAATACCAAACAGATAATAAATGCTCCACCCAGTCCTGTTGGTGATCCAGATGTTTGGATGCTCATAGAATAAAACTCTTCACGAACACAGAACTGGACCAGTGAAAACCAATGGATAGGAATGAACAGGGGAATAAAGAAAAAATGCTCACTTAATAACTGGGTGTGGTAATATCCCCTCCTTTTTGCCTGGTATAAAACACAAAACTTTTCCAAACAGTCTTAGAATGCACCTATAAAAGCAAATCTTTATTGAAATCCTTCAAGGTGCACAATATGGCAATATGCACACATGATATTTCTGCAATTTCATGAGGTTAGTTGAT
>VZTN01031639.1:0-17884 GCA_013400515.1 Erpornis zantholeuca | reverse complement strand
TCAGGGATGAATCCTACCTGGCCTCATAGACTTACAAACATTCAACTGGTCCCTTATAATCTCCATGTACACAAATAGAAAGTCACTAATCCCACAGTAATGGTCCTCCAAATTAGAAGACAGGGCAGCCCAATGTCTGTCAGTATTATAAGAGATCAAAGCAAAAAAAATGCACAGAATGCCTCCACTTCTTCAGCCCAATTTGTCAGGTGATTATCTACAACAAATATCAGTCCAATGTATTTCACAAAGCCTTGCCTGTCTGACACAACACTGGCCAGTTTCAACTCCAGTTTTCATCTTTCATATCTTCTCCCTGCATATGCGAACTACAGCTCTGTAATTTTTCTGTGAAGCTTGACCTTGCTTCCAGAGATCATACAATTTCTTTTTCTTCCCTAAGTTTCAAGAGAAGTTACCTGTTCAGATAAGATGCTCTTCTGCATGGCTTGTTTGACTTTCAACACAGAGAGATTACCTGCTCTTGTGCTTTTAAAAGGTGATTTTTAAAAATTGACCAGCACTCATGGGACAGCACACTAGTAATTAGCTCACTGAGTTGCTCCAAGTTAGCTCTGTTGAAATCCAGAGTAGCAACTTCACTGACCATTTTCCTCTTTACATCAAAAATTTTTAAATTACCCATTTCATGATCCTGTGAAAAAGGTAGCCACTTACCATCATATCTCTCATGAGTCCTTCTTTATTAATAAATAACAGGTTTAGAAGGGCATCTTTCCTAGGTGGCTCACTGAGTACTTGTGACTACAAATTATCTTCAACAAACTTCAGGAATTTCCCACACTTGCTTGTCACAGCCCTATGGTATTCCCAGGTCATGTCTGGGAAGATGAAGGAGAAGGAAAAGGAGAATGAAGAGAAAACAAAACTGAAAAAAGACTGTGGAGTCCTGGTGGACAAAAATAGTAATATGAGTGAGCTGTGTACCTTTGAAACAATAATCACATTCTGGACCACCTTCACAGAAGCACAGCTACCAAATCAAGGCATGTTATTACTCCTTTCTACTCAAGTAATCCACATGGGAAGCAGCATCCTTCACAGAGTACTGAGTGAACAGAGTGAGTTCTAAGAAATCTGCCTTAGAGAAAAAAAGAGACAAAACAATGGACTTGTTTTATTCATCTAAGAATGCTGTTGATATTAAAATCTGTATCAAGTTACTGAAGTCTGAAGATATCTTTCATAAATACCACAGTGTAACAAGACACATGGTTCGTTTAGCTTGCCTATCACTCAGGAGAATCAAATTTGGTTGAGAATCTGACTTGTAAATGGAGTCTAACCTAGAAACAGGAAAGACGGAAGCTGCAATAATTGGAATCTCCTGAAACTTCCAGAAAGTTGGCAGGAAGTATGGCTTGTCAAGACGAGACCTGCCACAGTTACTCTTCAGTATTGTCACCAGTACAATCAGCCTTTAAAGACAATAAATACCTCCTAGGAGCTTACAGCCTAAGTAAGGACTTAATCAGGTAACAGTGCTACTGACCTCAATAGGAAAATCTGATAAATTATCTTTCCCTGCCCCCAGAGAAAAAAATCACATGAAGCATTGCAACCCACCTCTCCACCACCACAATGAGATGAAGACTCTTGGTACCCTAACATCTTTCTTGAAAAAACTTTTGAAGCACCCTGACTTCACAGAGATGAAAACACTACTTTGGACAATACTCAGAATGTAGCAAGATAGATCACAATTGGTTTTAAAAAGGGGAATACAATGGTTAAAATATAAAATTTTAGCTAAATGATCAGTAATCTGAGTAAGTCTGTTGAATAGACTCAGATCAAGAGAGGTTGTAGAGGATACTTCATAAGATTAAAACCACTCATTTTCACAAATGCTCTTTTAGGGAACCACTCCCTATCATTCGAGCAGCATGCAGTTTAGATTACAAGACTTCAAATCCTAAGTTTTATCTGCAAGTTGTCAGGAGAGCATGACCACCTTTCCCATTCACTGTATTCATGACTACTACATAGTCAAGCTACTACTCTTCAGGTTTACATTCTCTTCACATGTTTTAGATTGCAGGCCCTCCAGTGCTGAAACCTCCTGTGCTACCCCTTAGGCACCATTGTTCAAAATAGCTACAAATAAGACAAAGCCATGACAACTTTAAAACAGGAACAGTTCTCCCTTCACAAACTGTTACAGCTTATCCTGCAATCCAAATGGACCTCTGCATTCCTCCATTAAGTTAAAAAGGCTTTCCCTGTTCTAATTTGCTCTAAAATGTACCACCCAAGTAAAAATAGAAGAAAATATTTTTTAAAAAGGGTTTTGAGAAGGATTTATAGTGACAGATCTGACAGTTTGCTTGGGCTATGAAATATAAATCCAATTTGGATGTCTCCCCAAGAATAAGTAGGTATTAGGGGATCAGACACAGTGTGCCTGTAGTATAACTAACTGTATTTGTCAATCATGATTTAGCAAATCATCCAATTCCTGTTTTGTTTATATTATGAACATTTCACATTTTAATACAGAGTTAATACAAATCACTGCTTCATATTCTCCCAATCAAATCCGTCTCTCAGCCACTTAATTCATAAGAGAGCAGAACACTGCAAAACCACTAAAATCATGCAAATTTGGCTATCTGCTTAAGAGTGCTAGATGCGCCTCCACAATCAAAATAAATTTTACAAGTTTAAACGGTCCTGTCTGAAAGCTCCACACAATGATGAAAGCAAAAAGTTCTATTCATACAAATAGATCCTATTTTTAAAGGACTTAAGAAGCTGTGAGGCCACCTGTTCCTTGGCACATGCTATACAGGTACTTATCCTGAAAACACAGTCCAAGATAAGCTCCAGATTAATTAGAGGGAAGAAATCCCTGTCCATATATTCTGCAACACAGAAGGTAACAGCAGACCAAGTGGAAGTTCTGTGAAGTGTACACCACAGTGTAACGTGCAATCATCAGCAGGTGGAGACACCTCTAGTAGGTATAGCAGACAATACCTTGGAAGGGAGGAAAAACATGATACAGAAGGAGTCTGATCTATACTCATAATGCTCTGAACTCAGGTGACACTTTCAAATGGCTTTTTTGTTCAATGGCATGTTAACTTCAACAGCAAGCATCCCTTAGAAGCACTGACATTTTTTAAATTTATACACTGAGATATGGAAGTTTTGTATGATCTTCTACCATACTCCAAAAATATTCAAGGGTCCAGGATTTCTATCCAGGATACCAGCTTGCCCATTTACATCCAAGTAGTTCTCCTAAATCCTTAACCAGTAGGAGGTTTAAGAAAGAACATACAACACACAATAAAGACTGAAGACATTCAGAGCAAGGGAGAGGGAAAAGGTCTAACAGACAATGCTGCCAGTGAGCTAATGGCAATTTCTACACAGACAAGCACCATATGTGCTTTGCCTGAAGCAACATGATTAAAGTCCATGAGCACATGGCTTGAAAACATTCTGCTAATACAGGATTCAGGTTCCATGTTTCAATGTGCTACTATTCCCTCCTCATTCACAGCCAACAAATCTTTCTGGCCTGGAAGAAAGCAAGGGGAGACTTCTGCCTCCCTGAATGGTAGTGGGACTTTCACCTCAAAAATGCCAAATACATAAACAAGTAACATGTCCAGGGGTTGAATAAAGATCTGAAAACCCAAAAGAACCTGTACATGACCCATTACATATGAGCTGGCATCAGGGAAACAGATGAATTCATAATAAATACAACAATAGCAAGAAAATTTCTAAAAGCCACTGCGGTCCCAACACTGATTACTTTTCTTAAACACAGATTCACAAACAAGTATGTGGGGAACACAGAGCAGCCTGGATGATGGCACGCACCACGCACCAATACTGAAGATACCACCACTGCCAAACAAGATGTTTGGTGCAGACAAACACCAGAATCAAAAACTTCCAAAATCGAGCAAGCTTTTACAGTTGCAATGCTTCCTTTTAGCTATATCCAGGGCTCTTCTCTGGTGGCATTTTAAAAAAGTTACTGGAGGCAGCAGTAGGAGATTTCTCAGCTGCTGGTGTTTTCCCAGTCCACTCAGAGTTCTGGGATCTCAAGGATGGTGTTGCTGGTAGCTCTGATTCTGCTGCATCCATGTGGAGAGATAACATTGCTGGAATATAAAATTGCAGGAAATGGGGAAAGAAAGTAAGAAAGAGCAATAAAAAAAGTTAGAACAGCTGACTTCATGGCAAACCCCATATATATATATAATTTAGTTTATGAAGGTATTATTCATTGAATCTCTAAAAGTTCATCATCCAAATTCCTTTGAAACTGAAGTTCTTGATAGCATTAACAACTTTGCTCTAATGATTGATACATTCAAAACTCTTAAGTTCCCAGTCCACTAACTAGTCCCCTTAGTCAGAGTTCCAGTTGAAAATCAAAAGTTTTAGTTGTCCCATATTTAAATTGAATCAATTCACAGTCACTGAAGATAACTTGGACTCCTTGCAAAGACTCAATTAACTCTGTATTTCAGAGTTTCAAAGTCTCTGAAGGCATGGCAAATTTCAGGTTGTTAAGCTCATCTAAAGAGGAAAATATACCTCTCCTCACCCAGTAAGGGCAGTACCCTGAACATCCACATATATCCAACATGGTAAATCAGCATATTATGACAAGAAGCTACTTTGCCAAGATAGGCTGACATTTATTCTCATTTTCTCAATATAACCACTGCTTCAAAATGGGACAGGCTGTAATAGCCAGAGAGATTTGCAGATCCCATAGCTCAACCCAACAGTGGCCCAAATTTCCAGAAGGATTGTCAGAAACCTAGAGATATGAGAGTTTACTCCAATTCACCATATCCTGGATCACTCAGTCCTAACAAACAGAACAGGGCAGGGTAAAGAAGAGTAACTGCCATAGAAGTCTTTGGGACAAACAGATTTTTTTTAATAAGTAACTACTTTAATACAAAACACATTTCTTCATTGCAGTCTCACAACAGATAATAGTTGTTTGTGTGTTGTAATTACAAGTTACGTCTGCCGCCCTGTAGTGGATGAAGGATAAAGAGGCCACAGCAAGCCTCAACTAGAGGACAGATTGCTTTGAAGTTTAAATAAAAAGCTGGTTAAATGCTTGAGGTTCCACACTCAGTAGATCTAGAACCCCAACACTGCTGCTTCTGTACATCCAAAACAGTGAGTCACTCCCTTACACCTACAACACAGCTGATAAAAGTACATTGCAATTTTATGTCTAGCCCATCATCTTCCTCCATCTGAAGGTCATATGAAACATGTGAAAACCCCCAATGACTAAGTCAGTCCTTAAACTCATTATCACCAGCAATACTACACTATGTGTCCCTTGCTAGCAGCCTCCCCACTCAGGCTCTCCATCTTTCTTCATAAAAAGAAAAAAAGCAGAGGACTGAAACTGGCTTCTTGTTTCTGGGTATGACAAAGAGGGAATAACTAGCAAGAAATAAGAGAGGGGAAGATTCACCAAATTGCTACTACTCGTCAGACTGCTCTCTGATAAGCAGTTTCACAGGCTGCTAACTGTCACCTTTTTAACAAGCTAAGTGTGAATACATGCCAAAGCAGGCAAAAATCTATTTATGCAGATTTTCACCCCAGACTCACTGTAATAGCTGAATAGGATGCCAGTTACCCTGTGCACTGCTACCTACATAGAGGATTGAACCACGTAAACATTAAAAACATCAGTGTAAAGATAGACAGTTGTTCACCATTTATTGCACAACCATTTGTACTCATGGCCTATTCTGACAAACTGAAGACAGACGTGACAGTCCTCATCAGATTCCTTTCAAACCAGAGAATAACTTCCATGAGAATAACATTTTATGCAGTTCTTCTCAGATAAATTCTACTGTGCCACTGGGGATATTATTCCAAATCTACTGTACTGCAGTGGAAAGTCACTAAACACAAGGACACTATATCCACACTTTTGAAGTCCCAGATCACTGAAAGGTCAAAGGACCTTTACCACCAACAGACTTTCTTCCTCCCTAGGCACTGGCTGTTGGTCACTGAGTTGGATGAATCTCTGGTCTAATCTAGTACAGTCAGTCAGCCTTAACTTCCTCCAGATTTCCTTATTCTACTGCCAAACTACACTAGCCAGACTTTTGCTCTTGCTCTTACCTGGTGAAGGCCTCATGCTTTAGGGTTCACACTGTTCAATCGTGTAGTGTGGAAAACATTAACTTTCATTTTCAATCTCTGAATATTTGCGTTAAGTTTACCCAACTTAATTTTGATAACAGTCATATCCCGAAGTGCAAATTAACTCTGAATTTTCTACCCACTTTTTGTTGCTTTCAACAGCTATCTCAGTTATGGTATTTAGGCCAGTTATCCTCAAAGAGCAGGAGTAATACCAGAAGTTTAATGCTATAGCAATACAACAGAGACCTAAGCCACTTCTTGTACAGTAATGCAGTTTTTTGATGTTCATGCAAGAGTCTCTGGGAAAAGATACTTTACCAGAAGTCATAAATACTCACATTCATGAAAGTACGTGAGAAGACATGGAATAAATTTAGTTGCTTGGTTCCCAAATAAACATTATCTCTAGCTCCCTTCTTGCATTCCTGCACCGAGGAGGGAAATAGCACCTACATCTCATCTGCCTTTTATTAACATCTTCTGATTTCAGCCAAATTCAACTCCAAACTTTCTGTGGATGGTGAGGGGGTGAGGCGACAGGGGAAGATTTGTAGCTGCATGTTTAAGAAAGAAGCTAAATTCATCACAATGACAGGGGATAGTGTTGGCAGAGATTTGAGCTATTTATTCTTTTAGGAAAATCCTATAAAGAATGACACGAGGAAGCCTCTATCTGCAGTCTTGTTCATCACACTGGTGAGGAGTCCGATAACAGATGTATGCAGTAGCGTGATTTAGTGCCGGGAGCTGGCCCCTGATGTGTATTAATACAGCGGCAAAGCGGAACGAGCCCCTCTTCATCACTCATCTCTATAAAAGAGGTGGAATCCGAGATGGCCCGATGTTCGGCAGAGCAAGCCCATTTGTTCTGCTGACTGATGAAGCCAGCTCAGGCTGCGTCCTTCACCTCCACGGGGCACTCAGGTTGCAAAAAAGGAGATCATTGAAGCAGGACCTGGTCAACAAGTGAGACGAGAGCAGTTGGACTCAGCTAAGGAGCTATTTAAAGGTGAAGAAACCCAGCACTCTGTGCCTGCATGACAGGCACGGGCCTGCATTCTGATTTACCTGTGCTTCACCTTTTGCAGAAGTAAAACATCACAAACATTAAAAGCCTCAGAAGTGAAAAAATGAGGCTGCCATGATTCCTCAGGCACACAGGAACCCCTATATGGCATTTATATAGGGGTGAGTAGATGCATGGCAAGGGACAAAAATCCTTATCAATATCCAACAAATATAAATGTGTCCAGTTAATTCTACATTACTGCAGATTAATACTACACATCTTTTTAGGCATTAGTAATTCCATAGCAAACCCCCTTTTGACAGAAATAACATCAGATTCCAGAAATTTCCAAGTTACATCTCCAGGTTCTGCTTCAGCTGTAACTGGGAGTCTGTTGTAGAACATCATTTAGGATACAGCTTCAGTTGCCCTATCATAAAAGTTTCTTTGCTCGAGTCAGTATTGCAGCAAACCCTGCTCACAGCTGTTCACTTTGCTGAGGATATTTCTAAACATGAAGGAAGAGATCTTTACCATTTCTGACCATTAGAGACTTTGCAGACCTTGTCTCTTGATGATCAGCACAAGTATGCTGTCTGTACTCTACTAACTACACTCCTTCCTTATTTTGCAATACATAATATTCTTCTCTCCCTCATCCATAATAGGAAAGCTTTCCAAACCCCCGTGCTATTTCCCAGTGCTAAGTTTAACTCCAGATATACTCTCAACTCTTCAAGAAGTGTTCACTATACAATTAGCCTAATTGGGTAAGTACAACTTAAATAGTATTCTGAAACATGTAGACATAGAAACAGAAGATCTCCTTATAGAAAGTGACCAGCAATGCAGTACAGAATACATTCTGAATAATAAATTAATGGACAGGTAATGGGGGACTGTGAGACATTAGCACTCATACCAAGAAAATCTAGTGCTCCAGTGCTAAAATTCTGTAGCTACAGATGCTAACCCTTTTACTACAGAAGTCTGAATATCCCAAAATGGAATAATTAAAATCCGGGAAAGAATAGCCTAAATAAATAACCAATAATAGATGTGACTTTCACTGAACAACAGATTATTAATGTTCTTTTCTCTTCTTTTTTAATACAGAACCTTTCTGACAGTTTACAGTCCAGATCTGTGACCTTGAGAGAAAGCTCAACTTTCTTCCCTACTTTATTATTCTACTGCCAATCTACCAGCCCAAGGAAGAAACACAAACTTCCTCCTACTAATCATTAGTTTCTTTGCTCTTCCCCACTGTTTTCACATCTCTATTTTTCCCATCATCTTAACGCACTACCTTGTTACTGGATTACGAGGATAGTTTTTTTAATAAACTAGTAGTAAGAACATGTGTTGGTGGATAGTCACAAGATAGGGTAAGGTGAAAGGCCAGAAAGAAGCATCCTAAAACTCTCAGTGTTCTCCAGATTAAAACTCTCAGTGTTGTCTTTCATATTCTGATGACTAATCAATGACTTTGCAGAAATCTGCCATATGAAAATAGACCAGCATTTTAATGACTACATCCCCATCACAAGAAAAAGAAAAGTAACTATTTTCATCCAGAAGAGTAAGACAACCCCTGGGGAGTAAGTGGTCTCACCCAGTGATGATGCAAAAAATTGCCAGATTTTTGCTCCTGTGAAAGTATATATGAATACCCTGATAAAGGGCATCAGAGCCACCACCTAATGCCAGCACAACACTGAAGGAACACTCTGTGCACACTGATCAACTCCCTATTACCATGAACTGCATCATTTAGGACAGTGGAAATAACACCTTATGAAGAAACAGATTACTATTCACTGTACAGTGAAGCACTGTACATTATATTAACTTAACATCACTACATTCCCAAAAATTTGTTTAGTAGGCAGCTTTTGATGCTATGCAAAAACACATTATATGCTCTCTCATACGTTTCATTTGTTTCAAACCAAAGTAACACTATTTTTGCCTATGACACTTTGTGCCAAAGGGACATGACTTTAAAAATGCTGGCAGGTTACCTGATGTTGGGTTAGACATGGAGGCTGCAGCTGGCTTTCGTTTCCTCTTGATGTCCCTTGAACATGGTGGTCCCAGGTGGACATTTGTTTGCCTATGGAGAAATTAAAACAAATTAAACTCCATTCTAATATCATGTTTCTGTAAGACTGACCAGTCACCTCCAACTCCTACCTTCCCATCAGCTTCTTAACTAGTAAGCAGTACAAACCAAAAGTTTCTCAGAGAGTTTTGTTCATGTTCTTCATCTATGCTCCCTTTTTTTTAAGAGCTTACACATAAACTACTCAGAAGAATAATTATTTCTTAGCTGTTAAAGAATCTGGTTTTGTATTAATTTCAAATTCACTCCTTGCATACATAAAGATGTGATCAAGCAGTGATATGATGTGTCCTACCATTACTTCTATGCAAGAAAAACAAATATCTGCAAGATTGCTCTTTAAATAAACTGTGATATTTGCCCCTTAGTCAGAAATTATTTTGCAATCTATTTGGTACTGTAGAGTCATCTTAGAATGTACCTATAATGCCAAATGTCCATACATATTGTTTCCACTGCAGCAGAAAGTTTGTAAAGTTAGGAATGCAAAACCTTCTCATGCGTTTTCAAAATCATTATTTCTTTATCAAAGTGCTGTGCAAACAGCTAAATCTGACTTATGGCAACCTTGTCACACCTCTAAACTGGCTGAAAGGCTTAATCTGTTCTGTTAATATCAACTCTTAAATCTGAAGCCTACTGATGGCCATTTCAGTTTAATCATTTGCCAATTAAGTAGAAACCTGTATTGTTGGAACTGACTTGAGCTGAGAACTCCTCCAACTTAGATACCTGTAGGAAGCAGAGAAATTTAATACAGAAATAACAGTCTCTGCAGCAGACCAGAGAACTTTCTCAAATCCTATCCATAATGAATACAAACACATAATTTAAAAATGACATTGGGTTCAAATCCCTTCTTTGTCTGATATAAGACTTGCTTTGGCAAGATCTTTGGTCACTCTTAGCATCAGATCTGACATGCAAAATGCAGAACTACAGTGCAAATAAAATCACTTAAAGACTCTGAGGATCTTACATGGTATAGAATTAGGAACCATGTAAGTTTTGATGTTTAAGTGCTGAAAAGACACAGTGCTTCTGTGTCTTCAAAGCTTGTTATTTTGTTTTTTTTTTTTAAATCCTGAAAGTTTAACACTTTTATCACATACCAAAACCTTTTAAATATAACAAAAGGAAAAGTTAATGGGTTTTTATTTCCATGACAAAAATCTAGTTAAAAAAAACAAACCCATGTATTTACAATATGTATAATTTTAGATGCTCTATTTTAGGCAAAACCAAATAGTGCTATTATATCTATGCAGAATGGTGTAGGGACCACAAAAAATTCCTATCCTAGTCCAGTCTATGAATTGCTTGAATGCTGCTGGGTCTATCTACTTACCTGTAAAAAAAGTACAACCACAAAATAAAGGAATCTACTGTTCCATCTTCTGAACTAAAATTCAGAAGTTCTACAAGAAGTCTATAAGATCTGTCCTCTAAAACTGACACTGAAGAACAGTTTCAATAAATTTGAAGTGGTGCTAAATTTCAGAGACAGACAGTTTTTCAAAACTGGGAACACATATTAATACAACCAGACAAAAGAAGTCTCCTGAGGGGATCAAGTGTACTCTCAGTAAACACACCATGACCAAGTCGGGTCCTTCACTTTGGCCACAACAACCCCATTCATCACTGCACATTGGGAGAAGAGTGGTTGGAAAGCAGCTCAGAGGAAAAGGGCCTGGGGGTGCTAATCGACAGTGAATAAACGTGAGCCAGCATGTGCCCAGGTGGCCAAGAAGGCCAATGGCATCTTGGCTTGGATCAAGAATATTGTGACCAGCTGAACCTTGGAAGGGATCATTCCCCTCTACTCAGTGAGGGCACACCTCAAGTCCTATGTTCTGTTTTGGGCCCTTCACTACAAGAACACTGAGGNTAAAATTCAGAAGTTCTACAAGAAGTCTATAAGATCTGTCCTCTAAAACTGACACTGAAGAACAGTTTCAATAAATTTGAAGTGGTGCTAAATTTCAGAGACAGACAGTTTTTCAAAACTGGGAACACATATTAATACAACCAGACAAAAGAAGTCTCCTGAGGGGATCAAGTGTACTCTCAGTAAACACACCATGACCAAGTCGGGTCCTTCACTTTGGCCACAACAACCCCATTCATCACTGCACATTGGGAGAAGAGTGGTTGGAAAGCAGCTCAGAGGAAAAGGGCCTGGGGGTGCTAATCGACAGTGAATAAACGTGAGCCAGCATGTGCCCAGGTGGCCAAGAAGGCCAATGGCATCTTGGCTTGGATCAAGAATATTGTGACCAGCTGAACCTTGGAAGGGATCATTCCCCTCTACTCAGTGAGGGCACACCTCAAGTCCTATGTTCTGTTTTGGGCCCTTCACTACAAGAACACTGAGGTGCTGCAGAGTGTCCAGAGAAGGGCAATGGAGCTGGTGAAGGGTCTGGAGCACAAGTCCTATGAGGAGCAGCTGAGAGAGCTGGGGTTGTTTAGCCTGGGGGAAAGGAAGCTCAGGCAAGCCCTTATTGCTCTCTACAACCACCTGAAATGAGTGTGTAGTCAAGTGAGGGTTGGTCTCTTCTCCCGATCAACTGGCAAAAGAATGAGAGGACATACTCTGCTGCTGCACCAGGGGAGGTTCAGGTTGTATTATCAGGAGGACTTTCTTCAAGGAAAGGATTGTCAAACATTGGAATGGACTGCCCAGGGAGATGGTTAGAGAAACCATCCCTGGACGTGAGAAGCTTTCAAAAATACTGGCACGCCTATAGAATGCACATTCGAATCTCATATCAGTACACTGAAGTGACTCACCTTTAAGTAACTTCATATATGCTAAAAACTGCTTTTGTACATGACTATAATACTGGCTATACAGTATTCTGTATTAACAACCATGTATTCTAAAACATCTAAACACACATAACCTGAGGAAGATTCCATTTTTTATTTTGAATCAGTGATACAGTATTAGATTAATAACTACATGACTACATAATTGTATATAATAATTCAACTAATTTTAAATAATATAATAACAAAAAAAAATTTAAATGTTCCCTTTTTAATTTCCCTTTTTAATTGATCCTTGATGGAGAATCACTATGGACTAGGAAAGAAGTATGCACTATCATTTCCAGGAGACTTTATGCAATATTTCCTAGTTCACAAACATTACAGGTAGATTTTGCATAAGAGCTCCTGGCTTTCAGCTACATACTCAAACACCTATCCTTACCTGATGATAACACAGGGGTAAAAAAATAAAAATGAAGACAGAAGAATCTCAAAATCCCTTCCTGTAGCACAAGTAAAGGCAAATCATACTTCAGTTGAAGACTACTATCAAAAATGCTGTATCTAGTAACACTGCCTCTAAGATACAAAGGCTCGAGATCATAAATGGTCTCTGTAACATGTTTTTCATTCAGGTTTATCCCTTATTGATCACCCACACTTCAGTTAGTAAATCAGGAACCTATTGATTACTCACTGGCTCTGACTGACCCAGTGGTAAAAGTGTCATTTCAAGTGGCTGGTGCACTTTATAGGCACCATAAATCTGCACACAGGGAATCTCCAGGTGTTAAGTACCTTGGGAGAGAGAAGAGCGGAAGACTGCACTCAGGGATGGTAGTCCTCATTAAGGCATGGACAGAAAGGATGTCTGACGTATAACTTACAAAATATGCACATTTTTGGTAGATATCACACTTCTCAACATAAATTTCTAATCACTACCTTGCATGCAGGTCTGTATCAGAAAGATAATAGAATTAGTGAATCCCAGTTTAACAGCAGACTCCTACAGACTCCTACAAACACCACCACCACTAGGAAAATCAAGTCATGGATATGCACAGCACCCAACATAGCGGTGGATAGGCTGAACTATAAAATGCAAAAATATCACTGACAAGTTGCAATGATGAATTAGTTCTTCTTCCAAAGCTGCATTTTAACAACTCTTCTGAACAGTTAAAAATTACTCCAAAGTAGCCTAGAACAGGAAAGGCTGACAGCAAATGCATATTAGTGCATTGCCACAGCCCTCTCTCTGAAGAAGTTTGAGACCAGAACTTTCTGAGATGAAAGATCTGGGCCTAAACTGATAAACTAAAACAGGATTTACACTGTCCTTACTGGGCTTCAATCTCTTCTGCTAGGCCTCCACAGTTTCTTCAATGTTGCATAAACAGTAATGAGAAAATAATTCCCTGGTTTCTTTCGGACTACAACAGGTTGATCATAAGAAAAAAACAAAGTTGCAGCGCTTAGTCACAGATGGATCTGCCAAGTGACCAGAGACCAATGCGAAAACCTAGTTTTCAATCTAGAGATGATTGGAATTCTAATCTAGGAAGAGAAAAAGGAGAACACACTTTAAAAAACATATCAGGGTCCAAAATGTGCCTTTTTTGTTGGCTGCAATATATTCAACTCACACAGCAGTCACTGCCAGGAGTTAGTGAATGAAAAATTACACATGTATAGGAAAAATGGCTTTCGACAATATGAAAAGTCTATAGTGTCTTTTTGACAGTGATAATATATTTTTGTAATAACAAACCAAAGGAATTATTCAGAAAATAGGGATTTGTCTTATGTTTTTAACATAGTACTTATGGTACCAAGTTCTGCATGCAGGTCATGCTGGAGAAAAAACAGACTTTGTTTTGCAGAAAGATGAAATTCATGGTATTCTCTAATGTGTCAGAAGTAATGCTTCCTTCCATTCTTTTCCAAGTATTTATTCTATGACTTTATTTACAGGTTTTTTAATGAACAGTAATTGCATACACAGGACTCCCATCTCACTTCTACAGATTGAGATGACCGTGCACTGGAGCTTGCCACTGTTTTACATTTACCATAGCATTTCACCAGAAAATTAAGACTGGCCATACAAACCGTAGGAGACAGTACAGAGCACAAGTAGACACCAGCCCACAAAGAACCTCACTGAACAGCATCAGGCCCCTGAAAACTTCACTATCTGTTTCACTATCATGCTACTAAATTGTAGCATGAAGTCCACTCATTTAAAATTCAGGGTAAAAACCAACTCAATCTCACAACAAAGGTCTCTGAAAAGGCCATATGGAGCTAAATGTGACAGTCTGTGGCTTTCTTGGAGGCAGGAGCCACACTGCACATTTGTGGGTGTATGCCTCTCACTGTAAGCTCACATTATCCAGCTTGTCTGCTTACACTCTTAATTCTAACTCTATCCTTAGCAGAAGCAAAGCATGTGGATTATGCAGTGAAAGTGAGAGGCAGTCATTAGTCTATGATTATAAAAACAAGGGATGTTATTATACTCATGTTAAAGTGAATGTTATAGAGACTGCCTTTTAACAAAGATACTGCTACTAAAATTCCACACAACCCAGCTGTTGCTGTTGTGACACTTTATTCAGAGCAAAAACATACCAAATGAAAGGCTCTTGCTCAAGCCCTGAGGTGTTACCTGAGGCTGTTGATGGTGGCTTCACAAAATTAATAGTAAAAGCAGAATTCTTCATCCTCTTTGACTACAGAGCCAGCTGGGCACCAGTCTAATCTGCTTATAACATGTGTAAATCAATACAAGTTGCTCATCCTATCTGCACGCAAAGCTCCTACATGTGCAAGTGGTTCTTGCTATCACATCCCAGTGTAGATATTCCCGATGCACAGCAGTCTCCTATGCCCTGCAGAGCCTCATGGGAAAGCTTCTAGAGCACATTGTCAGATTCAAAAATTACTAATAGGTCAGTTCACTTCTTAAGTCATCCAAATATCATAGGTCTTCAACAGCAGCAGTCTGTTCCCCAAGTAAGCATTAAAATGATGTAGCAATTCCATTCCTAAAAGTCTGTGTGTGGCAAATGCAAATGAATGCATTTCCTTCCTGTTTTCAAGATGATGTGATCCCATATATTTTCACTCTGAATCACATTGTATCTACGCCAGAAAGACTCCTACCATTTGCCAGATCTGCTAAGTACAAAGATTTGAAATAGCAAGTAAAAAAATTCTGAAGCCAAGGAAAATTTATTTTTCACTCCAGAGAAGTAGGATTCATCAAAATGGGAACATTAGGCCTCAGTCAACTGCATGTGACACTAGGTTGATAGCTGCTGTTCATTGCATGCCTGTCAGAAGAATTCAGTTATATTCCCAACTGGAATATTAACCAGGCTTTAGCAAAGGAAGACATGAAAATGTTCTAGCTAAATTGAAAAAGTTTAAAAAAAAATAGGGAGAAAGATGTCTAAAGCAGTTGACAGCAGGCATTTTCTGTAAAGAATATCCCAGGAAGATAAAGATGTGTGGATAGGTTGCCTAGAATGAACTGGACACTGTCCAGTGGGAAAGTATGAAACTGTGGACATCTGTTCACTCCTTTAGCTCCCTGAGAAAAGACTTNGGTAAGAAGCAGAAATATGAGGATCTCTGTGCACAGATACAGAAGTGATAGAACAAGATTTATTTTCACAAGCATGTTTCTAGAGCTGGAACTAGAATTTGAGACATTCAAGTCTGTTCAATTTAACAGCACCACCAAACCCAGAGTATGGGGCAACTAGCAGTAAATAAGGAGAAGATCACTCACCCCTCTACATCTTTATCCCATGTTCCAGGCAAGATGACAGACTTGCTTCTAAATCAGATTAAACTCTAGATTTACACTCAGTATTAACAGAATACATGCAAAGCAATTTTCTTTATTTGTGCTGTTCAAAAGTCTAATACCATTCCTCACGTCTCCACCTTCAACATCTATCTGCCATTAGAAGTCCACTTTTCCTGTGACCTCCAGTGGCAACATTTAATTGCTTGTTTTCATCCATAATCCTATTTTCAAGGTTAGGCAAACAATAAATGGCATTAGGGACAATTTATCTTCTACCTTCCTCTCTTATTCTGCCTGCTATTCAAATTAAAGGGAACACTGGTTCTAGGCTCTTCTGAAACTCTTACCCTGCCTCAAGAGAATAACATTCCATCAACCAACAACCTACAACATCTTTTCACCAACAGAATATTGAATAACCAAAATCTAATAAGACACTCAACTTCAGCCTATAGAGAATCCTCTTAAGTAAAAGGAGTTCAACAACAAAATTCTCTTCAGACCACTCCTCCCAGAGAGGCAAATAGGCAGAGGGGAAAAAGAGGGAAGGATCCCTTGAGTTGCCCATGTAAGTCTCTACTTCCTTGCTTTTAGCAGTCTGCATCGTGAAGTCGAAACCTTAACAGACAAGACATGATTAGCAAATGCTTTGTGCTCTTAAAGGAGAGTAATTATAGGCATGTGAAAAAAGAAGAGATCCCTGAGGTACTCTTCCTTGCATGCCTCCCGAGAGGCAGCAGGGCCATTAAAAATTCCATGATGAAGAGGAAAAACAGTCTGGGAACAGCCAGGAGGCAATACAGCAAATTAATACACCAGCCATCCCTTGGGAGGACTGCAAGAAAGCAGAAAACTCTCCTTGCTTCACAAAATAAAATTATACCACTAATGATAACAGTCACCACACACACAAAACTGCTTCTAATGACGGGTGTGAAATTCCCAGTGCTGTGCATACACTTTGAATGAAAGCTCTTCTCATCACAGACATAAATCAAGAAAGGTAGTGTACGGTTTATAAAGCCTTTCAAATAAGACTTCCCAAGGAACCTTCCACATAGGCTTGTCAGTGTCAAGGAGGAGGTTCTTTCTCAACCCTCAGATACGCTCAGTATTCCGGCCTGCAGCTCTGTCTTAACAAAAGTACTGGGTTACCAGTCTTCCAGATGAATTGCACCAAAACCCACCACTGAGACAAAGAAAGCATTTCCACAGCAGAGAAAGGACTCCACTTGGTAACTATACTCCACTGGACACACTCTGTGATAGCAGAAACTAAGCAGAGAAAGGCAATTTTGCATGGCACAGCAGGCATCAGGTTTAAGAAACCGGATGGCCCCAATATCAAGACCATTTATTTTCTAATATGATTCATATTATTTCAGAGGATTTGCTTCCCACACACACACATCCCATTCTGACAAATTTCTGAGTTGAATTTCTCCAGGATGAGATGCAAGCTGTTAGAAGCTTACTAAAGTACAAACCACTGAAACTGATTCCATACATGGCCAGAGTAGATGTTAACTGGGGCAAGAGCTTATCTGAACTTACAGAGATCACCTGAACCACCTGTAAGAAAATGGACTACTAACTAGTATGCTTGGCATGTAAAAGCTAAAGAACAACTACTATCAAGAAAATGTTTCTCTGAAGGAACAATTTCCTTCTGCGCCTTTAGCAGCATCCTTACATAAAGCAAGCTCCTTGTACCAAAGAGTTTAACCCTTGCCACATATATAGGGCCAAAAAACACATTCATTCTTTACATATTTCTTTCTCCTATAAAGGTTATTGAGCACATTTCACACAAAAATAGGAACTATTTTCTCAAACTCCGGGCATTTAAAAACACAGCTGCATCTGGGATGGTACAATTTCTCTGTCAACTCAGTAAAAATTCATCAGTGATTATGTTTGTCAAGACACCAGTCACCTGTTCATTAGAGGAGGGAGCCAAACATAT
>VZTN01031638.1:61261-103135 GCA_013400515.1 Erpornis zantholeuca | reverse complement strand
TTTCACCTTCACCTCTACTTGTGAAGGCCCAAAACAAAGCACAAAAATAACCTTCTTGCTGTTTGGGGATTTGAAATGACCCTTGATAATCTTCAGATTCTATATAAAGTTCCTTTGTGCAGCTGAAATACTCAATGATCAGGATCAAGAGGCCCCCTAGGATATTCCACAGTGTATGTTCACAAGGCAGTTTCTCGTGGTTTGTCTTGGGTAGGCCTTCCTTACAATTCTCCTGCTGATGAATTTCAAATTCTTGATGCGAACGTGCCGAAATAATCTTTAAAGATAAATAAGGTGCCTTTATTAAAACAGGTTCCCTTCTTCCCTCTTAGGAGGAAAAACTGCTACCTGCTTTTTGTTGGGGGAAAAAGAGAAACAATAAAATCAACCCAAAGCAGAGAATAAGCATGGAGATATACTCCCATGAGTTCATCTGGCCCCTAGAGGTTGAAAGTTGGATTCATCATTCAGTTTCTTCAGCAAGTGATTCCTCCTTGCCAAACTGCAGGTGTAGCTGCAAATTGAACTCTCGAGGTCATCATATTCACCTTTACCTCTAAAGAAGCCTGCTGGTTTATGTGTGACCAGCTAAGAGCTATAGAAGAACCACCAGCTCCCTATTATTTTCAAACTTTTGATGCCACAATCCTTAAATTGGAATAATCATTCTCCGTTGTAATAAAACAGTCTCCTGTACCTTGTACAGTTGTCTTGATCCTTGGATTCAAAGGTGTGTTTGGAACAGATCTGCAGTAGAGGTAATTTGCAAATTGTTTACTCTTCTGCTCATTACATAGCTATTGCAGTGAATCAAGAGAATTTAACAGACTGGATTAAAAGGGAGTAAAAGGGACCAGAGGCAGGTCAAAAGGAAATGGACACAAGCTGGAACATGTGATATTGCAATTAGATATCAGGAAAAAAAAAAAGAGTTCACAACATGGGTGGTCTCACACTGAAACAGGTTGTGCAGAGAGGCTGTGGGATCTCCATCCATAGCATCTTGACCCTTGGAGATACTCAAAACTCAATCAGACATCACCCTGAGCTGCCTGCTGTAAGCTGGTCCTGCTTTGTGAAAAGAGCCAGTCCAGATGACACTCAGTGAATGCTGCCAAACTCCATTTTTGCACAGTTTTAAGATGAGAGGGAGACAGGATTACAGCAGTGTGTTTCAATCTTCAAACATGTAGCAGCATCCAAGGGGCAGAATATGGATGTACAGTGTGCAAGAACGAGGCCTGGCCTTGTAAAAAAACAGTGATTTCTACTGGAAGAGTAGAGAACTGTTCACAGCAACTTTTTGGAGACATGCAGTTCAGCTTGCTATTCATCATATCTCCTCCAAAGAGCTTCAGATAGAGGAATGCTCAGATCTGATAGAAAAAAAAAAAACCAAAGTGGAGGAGGAAAAGGAGGAGGGATATCACAGTACATGAGATTCAGTGCGGCCATAAACCTTTGTCACAAAAATGTAACCTCCCCATTAGTTTTGCTTATCTTCTCATCCATTTGTTATTAATTTGATGGAACTGGGGAGTTGTCAGGGTTATGTGATGCAAGGGATTTATCTTGCAGAACAATCTCTGACCCACTGTTCTAAGTCTTCAGTTTCAAATTACAGAGATTAGAAAAGAAGCTTTTAAAAAAGAAGCATTGATTCTTTATTCATTGTCAGCATGATTTTGCTCAGGGATAGCTTCAACAATATACATACATACCCAAACTTTTGACCACATGCAGCAAAGTCAGGATGGGTTTCGATGTTTCAAGTATTGTAGCTTCAATAGCTAATGACATTGTAATACCCTAAAAGCTTTCTTACATACTGAAGTCCAGCTGTGCCAGAAGCTTTAAATGCTATTTAACAGAAAGACAAAAAGGGGCAACTTGCAGAGTCACTAGAGAACATTCAAAGGGAGATGTAAAAAGATAGCCAATTCATTTTGCTTTATATGTACCAGGGGAATAGAGAGCTATGAATAACATCCATGCAGGGAATGTAGTCACTTCCAAAGAACTAGCACCATTCTTACTCACTCTCACATATAAAGACATTAATTTAAAACATTCAGGTTATTTAAAATTCTAACATGACAACTATAATATAGTTCTGGGGTTTTTTCTTTACTTCTGAAGCCTTTTAAAAAACTTTCACCCTTGCTTCCTTGATGCTTTCAGAGCACATTGAAAGACGTTTTTCACAGTAGTGATAAAAGCATCATCACAAGCCAAAAAGAAAGAAAATAAAACAACCCCTAGAATGAGCAACCAGACCTTCACCATCTATCTGCTTTATGGTTTTGATAGACTTTCAGTGGATGGCTAGACAGACATTGAACAAAGCAATAATCTAGTATGGCAAAGCTTTGTTAACCACAGCCTCTCCTCCCTTTGCCTTCCTGGCCAACAAGACTGCAAAACACATCTTAACACTGTGGACCCCCCCCAAATATTGACAGAACTTCTATATTGCCTAGGAGCTAGAACTAACATAAAACTTTGCAAATTACTACTTTGTCTGACTCTCTTGTACCTCCTACTAATCCATAAAGTAAAATATCCCTAGGTTTATGAGGCCTGTCAGAAGTTTTGCCTTTTCAACTGGAGAAAAGCTATATTTAGCATTTTAAATCACTGAAGATTACTTCTCAGACTTCAATTCTTTATTCCAAATGGCACTGGTAAAGAAAGCTTAAAAGGAGTTTCAACACCAGCAGCTCTAAAGTTCTAAAGGTGTTAGCTTCTCTAACACCAGATACCTCTAAAGTATAAAAGTAGCTCCCTTCATGAAGGAATAAAATAATATTTCATAAATGGAGTTTTGACATATTTGATTATGGATTAGGGTATTTTTTTCCTTAAGGGCATTTAATCTGGAAAAAAAAATGTACTCAAGCGATGTGGATCCTGTGTAGAATCACTTAAATTGATTTTGAAAAACTTGAGAAAACTTGCTATAAATTCATAAGTTTTTTAAAAAAAAACCCATTTTTTGTTAGTTTTTCCCCCCTGTCCACCCATTATCTACATCATCAGTTGTCTGACCAGTTCTCCAAGTTATACTTTTCATTGTATGGGGTTGGCCTTCTGTGCTGTATCCACTTAGTAATTGATGCAGCACCTCTCATGATAAAAAGATGAGAAAAAACCACTAACTGCAGTAAAGGCCTATAATTCATTCTGACCAAGCTGTGCACACTTTGAATGAAGCATCTCTAGAGATATGACATATACTTTATTAAATAAACACTTTCTATAATGACTAACAAAAGCTTTTACCTTTTACTCTATGGAAATCTCTGGGAATTTTAATTTTGCAAAATTGAAGGAATTTTCTCCTCCTCTGAACAAGAAGAATTACTATCTCCTTCCTTACAGCTAACTAAGGATTGAAAGAGCTTCCCTGCTTCACAGGGATGCTCAAAAAAAATTAATTAGATCGATGTGCATGTATTACTCATTAATGAGACCATAAACCCAATTAGATAGACTGCCCATGAATGTGGGCCCTGACTCAGTCATGCAATTTGAAAGTTAAGGGTGTAGACACAGCCAAGTCACTGCAAAGAAACAAGTTACCATTTCACTGTGGAGCTGAGGCAACGCTGTCTGGAAGTCCTCTCAAACCATGCAAGATAAATCAACTTATCTTAGCTCTCTTTTATGGTCAGCTGCTCAAAAATCAAATCACTCCATTCATCACAGCTTAATGGCAGAGAGGAACCTCAGCCCTGACCACACACGGCAGCTTGTGGTGCTTCAGCTGCAGAGGAGCTTTCGGAACAGGACTTTGGGGAGACAAATGAGAACATGAGTTTTTGAGGAAATGAATGAGCATGTGCATATGCACACACATACACAGAGATAAAAGTGATGACTTTTTGTCTTGGGCACAACAGGGAAATGGTGAAATCACACATTCAAAAAATGTGTAGATGTGGCACCTGGGGACACATTTTGTGTGGTGAAGATGGCAGTGTTAGGTAAGTGCTTCGATTGGATCTTAGATGACTTTTCCAGCCTTTATAATGTTGTGATTCCATCTAGGGAACAACCTCTGCCTTGAGGTACCCAGGGAGGGGAGTTCAGAACTCAGAGTCCAACACCTGCATCTGTGTGGCAAAAGAGTTCTAAGTACTCCACCTCAGAAGGCAAATGATGTCTGCCCCATCTGTGCATTCAGTTTACTCTTAAAACAGTAAAAGCACTGCAGAAACACATTTTCTAAATAAACAGTATCACTTCAGCCCTATTCTTTGCCCACTCACTTTCCACAGTAAGTCCATATTCTCCCCTTATTTGCCATCACTTACAATGCTTCTTAGTGTTACATTTCTACAGACCTACTTTCTTGGTTGCCATAAATCAACTAAAAACAACACAACTTTTCTTTAGCTAGAATTCTTCCAGCATACCTCAGACTTCTATGAAATTAATTCCCAATCCTGGTTTTTTTCTTTTTTCAATTTTACTGCATGTGCATTAAGAATTAAATTGGGATGGTTAATTGCATGGCACAAATTTGGATGGATATGTATGTACTGACAAAAGTCATGCTCCCACAGCTGCCACCTTCCCTGTTCCAGTATTTCATCAGGAATGACTGGGAAAATTAATAAACATGCAACAGCATGTCAAGAAATAACTCACCAGGGGTTTTTTTTTCAGTTTTCTTTTTTAAACAGGGCAAATAACTGCCTTTTCTCCCAATGCATAAGGTCATCTTCTGCGAAATTTTATGCTGAAATCTAACTCAAAGAAAGGACAACAATTCCAAAACCCAGCAGCATTCTTTTCTTTCTAATTGTTCTTGGGAACAGCTACTTAAAGATACTTAAGAACATTTTTTAACTAAATAAAAGAGACCGAGGTTTACACTAGCCCTGAAAGAAAACCACTGAATCCTTCAAACTTATTAAAATTGCAACCAACAAACCAAAAAAATCCACCCACACCCCTTGAAATGCTAAAGTGGGTGAACCCTAGCAGAGGAGCACTAATGGCCTTACCTGTAGTACATTTACAGGCACTACATATGATTAATTTCAAAATATCAGTATTAATAGCATCCACAAATACAATAGCTGATGATGGCTTTGTTGTGAATGATGTAATAAACCTGTAGAAACTGCTTTCAGTAAACTCAGTGTAGTAATTACATACCTCAGAAATGACTGTGATAGTTCTTCATCCTGTCTAGGAAGCTACTGGAGTGGAATACTCTATTATTCCCACTTTTAGTGCTCAGATTTTAATCTGGTTATAGCAGTTTGTAAACCAGGAACCTTGTATCTGCTCCAGTTGCATCCTTTCAGGGAGAGTGCTGCTTTTTTCTGTGTGGCAGTGAGCACTCTGAACTCCAAGGTGATCCCCCACATAAAATGTTCTATTTAATCAACTCATCTGTCTTAAAAGGATGTGGGTGGCTGGCTAGGAAGAAACCTGTGGGATGAAATCTGAAAAAAGCATGTGTTTCAACAGGTATGTGGAGGTAAGGGGGAAAAGGCCAAGGGGCAGAGAGTTTAAAGGGATAAGACCCTCTGGTTAAACTTTATTGAACAAGCAGGATGATACTCTCAGGGAATAAATCAGTCTGTTATTTTCTCTGCTAGTATTCCCTTTGCCTACTTTATTCTTCCATTTATTATGGACTACTAAAGCCTCTTTATTACAACTCTTAGAAAACAATGTATAGGCACAAATTTTAAAAGGCAGCTTTGGCACTCATGAGCCATGGCGATCATAAATCAAAGAAGAATGTTGCAACTGATTTGTATACTGTAACCCACAACCCTAACCTCAGCCCTGTTTTTCACCTCTCTCTGGGGTTCTGACACAGAGAACAGGACTAGGAATTACAGCTGCTCTTCACTTGAACACGGAGTTAAATCATTCATGAAAAAGGAATATGGTAGCCAACTAATGGCAAAAACTCAACAAAAGTTTGTGAGGTTTCCCTCTCACCCCTAAGAACACTGTATTTCTTTATTGCCCCTGACTGTGCCCTAAAAGAGCACTGCAGTTTTTGTCTCTAGCAGTGCTAGAAGTGACAAAAGACCATACTGAGCTCTACAATACAGTGCTCCTGTTCGTCTGTCCCATGGTGTGGCACCTGAGGCGCCAGCAAAGGCCCTCCCAGAGCAGCTCTGCCTAAGACTTCGCTAACGCACAAAAATCTATGTCAGCTTTCAAAGTGAACTTGGCAGCTTCAGGACGAGGCATGTTGGAAAAGCAACATGGAAGACAAGACCAAGTTGCCAAAATGTACTGAACAAGTCATTGGACAGGATCAGTGGGAACATCAAATTTGGCAAATAAGGTGAAGTCTGTAAAATTGTGAACGACTGCATTTTAGTTTTAAAAGAATGTATAGCTCAGGCAGATGCCACGTCCCTATTGTATGCAAATATTTTACTTCAATTAGCACTTTTCAATCATGCTTTTTCTTTTCTGAATGACTCATGGATATCTCAGTCAAGAAATGGCAGGATCACAAACACATGCCAACAGGGTGCATTTATCTCAAGAAGAGATAAATGTGGAAGGAGTCATGTAAATGTATCTCTGGACTTTTTTCAACCTGTCTTCCCTTCCAAACACATTTTCTCTACATGCCTGCAAGCCTCTATAAAACAGCATACTCAGTTTCCATGTCCTTCCAAACAAGCCAGTATTCACAAGTATTTAATTGAAACTAAAAAAAATTTGTTTCCAGAGCTTGTCCATCAGGCAAGAAAAAAAAAAAAAAAATCAAGTTCAGTCTGTAAGTTTTATCACATCGTATTAAGCCAAAGAAGATGTCATGATACTAACTTGCCCACAAAATGCACACACAAAAAGGGGAAATCTTTAGAGCTTCTAGAGGCCACTGAGAGAGCCCTGCTGCACAGGTCATTATAAGCAGTGATTATCCATGAGGGAAACATGCTGAATAGCTGTGAAGTATGGCTGGATGAAAAAATACTGCAAGTTAAGATCCGTGATTGCACATAACCCTGACATCAGCTAAGAAGGCTACGTCTTGTGGAAGCAGTAAGAGTTTTAGCTAATTTCCAGTGTGCTGACCCCAAGCTGCTCCGGGGCTCTGAGCATCCTCACCTGGGACACAAAAAGTTTTGTCAAAGGATCACAAAAATTGGGAGAAACAAACTGCTGCTGCCTGTTTGCCAGAGAAGCAGAGGAAATTTCTAAAGTGTCATATGGGAGTTTGGAAACATTAGTTAATTTTTGATCCTGCATCACCAGTATACCAGAAAGCTATTCTGGGAAGGCTGAAAAATGTAAATAGTGAATGGTGATGAAAAATTCTATAATTGGTAAAAAATTAAAAATCTTTGGCACGAAAGCAAAACCTCAGCAAGTGTTTCACTTTCCACTCCTATAGACTTTAACACCTCTCATGTTGCAAGTGTACTCTCTCCACACACAAATTTAAGCTGATATTAACTGCAGTTGCATCTGAAATTATGTCTTTTTCATACCGGTTAGGTTCTAGGCAGTAATCCCTTTCTCAGAAACTGAAAGATTTAAATGAAGTCAGCATTGTTATGTGCACTAGTCAGCCATATATCATGTTCTCAGAAGTACAAAGAGTACTCAAGGGTGAAAGTTTTTTATGATAATGTATGATTTCTGCATTAAATACAGAACTGCCATTATATAATTTTAGCATCTTGCCAACCTTTCTTTTTTTTTTTTTTTTAAGCTGGAGTAGGAGGGAGAAATAAGGAGGTTGAATGGAATTGGAACAGTACTGTTTGTACCCTGGTGAATATTAGGGAAATGATAAATGATCCCTAGGCACACAGACTGATTATTGCAATAAAAAATAAAATACCATGGGGTGGAGCCTTCGTGTGAAAATCTCACCCTTGGACAGCTAAAAGGTATGAAATGCACCCAAGTGTCTCAAATCCCTCAGGGCTGCAATTAACTCATGATAACCACACCCTCAAGAACTGGGGTGGGAGGAAAAGGAAAGGGAAAGAGGTGCATTTCTGAGTATGAAAAATGAAAGACAGATAGTTTACATTAGTGAACCCTTTAAAATCAAACCGTTAAGACTTCTTAATTTTTGTTAATCAACAGCATGAGTAAAAAGACATCATGTCTCATATCAGTATGATAAAGGTAAAAAACAGGTAAAGAAAAGCCAGTAAGGCAAATACACATAAAAAAATCCGCATATATGCATAAATCAAACTTGTTAGTAGCTTGAAGTTGATACAGTAATGGGATTAATAAACACAACAAACAAAATGTAATTAAGCCTCATTCTGCAATTACTCAGAAAAGTCAAATAAACTGTGCTATCCCTAAACCAGCAACATGGCTTGACAATCCCACCTGCACACAACTACAAATTCATTTTTCTGTTTCTAGTGCTATATTTTAGAGAGCACTGAAGTCTTATACTCTCAGCATTATCTTGTAAAAGTCTGAACTCTTCTTAAAAAATTAACGGGAAAATGTTAGGAAGTGTTTTATTGAGAAAAAAAGTGGGAATCAAACCATCTTAGATTTCTTAGCTATAGTGGCAATACAGACAATTCTCAGATTGGCCAATATATATCCAGCTCAAATTAATTGGTATCTACTTACATCTTTGGTGTATGGAAATGAGGAGAAATGTTTTTATGCTACAAGTTTGCCAAATTTATGGAGAAAACAGCTACTATGCTTGTAAAGTACAGCGATGTGTCAGCCTAATAATATATTTAGAGGGCATTTTTATCCTGCAGAAAGAGGAAACAAACAGTGAATTTTCTTCCTGAGGCGAGAGAACGCAGAGATTCTCCTTACTGAACTGATACTATTGGCTCTCTGCACAACAGGAGCAAATAGTGTGCAATGTAACATCACAGGAACTTACCCTGTGCAGGTATGAGATCAAATTAGATACCATGACAAGATTACAGCAATCTGATCCTAGGAGTCTTGTATATCTCCAATGCTGGCCCAAGACTTTAGTTCCCATCGACATTTAACAACGACTTACACTTTTGAAATTACAGCTTCCCACAAAATTCCTAATATAAACTCTGTTTGATTAATGTATTTGTATGAAATTCAGTGTCTGGAAAATTACCATGCTCATAAAATCATAAGTAAAGACATTTCGGCAGACAGTAGAGCAAATATACACTGCATCTCAGAAGTCTGTTTCAAATATTTATTATTTTCTTAGAAATATTTATTATTATTTATTATTTCCTAGAAATCAATACACTGAAGCTGTTTAAAGAACAGATGTGATGCAACAGTTGCTCTAAAATGCACATCCTTAATAGTGCAAAGATTAGCTCATATTAATTCTTTGTCTCTTTAAAATCTGCAAATTCATCCTCAAAATCTCCCTCAGCTAAAAATTATTCTGCCTGGACTAGGAATTCTCACTTAACCTTAAAATATAGAAAATTTTACAGTTCAAGACAGCAAAGGAGAGGGTAAGAAAAAGTCACATTATTTTTCTCACATTTCCCTTTGCTATTCATCAAATCCTTGAATGAAGTCTTTCACTGTAGCTGAACTATGACTTCACGATGTTTCTTCTATTGTTACAAGGGGGAACAACTGCCTTGGCAAGTAAGGGCTGAGCTTTTAAAATGAAATAGGTATTTCTAACACAATGAGTCTACAGTTCATCCATCATCCATTCACAGCCCTGTCTAAAAATGAGGAAAAAATGTGATGTGCTCTATGGTAAAGATGAACTAAGAATTTCACAGCTGGCAAGCCTGAGGTACTGTTTTCTCAGTAAAGAATAAGGCCACATACAGAGAAACTGATTGACTGCTCACCAGGTTTTTTTTTTTTTCCCTTCTCACTTTACTGCCTCCGTCTTGAATTTTATAGAAACCTGTTAAGTACAGGAATTCAATTTTTATTATTTTATTTTTTTTCTTCAAAACTGTATCAAAATATCCACAGAATCACAGAACAAGCTGAGCTGGAAGGGACCCATGAGCATCGAGTCCAGCTCCTGGCCCTGCACAGCACCTTCCCCAAGAGTCACACCAATTCCTACATTCAAAATTGGGGTTTGGAATTAACTTAGAATAATCCAGTATTGTTTGAAAGAAGTATTAATCTGGGTTTATTACAAAACTTCAGTTATGATGTATGTAAATGTATTTCATCTCCCTTCCTTTGCAATCTGAGGTAGTATTTCTATTTTTGGAAGAAAGGACTGCAGATATTATCTTTGATAAACAGCTCCAAATTTGTCAGCATGTTGTCCAGACTGCAACTCCTCTTCAAAAGTCTATATTCATATGCAATATGCTATGGAACAATAGGTCAACAAGCTCAAATTCCTCTAGAATTTCTTATCTGTCTTATTCTTTATGTGTCTTTATCTGCAGGCTTTTACTGAAAAACAAATAAATGATGTAAATATAAATAACCTCAGAGCTAATTTTGAACCTCAAGTGCATACACAGATTGAGCTAAGTTGACACAGCATTTCATCCTGGGGGAGCTGATGGTTGGGTCAGGGTCCCAAGTTCATGAGAATTCACCTTTCTAAGGAGAAACACCATCACCAAAAATTGTGGCATACACTGTCATGATATCACGCATGATCATAAAAGCTTAAGCACAATTGTTATTGTGTTATTGAACTTGGTATTGTTTTACAATTTTAAACTGCTGCTGTAATCTGCCCTCCCAAACCCACAACCCTCCCCCAAGTTAGAGAAATTAGTCAATCTGGATGCAAAGCCTGTAGTCATTAGAACAGGTTTTGGCAGAACCTGACACTCAAAAAGCTGGCTGGGCACACAACCAGCACTACGCATTGACAGGGTACTGCCAGCCACGTTTCAGAAACTCAGCAGTGAGAATAAGAATCCTGTGCATAAGTGGGCTATGAAAAATGCATACAGCTACATGAGCAGCAGGAGTTCTTTCTGGAATGTGTGTAACCTCACCGTATCAATTCACACACTGAAAAAAATCTTAATTGCCCGCTGATTAAGGAGCTCCTCCACACTAGGCTAAGGAGAACCATCAGATGCCTTGAATTGCAGCATGCACCCCAGAGAGGCTGGAAATAGGACTACAGAAAGGGTTTTATTAATAGGTATGAAATGGGCAAACTCCACATGACTTTACCCTTTATTGCCTCAAAAAACAGTCTCTCCTATTGCTTCATTCAAGCCCGGAGAATTAAGAAAATATAATGCTGTAATGTTTCACACTGGTCTGTCTTGGCAGCCTATTGCATTCTGGCTGTAGAAGTGTCTGCTTTCAAACCCTAAGCCCGCAGCAATTATCCTGCTCTCAGACTAAACCTACAGAGCATATTTCAAAAGAAGTTACATCTAAACAGAGGGAATTCAGCAGTGATCAATGTTCAACAGGCCTCGGTGGCAATAAACTATTTACTGCCTTAACCTTTTAAGTTTGCACAAGCGAGAGCCCTGTGATGAATTAGCTGAAGTGTTTGGTTGTGAGCAGAGCAGCCGCTGCTTCAAATCATCTGTCCAGCAACAACAGCCACCCGCCAGAGCCAGGGTCCTCTCATCTCTTCTGGGGTCCCACTGCCCAGACGAAGCTTCTGCCAACTTCTACTACGCCCACCACCCCTAATGGAGTGATTTCGGAAAATAAAGCACATCAAAAAGCTGGGAATGATCCTAATCATCTTTTTATTACTCACTTGATTATTACCTTACAGAAGACATAACATAGAGAGGACATCAGAGTGCACTCAGCACACTCGAGGCTGCAGTAGCTGATTTAGATCTGCTTCCCTCCTCTTGCAAGATTGCCAAAATAAATTGGAAAGGGAAAAAAAAGTCACGCCTATTGCATTAGTGTCGTTGTCACCAAGGCTTTCCCACCACCACACTGCTGAAATACAGTAAGAGAAAGTAATCCATTACAGATGGCTGAAGACACCTAAGCCTTGGCAAAGTACTTTTGGAAAGGCTGTCTTTACAGAAGTTAAGAGTTAGTTTTTATAAATTTCAAATGAAATTACCTTGCCTGTAACTTAAATGCAAGACTAGCTCTTTTATTGTAGTTGTCTTGGTAATTCTAGGATTATTAGGATAGGCTTTTAAAACCAGTGAGACCTCTATAGGTCTTCTGTTTTTACAGTTTCAGAAGAATTAGATTTCTAACACCATTACCTGGAAATAAACCAGGCGATTGTCACCTTGTCCTTCTAGCTGAAACATCTTAAGTTGTGTTTTTCTCTTTATGTAGATATAAGTATGTGAAATCTTTAGGCTATATACATACACTACAGTTAATTCAGATTTTCTAAATAATCTAAGGAAATATAAAATCAGTTTTCTGTTTTGAGTTTCCATATAAAATTTGGAGATACAATTTTAATTTTTAATTTAATTTCTAAAGGAAACAGGATTGTTTGTTTGTTTTGTTGTTTTTTTTTTTTTTGTTAAACACTACTCCAGTGTTTATAACTCAAATGCTTTAGTTTGAAGTGTGCTAGTGTAAGAATCTGGAAGCTAAACCAGAAACACCAATAACAGCCTAATTTCATACGGAGCAAAACATAAAAATCATAGCTGGTATTGTTTAAGCCTGTAGATGGTAAACTGAACGAAGTTATCAACTATTCTGACTGATACATGTGTGAGTCCAAGGAAAACATGATTACTGTAGAAGAAGCATGTTTTGGTTGCTGTATTTACTATCTTCATAAGCAACAATTATACACATATAGATAATATTATTTAGAATTCTCCTTTTTCTAGTATAACAAAGTCCCACATAACACAGGCCATATGACTTCGCTCAGTGATTCTTATATCAAGCTGTATAAATAGCTAGTAGTTATTTATATCTCTTAGGCAAGCATCCAATCTTGATTTAAGGACTGCAAGTAATGGAGAATCTTTCACTTCCTTTGGTAAGCTGCTCAAACGCTAATTGTCCTCACTTTAAAAAATTTGCACCTCTTCTCTAGTTTGAGTTTGTTTAACTTTAGTTTTCAGCACTGGATCTCCGCATAATTGCTTGTGAGGTTAAGCACCCAGTAACACCAAACATCTTACTCCTCGTGTGAGAGGATCAAATAGCTGCTTCACATTTGCTTTAATGAGGTAACTCTAGTGGTCTCCTAATGTCATTTACCAGCAAGACTGCTTCCCAGCCCTAGAATCACTTTTGTCTTTGCTCTGAGTTGTTTCCTATTCTCAGCATATTCTGGAAAGCAGAAGACCTTATTTCTACTCAGTAGCATCCTGTCAGGGTATCTCTCAGCAGCTTCACTGCTTTCTGGCACGACACTGCCTTGCATACAGTCCAGCACTCTCTGCAACCTCTAAATTCTTCTGCAGCTCCTACTGTCCAGTATACTAAACCAATCTTTTTCCACCCCTTTGATGTGACTAAACTGCTTTTACAAACAGAAATGCCCAGTCCTGCAGAGCAGGGAGCTTGGCTAACACATCTGCTGGACCCTCACCAGCTCCTCACAGAGACGCCTTAGGTACACATTCACAAAACCTTTTCCTATACTAAAAACTGCATCTGACCCAGGGCACTCACCTTTCTCAACCCAAATCACAAGAGATATTAAACTAGTTTGATTAAAACTTTTTTTTTTTAATTTAAAAACTTAGAAACAGCAGTTCATTCTATCTGCAAGCTGAAAAGCAACTCAAAAGTTTACAGCAAGTTACTAAGGAAAAACAGAGATTTGTGAGTGACCAATCTGTTTCGAAGCCTGATAACCTGTTTGCAAAGAAAGAGATCAAAACAGCATCTCACATCTCACAGTATGTGAGAATGAAGAAATAAGAAGTGTCTCAGCATTGTGCTATAATTCTGCCTTATTTCAAATAAGTAGTTTCTCTGATGATACCAGAGAATATTCAGAAAGATGGCTAATGATGCCTCAGCACACATCTTAAAAGAAAAAAAAAAATAGTTATAAGGCTTTGCAGTTTTGAGTATGGGGAGTGAGATGGTCTGGTTAATGAAACTATAAGTGTTGTTTCTCTAAGGTTTCCAGGAGGGAAGCTGGGTAACTTGAAGTAATGTATTCTTGCGTTTTATTTAATCAAATCATTGGTTGGGAAACTTCATGGTTCATTTAGATTTGTGACCTGTGAAGACCTTTTGGAAACAGAGTTCCTACACTGTAACTCTGCATTAAAGACAGGTGTACACTGGCACCTGGAAATCACAGAAAATGGACCTTGAGCTCAGGACCTTGGGAGGTACCACACAGCAGCAGAGACTTACACAGCTGCAGATGGAAAGTCCAATTTCCAGGTGGTCATGACCCCCATCATGGCACACGCCTTGAGCAGAAGTCAAAGGTACATCACTATAGTTGCTGGAGCTTTCCTTCCTGCAGTGTCACACAAAAGCTGTGAGACAAAGCTAAGTCCTTGCTGTGCCTCCCAAAAAAGGCAAATTTGACAGAAATAAGACTCCAGCAAAGACAGCTGCATCAGACTAACCTCTCTTTCTGGCACTACTGGCATCAAATAATAATCCATTCACGAGCAGAAGTGCTTTCAAACCTCTGGAGCTGAATTGCCAGATTAAGCTGCAACAATGAAGATGGTTTAATTTCGTCAGCATCTTTATTGAATTAGTAACCTCACTTGGATCGATCCAAAATGAAAGTGGGGAGAAAAAAAATCTCTATGGAGCAGAAAAGATGACTCTCCCTCCCAGGCTTGTGTCATAAAGTTACACTCCTGTATTTATCTCCTGAGTCAAATCACAAAACCCCTCCATCTAGGGTCAAAAGGAAACGTTCATTAATAGTGCTGAAGCTCCCGAACATGAGGTTTGTCACAATGCTTTATAAGACCAAAACATTCACTAAGTGTACCCAAAATCCTGTTTAAGCAAGACAAGTTTTACTACGGTTCATGTCAAGTCTTCTGTGTCTATTCCAATTTCATTTGCAGAGAGGAACACACTGGAAGTAGCTCTTTTTACACTGTAAGGCTGTCATTAGGTAATTTAGAAGCAAATGAAAGGTTTTCCCAAGGACAAGACACCTCTCTCTTGTACTGATGAGTTCCTCCTTTCATTTGCATTCGTTTCATGATGCTCTGCTGACATCATAGGATCTGCTTTTTGCTAAACTTCAGTATAACAGTTCAGTGATTTACCACTCCCCACTAAAAAAAAAAAAAGAAAAAAAGAAAAAAAAAGAAAACTGTTTGAAAACAGCACGATATGCACTTATTTTCTGAGTTAATGAGCAGAAAGAGGGCCCCTAAACAGAGACAGCCATCTGGGTTTTTGGGGAAAACTAAAATAAGTCATAAGAAATGCTCCTTTGGCTCATTTTGAGACCAAGCATTGTAGGAGTGAAATAGTAAAAAATTTGTTTTCTCTTTGTTGGCTTTTTCTCTCTGGCGTGAAGGGATCTGGAGAACACAAATGAAGTATACTTTGGAATGTCTGTAATGTGGCCAAAAAGCACTAAAGCTATTGTTTTATATATATATGTGTGTGTGTGTATATATATATACACACACAGGGCCTCACTGCTAATTTACAGAAAGCAACAGCACACAACCTTTGGGGTACATGGAAAAATAGGGAGAATGTACAAAGACACACATATATATTTGCATTTATACGTGAGCACACTAGCATCCCACAAACATCCATTTTGTCATATTCTGACACCTGCATAAGTCAAAGAATTAATCTGTGTGAATCTCCTAAAATTATTTTAAAAATTTTTCAATAGTGTTGCCTATCAATTTTTCACAAACGTTTCCCAGTTTAAATAGGAAAACAAATGTGTTAACAGAAATTTTTTTAAGCCATAATATGCACTGAAAAATATAGAATACCTACTGAACCATTTAAACTACATCATCTAATGTAAAAAACTTTATTAAACATATTCACCAGGGTTTTTTCACACCTTTCTTAGAAAATACAATTTCAGTTGATGGCAATTAGCCTCTAACTACTAGAGCATTTTCTGGAAGCAATCTCTTTCCACAGATAAACTGAAGAGAGGGAGGAGAATCAGACTTAAAATACAAATTTCTGCAAGTTGTGTCAACATCCAATAACTGTTTTGGGCTTTAAATATAGAGATATCTAAGAATACAAAATGACTGTGTTCCAAAATAGCAGCAGGCAAGTTCCATTAGCTCAGAGAAAATAAGAGCATCTCTACATACATTCAAACACCTTTTTTTGGCACTACAAGACAGGAAAAACACATTATGTGATGAGTAGGAGTTTAATTGCTTCAGCACTTTGACTTGATCTGTATAAATACAACTTGTATTGTCATATGTAGTGTGAACAATAATTTATAAAGAGCTTCTTAAGCTATATTAGGAAAGAACATTACACATTTATAGGCCAAGCTAGGCTATACGTATCAAAGGAAAGAAGAGAGTAATTTGTCACTTTCCAACAGGTGCTAACAGCCAAACAACAGCATGATACCTGCTGTACTCTGAAACATGCCCATTTTCCTCAAGCAATACCTGTTTCCCCAAAGAGCATACCCCAATTCTCCCAAGGGGCAAAGCCCCCCATTGCAAAGAAGAGAAGGCAGTGTAGCAGTCCAGTACAGACACCTGCTGACCTGTTCTTCCTCTGAAACACCACGTGAAGGTCATCCAAACCTCAGCCAAAATCCTGCATCCCACAGAAAAGTCAAAAGAGGAACATAAAGTACCTGACATTTGTATTTTATAGCACAAGTTCATGGAAGTGTCCTTTTGTTCTCTCAATATCTGAAGAGACTCTTGGCTTTTCAACTGTGTATGTGAAGATCACTTTTCTCTGTTTGATGTAAAGACACACTGTTTTGGTTGACATATACCAAGATTTTAAATATACAGCCTGGGAGGTCATAAAATTTGGCAGCAGCTATTATGGTAAGCCCCAGTACTCATATGTCAGGTACACTGCTAACACCATTTCTCACAAAACAGTTCCAGCGTTAACCTGAAAATCTGAAGAAAAAAGGGGGGCACAGAAATGGAATATCTGGCAAACTTTAGTAGAGGAGAGAGGAAAAGTGCATGCTGACTGAGACATTTATAGGCACATTTTCCTTCATTTCAAGATGAGAAAAAAGTGTTTCAGCGATGTCTTTAAAAAGAATTTTCTTTTTCTTTTTTTTTTTTTTTCCTGAACTGCCTGCTTTTCTGAAGCGTTACAGTGAAGGTTGCTACTCTGCTACTCTTCACTTAAAATGAAGGTTGCTACTCTGACCCTCTGGCGACGCTGATGCTCACGGAGAAAGGAGCCGAGGCACGGACACCACAGTACAAAATGCTCGCAGCAGGAGGCCTGATCCAAAGTTTGGGGAAGCCAAGAGAAGCCTTGCCCCCGACCTCATGGCTTGCTGGATGAGGCCCAGGGAGCACACGAGCGAACAGCCTGTTCCACTGGCTCAAGGCACAGAGGGAAAGCTGTGCACACATAAAGTAGCACCGTGATATGGCTACAAAAAGCCCGGGAATAATCAAATAGTGGTAAAGAAGGAGCTTTGTCTTGAGGTTCTGGGAAGACTTCTGACACTGAAGTAATTGCTGTATTTTAAGCAGTAAACCACTGTGTAGCTGTTACTGTATCTACAGCATATGCTACAAGACACTTATTTTTTGTGCTCGCCTGTAATCTCCAACACATTCTACAACTGCATGGGGAAAAATAACTGCTTAACACTTATTTGAGGGCATGGTGTACGCTGAAGCTTTAAAAAGCTGTGTTTTTTATGGTTTCTAGAGCACGGGAAGAAAGCACTGACAAAGGTTTCACATTTTTTCAGTGTTTCCATAAAAAAAAAAAAGAAAGAGAAGCACATTCATTGAGGGGCTCTGCGTGAGCTTGCAGCAGTGGGAACTACCACAGCGATCCAGATGGAAAATGCATCTTGGTCTCCATGCTGCTCTTACAGGTTTTGACTTGCTGAAGGTGGGTGGGCAGAACTTGGAGAATTTGGCACCTGCAAGACCAGAGTCTGTAAAGTTAGCAATTTGGCTATACTGATGATGAGGAATGTTGAAAACCATTGAGACCAAAATCAATTGCCTAGGTCAGGCACATACACGTGCAGCTTTTTCCTATATTCTGTACATTCTACGTGGTTTATAAAGGGTCCAAATACCAGAGGAAATAAGTGCTTATCTGTCAAAGAGTCAGGAAAACAGAACAACAAAGGTGGAAGGGATTTAAAAAAATTCTTTTGCTGTCCTACCCCCAACTGAGAAGAGCTTGGTGCTTCCTCTCACTCCCAGCTGTTCCTAGTGCATTTGGCTTTAATCAGGTGCAGGGCAGGAACTCAACATCCTGTTGCCTTGCTCTGATTAGGAGGAGTCAAATTCTACAAACTGGCAGATTTCTTCTTTTAGTGTTCCTTATTTGATGAATCATTTGTTTTAAAGTATTTGGAAAGGGCCATTACAGAGGCAGTGGACCCAGCTTGTTGCTGCTTCCAAGTCTATTTATAACTGCAGCTCTAAGAAGTTTCAGCAGACTGAAGTTTCTTCTCCTTTAGCACACAGAAAGAACCATCCTGTGAAAGAAATGGCACAAAGGGCCAGTGATAAAAAGCCTAAGGCACCCAAAAGTGGCAATATGCTAATAAAAACAGAAATGTGATCAGAAGGTGTATCTTTGAGGTTAATGATACTGTCTTCTATGTCCATTCTAAATAACATCAGATCGATCATTTAAGTGATTTAAGCTATTGCTCTGTCCTTGCATTTTACTCCTTTCTTATCGAGATTTTGCAGCCACATTTGAACTGACCGAGCAAAGCCTGCCTTTCCTCACTGTTAGCAGCAGCAATTCTGTAACTCCACAAACACTTAATTTTTGAGGATGAGGATTGTATCAACTGAGTCAGTTGATACAATTAAAGATAGCACAAGAGGCATTTTTTTAAAAAAAGTATCTTTTTATCCAAGGTAAGAAAATGGCTTCCTTGACAATACAGTTCAAACTCCACTTAGAAAAGTTGTACAGAAAACAAATAACATGACAATTAAAGGTATTTTTCCTCCTTCAGCACTGAAATTTAAAATGAAAAAGAACAAATGTTTTATTCCTACTCCTTTTCACTTTTCTTTTTTTTCCCTGCTGTTTTAATTTGAGAGAAGCCAGTCAGAGAAGAGATGACACTCCATCCTGCCCATGCACAGGATTTCCTCTTCCTTCTTTCATTCTGCTTTGCATTCTCACATTTTAAAAACATAAGAATATAAGATGCTGACTAAACTGAAAATGTATTCGATTGAAGAATACATTTTTGATATTAACCTTATTGTTCACAGAGGGATCTTTCTCCCATGGGAGCACCCACATTTATTAAGAACAGTCTGAAAAATAGAAATATCCAAGTCTGATACCAATCAGTTTGGGTTCACTACAAAGCAAGGAATTGCTGAAAAGATCTAGTTTACATGTTACTAAAATTCTTTGAAGCATTGACACTTTAAGTTTTTATCAGCTCCTCATTACAAGCTGCTGCCCAATATTATCATAAATCATGTGGTTTATGTCTGTAATGATTCAGGCCATTGTCTGCCACGCAGAAGTTTAGCTCTTGTGTTTACTAACCATGAAATGCAATTCTGTACAAAGAAAAGCAGACAAAAGGATACATCTACCCTTCAACAAACCAACAATAGCTCCTAGGAAGGCAGCTCCCAAGTAGAAGATATCCCTGGAGTAGCCAACTGGTCAACACCTGACATTCTAGAAACCCTCAGAGGAAAAGTGAGATTAAGACCTCTTAGCTGCAGCCCTCTTCTGATAAAAAGCAGCTGTAATACAGAGACAACTACAACCAGTAGAAGAAAAGTTTTCCAGCTCCTGACCTTCACTCTCAGCTGGGTCCTTCATGTTTAAAAAGGCTCAAAGCATGCCGTGGGGCAATGAGAAAAGCACTGTGGTGCAGTCTTTCAAAGAGAAGTTGAAATAATTTTCTGGATCATGTCTGTCCCCCACATTTCACATACAGGGACAAACAAGGTACAGGAAAAAAAATCTTCCAGGGCTCCATCCACCCTTATTGATAAGTCAGGGTTGAAGAAAGCAGACTTTAGGAGCAATGAGAACACATTTTACCACTCAGAAAAATAAAGATAACTGGTAGGAGATGCTTCCAAACCCTCCCCCTCCTTTGTTTAGGGAATAACTATTATAACCTGGCAAGGTTGGTGGCCAGTGCTGTCAGTCTGCAACCAAGAATGAAATTTTAAAATATACTTTATGAAACCAAAGTACAGAACCACCATATGCAAACTTAAAAAGTTGACTTCAAAGAAACTGAGTAACACAATTTTGAAATAAAATATCAAGCTTTATCCCCACCTGTATCTCAGTGAAAACCAAGCAGCTACTTATTGCCATTTCATAATTTTAAAAAATCCTATTTATTCTGGTCAGCTGCAGAATACCACATTAATTTTATTTACTTTGGATTTGAATTCATTTGTTTATGGTACATTTTCAAGTAGGTACTTAATTTTGGTATTTTTCTCTTTTTCCAAGACTAATAGTTCCTAATTTCAAAGTTCTGCAATTGATTTCAGTCAAGTGATAAACAATATCCAGACTATATTTAAAGCTTGGTCATAACAATTACTCTTGTCCTGTTGTGCCTGTCAAAATCAAGCTTAATTGCAAATTATATTCCTGCTCACTTCCAAAATGTGCCAGGTCACAGGACAGTTTTGATATTTGGGGTTTGTTGCGTTTTCTTTTCACTCTGAAGCTCTCATTAAAATAGTAAAAAAGCCCAAAAGCAGAACAGGAGGGGAAAGCTGCAGGGGTTTGGGCTTTTTCAGTTGGAGTAGAGCCTCAAGAACAGGAGAAAGGCAGTAATGTCCTTAGCATTTCCAAGTAGGCTGAAACAGAATAAATTTGAGAGGCCCTTGCTACTCTACATTCTTTTTAACACGGCAGTACAAATTGCAGTTAAAGTGTATTATCAGCCTTATTTAAATTTTTTGGTTTTTGGAGGCTTCTTTCCTATCGTAAAAACTGTATCTAGAGGTTTGGTGGCCTTTTTTTTTTAACAAATGCATCATTTAACCATCAGAGCATGTATGTATTTCTTCAGATAAAAATGTACACAAGGTTCTACATGGTTAAATGAATCATTAAAATACTTACTGACACATAGCAAAGGGAATATTTTCTTCAGAGCCAGCACAATACGCTTGGTAAATAAATGCATTATTCCATAAATAAACCTTATATTTATAAATCTCTTTTGCTGACGGAATGAACAGCTTCTGTAAACCAAGACATTCAGCTGGCTACATTTTAACATCCCAGACCATTAAGCTAATCACTCACAAGGACCCTGGAAGCATTTAAAACAAAAAGTACTGATTTTCATCAGTGTAGGTCAAATTCAAGCCCAGTGTATGAGTGCAACATCCTATACACTCTACAGCAAGGCTCCTATTCTTGAAGCAGCAGCACTACTCCCTGATGTCCTCATCTTAATGGGAAAAGCTTTCTTGTTTTCTGATCCCCTGAAATGACCTCTCCAGTCTGTAGAACAAGACTCCAAAAACTTAAATTTGTGTTGCAAGCACTGGCAATTCCAGCTCAAATAAGTTGGATTTGTATTCTGAAGGATATGTATTCTAAAAACAGGAATTTTCTTTAAATTTTTGGGGAGTTCCTCTGAAACCTTCACATGCTTGCAGCCAAGCCATATGGTAATGTTTCATTGTTGAATGAATCTATATCACTCTTATCCATACACACAGAGTAAGATCCAAATACAATATCAGTCCACACTCTAGTTTTCTTCACATTGAACAAACTGCCCTAAGTTAAAGCCCTAAGTCAAATTTAATAGTCTTTATTCATGTAAGCTACCAGCTGGTCTGAGTTGGCTCTTCCATTTAGGAAAGAGAATGCAAAAATCACCATATTTTCTACATTAAATCTAAAAAATAAAATTACTGCAATACAGCTCCAGAAATCATAGCAATTTGTTTGATTAAAACATTCCAAATAGCTTCCTGTTAAACAAATGATGGAAGACATGAATCCTTCTTAGAGGAATTCTAAAGAACATTTTCCTTAAGGACCCCCATCACAGCCCTAAGAACTGCGCGGGGGGAAAAAAATCTTCCCCCCCTTTTTTTCTTATTCTCCTTCTGCATTAGAACAAAGGGTGACAGAAGTGTAAAGGTCATTAGCCAGCTGGTTTTGGCCTTGCACATGCACTCTCATTAGTCAAAGAGGGTCTAATAAGATAGCTGTCTCACCAACTTGGTGGTAAAGAAGGGACAGAAGGAACACGGACCTCCTTTGCTGCCAGCATCTTAATTCATTCCAGAACCAACACTCACTCAAACCTGTTAAAGGAACAACCCTGCTTCAACAGCAAACTTGCACTGCCTGCAATCAAGTCAGGATCTCACCCACAACTTAATCACCCACCAACCACCTAATCAGAAAGGTCCCCTCCAAACCAGAAGGCAGCTGCTCCAAAAGGGGCATCGCTATCATTCAAGAAGGCTGCCATATATTTTGTCACACACAGGTTGATCACAAAGCAACTCCAGGGAACTTATGGCATCGAGGTCATAGCAAGTCACATTTAAAAATTGCATCCTTTTCCACCAAGAGTCAGAGAATCCTGCACAAATTTCATGGAGGCACATGTTTTTCCATTCTCATTGTTCACTTTTTTAAACATAGGCCTGTAAGGCTGGCACAAGGACCCAGCTGTGCCATGGACTTCCACTGCAGGTTTGGGGAAGTCACTAAAAGCAACGGGTCAAGAGCTTTGCACTCAATTATAACATTTCAGTTGATTCCAATGGGTATAAGACTTCATCTTCAATCCCATTGGTTTCCCTGGAGAATAAGAAGAACTAGTTTTCTTTCAACTTCTCTTTACACTGCATATTGAAACCATTTTGTGTTCTATTCTCATCTTTTTTCATACCTCACCCACCTCACTTGTAGCACCTTTGTCCCTGTAACAAACATCCTGAACTCTTGGCTGCTGGAGTGGCTCCCACCTTGGTGTAGTCTCACAGGTGAGTGGAGAATGGAAATCCTCTAGGAAGTTTTACCATGCAGGTAACTTCACTTCTGGAGAAAGTATTTTAAGCACCAGACTTTATACAGAATAAAGTAGGATACTATTTCAGCTAGGTTTCTGAATAGAAGTGGTTATTGTTATATAGTCGACAAAAGAAACTTCAGTTTGAAATTAAGCATTTTCCCTGACTCACCCTCTAGAGCAGAATCCCTCTCTCCTGCAACTAACAAGGCACCTATGGAGGTTCCCCCCCTCCCTGGGCTCAAAGGTCAGGAGAGGGTAAAGTTTTTACCAGTTTGTGTTACCACCCTCTAATGTTTCACAGGTGTGAGCAGTGCAGTTGGTGGTACCACTCCTGACAGCATCATACTCGAGCATCTCAACAAATCCGGGCCAGGAAGAATCCTCATCTCACCTTGGAAAGCTCTGGGAGTCCCAAGCAACTCCAGAGAACCTGGCCTGAGCACAGACACTGAGGTATCAGTTCAGGAGAGACCCTGTAAAAGGCTTTTAAAAGAAAATATTTATGAATTGCCTTCAGATATGTTCCATAGGATTTAAAAAAAGAATGAAAACCTAAAAAACTTTCCCCTATAACAAACTGACAAACTAAACCACCAGAAGCAGCCTGGTAAATTTATGGAAAATTTAGCTAACAAGTTTTCATTTAGCTTTTTTTTCATTTAGCTTTTACTCATCTCTGATTAGTGAAATACTGTATCTGTCATGAAAGAGAAACTACCTACAACCTAACTTCTATCCAAATAATTTAATAATGCTATAAATCCAATGTCTGTAAAAATAATGTCTCCTCCACAGCAACTTATCTGTGATACTGTCAGAAAAATCAACCACAAGTAGTTCACAGAAAGAATAATTTTCTGCTAAACTTAAATCCAATAAAAGGACATAAATAAAGAAAAAGTAAATCTGTGCAAATAAAGATGTTTACTGGAAGATGCATTTGAATTTTCAAGAGAAATGTTGCTGTAGTACTGGATTACATATTGGTGCTTACACACAGAAAAGGAATAGGGGTAAAATTTTATATGTAGTTGAATATATTTGGACAATTCTTTGTCATATGGTTTAAAGGAAAATAAATATAGTATTTTACTTTTATTAAGAATTTAGAAATCCATAGGAAAAAGTTCTGTACAAAAGTAACAACTGTCCTTGGATAGCTGTGTGAATTAGCCCTGCTCAGTCACTCCCTGGAATTCAGTTCCCCACAGGCTACCAAAAGGCACAGCACACTCAACTGGAGTGTCATTTATGCTCCATAATGGGAAAATGTGACATGTTTCCCAATTTAATTAGCAAAGAAATTTTTTTTTCTTCATTTCCAAAGACAGCTCCTGTAGCTGCACTGAACAGGGAGTTGACTAAACAATGCAACTTACTAGCATGGGACAAAAGGTCATTTGGAAGGGATGTGCCTTTAAGGACTTACAAAGGCTTCATCCTCAGTCCTGTATTAAAAGAGGAAGCATATCTCAGTAAAGGAAGGATGCCCACTTTAAATAAGGAAATGAGTTTTCAGGATGTACACATGCTGCTTTCTATTAATGATAAGCAAAGTCTACAGAAAAAGCAATAGAGTTCTCCAGCTTTGGCAGGAGACATCTTCTTGTGGATTACCTGTAAAGAACTCTAAAATAAACAGACTGCAAATAAATGTCCTCAACTTCTTTTTTAAACTGATTTATGTATGAATAATGGGGATTAACACACACTGATTACTATACTCTGTGGCAAGAGATATAATTACAGACTGATGATTTTACATGTAGGCCAGAGACAACAGCAGTGGTTTGGGGCAGCGAGAATTAGTGGTTGCAATATTTTGTCTTCTTCAAGCTAAGCTGCACAGCTAGAGAGACTAGCCAGACTTAAGGTCTTCTAAGGATTTGCAAATTTCTCTCTTCAAGATTAATAAACCATCACAAAATTATTATTGTTTCCATTAAAAATCTATCATTTGTTTAAACATGTAATAAAAAACAGATTGGACTTTGCAGCAAGGATTGACTATATGACCACAAATTTTAAATAAGAAGAGAAGGTATAGAATGTTTTGCTATACTGTCATTTCACTCTTCTGTGAGCACATATTATTTGACCACTGAAACTCAAGAGAACGCATATCATGCATATAGGTCCAGAAAAACTGCTTTAAGACTGAAAAAGGCCATGAGTAACAATGTACAGAAATCCCTAATATCAATGTAATTAGTTTAAAATATACACAGACACAAATGCACACACACATTCTTTCAGTAAATACATAATTCTCTTTATATGCACATTCAGATTCAAGCAGAAGGGTGAGGTCAGTGACTTTGGAAAAAAAATTACCAGTTAATGCAAAAAAACAGGTTTCCTACCACCCTTCAACAATGACAGGATTCAGTGTTCCCATCCATTATTATTGTTACATCATAAAACATTTTGGGTTTCAAAGGATGATTTTTTCCTGCCCCCTCCAGAGGCTAGGATGACCACAAATTCTGGCTGGCACAGCCACGCAGAAGTGGGCATCCTTCCAAACTCTGAGCGGGCACAGCACCGGCTTACAGCTGGTTGAGAGAAGCAGGCAGGCTTGTTCCCTGCAGCTTGGACCATCACACCCAGCTGAGCCCTGGTGCTGCTCACTGCTCTCTCTGAGCCACTTGGCACAGCCAGCCTCAGCGCTCCTTAACAAATGATCCTTAACACTGCTTCCAAGATAAACATCGATGGACACATCAGTGGAAATTCACCTCTGTGTAACTGGCAAGAATGAGGCTTACACTCCCTACGCCACAAACATCAGCCTTTTTCTCTTTTTTTCACTGCCCCTTTTCACACTTTTAAGACAGATTTCTCATCCAGTCTTCAAAACATTAGTAAGGTGCACAGGGAAACTGTCATGGCATGGAGCTATGAACAACTGCACACCACAGTGATCATTATTCATTATTTATCCTCTTTCACCATGTTGCAGAAACAAATGTAACAAAATGAGGAGTGCAGGCTCAGACACACACCAAATACTAATACTCAGAAATACCACTAGCTGTTTTTCCCAGGTGCCAGAGCCTGACATTTCTGGCAATGGTGACACCTTTTCTGGATCACATGCAACACTCCCGTGTTATCTGAAGTGATTTTTGTTTTAAAGAAATGGTTTGAATAAGACTTCAAAATATCTAGCTCTAAAAAGAAAAAGTCTCGTTACACAAAAATCATTTGTTCCACCAGCCTTGGAGGTGTCAACATTTCCATTATACACCCTCATGTGTTTAATCTTTATTATTCATCTGTAAAAGTTTGCTGTTAGCCTGAAACTTGGCATAAAACCACTTTTTTAAAAATTCAGCAGAAGTCAGACTGTGTATTATATTACATAAGTGTTTGGGTTTTTAAAAAAGAAATAATTACCAGGATAAAGCTCTTCTGGGTGCTTGTGTAATTCCAAAACAAACAATTTTCCTTGAAAGTGTCTCTAGGTATTTATGGGAGAGAAGGAAAGAGGGAAATTAAAACTGACCAAGCAATTTCATTTGTAAATATAACTCTCTGTATATATTTTTTTTCAATCAAGTATTTATAAGGATTTCCAGCAAGCAGACTTTACACACGTATGGCAACCAAATGAATATGGATAGACCACAACAGGTCCCAAGAGTTGTTACTGTCTATTGGGTCAATAATATGCAAATTGAGAAGGATTTACAAGCTGGACCATAATGGCTCCTCAGGACCCATTACTTTCTGATGGGTAAATAATACATGTTTTCTAAACTATTGCCATGCCAAAATATGTGTTTGCCCTTCAGGCTGTAAAGGTTCCAAATAAACCAATAGGATTTGTCAGATAAATAATACATTTAAAGAAGAAAAACACATGTTTAACTAAACAAGTAATGCACTTAAATGCTGACTGAAAGATGAATAGAGATGCCCATAAATATTGCATATATTTAGAAGTTTATTGGGAACCAATAAGCAAGAAAAGCAAAAATAAGTTACTAAGTATGAGGGGAGTTTTCTCCCCCCTGAAAACGTTTGCAGAATATCCTTTGAAATATTTGTCAGAAATTAAACCCACATTCAGACAAACAAAGTGAAAGCTACTGAAACCATGGGCAACAAGAAGCAACAACAGACATTACAATCTTTTAGGGTCCTAAAGGCTGTCACACTTCCCAAGTTGCCTGCATTTAATGGGATGCCCTGTTTTCCTGACCATGTCTCAGGATGCCGAGACTGTCTGATCTCACACTTTCCTCTTGGCTTTGGATGAAGCATGCGAGCAAACCAGGAGGAAAGAACTGATGAAAAATGTGAGAATTAACTTGATGATGTTGGGAAATGCAAACCCAATGTTTGGGAAGGAGAGATAATGCACAGGGATGGTGCAGAGAGCGCCAAGGAGGAAGGAACAATGAAAAAAAACCCAGAAGGGAAGAAGCTGATGGCAAAGGGCAAAGAAGGAAAGATGAAACGACATGAAAGGATCACAGGCAAAAGGAAGAAAATACCAAAGCAAAACAAGATGTCCTGTAGAGTTTGAGATTCTGCAGAGACCTTTGTCTCTACCAGAAGCATGGTCAACTGTGAGACATAACTGAGCAAGGAGAAGATAGGGAGCTCAAGTATAATACCAAAACCAAGCTTGAGAAGTACTCAAATGGCTCACCTTTAATTTGGACGTGCATTTTCTGGGATACTTTAAACACAGAGGCAGTCCTGCTTATTTTATGATACAAATTCATTAGCACCAGATGTCAGGAATGCAAGAACATGCAACACTCCTTTATCTCACATAAAGACAACACAGTCTAGTCATACCATTACTGGCAAATCTTAATTAAAATTAACCAAGTTACAGAACAGTGGGTTTATGACTGGGCAGATGAATCAATCAACAACTGCATCTGATAGGAAATGAAAGAGCAGAAATGACCAGAAATAACCAAAAGACAGACTGTAGTGGGAAAAGGTGCTGTGGAAGGAGCACAGGTGATGGAATCTCAGAGCCTCTGCTTCCAGGAGAGCTCTAACTTTAACCAGCAGCAGGCAGCTGAAAGAAAGGCTGCAGTGGTTGGTGAGGAATTTGGTGTTATTTTTGTCCTGCAGCCCAGGTAAACCTTTAAGTTGGGTGAGGAGGGGGTAGATATTGAAGTAAGCCAAATACTTGAACAAGACCTACATTTAGTCACAGCAGCAAAAATGTTCTTCTGTTTCCCTTTGGCTGTTTGGAGAGCACTTCCTAAAGGGAACGTGGTGGAGCTTGCAGCACTACCCTTTTCAAAAGGTAACCTGCTGAATAAAGAATTTCTTTCATATCTGCAGGAGTAACAAAGTAAATGAGATTCTCCAAAGGGCACTTTGTAACTCTTTGTACCTTAAGTTAACAATAATTATTGAAACAATAGGCCTGGACAAATCATCGCTTGTTCACTGCTCCAGATACAAAGGAAATTCTGTATTCAATCTCCACTTCCTTCAGCAGCACTCACCTCTCACCTTTGACATTTAACAGAATATGAAAAAGAATTTTGTCTGTATTTTAATTCAATTTTTTTAGCAGTTTCTTTATATTGCAGGGTAATATTTTAGCAGCTAAAATAGTTCATATTTTATAATAAATTACATCTGGTGATGCATTGGGGAATATTCCACTTTATTAATGTATTTGCCCTGCAAAAAGAAAGATGAGATTGTTGTGTTTTGACAAGCTTTTTAAAAAGAAATTAATACTCATGCTCTGGGGTATAAAAAAGTTTCAGTTTAACCTCCACCTCTCACAACTTGTCAATAATAAAAATCACCAGGGCAAAATTAAATAATAAATTTTCCTTTCTGAAAAACATATTAATCTTCTTTGGGCAGCTCTTAAGTTAACAAGGTGTTAATAAAACTCTAGGTATATTGATGCAATATCCAAGCACATGTGTCCAAAGGAATCTACCACCACTCACAGCCATCTTTGTACAGCATGCAGAATCATGGACAACCAACCCTCTTGAAGACTTATACTGTGCTTTAAATACTCTTGAGAACAACCTCCTGCATGGTGTATATAGCTCACAAATACTGTTCAAAGAAGCAGGATTTAGCATTAGTTTCAAAATTGGATGAATGAATCTAACAGGAAAAAAATTTAAGATTTACTGTCAGATTTAAACCTTTCCAATTACTAGCTCACACATCATAAAGGAGAAAATGGTAACATGGGACTAAAAAAATGGCAGGCTTTAATTTTATTTATAATATATACCCATTATCAGCAAAACCAGTTACATCTAGATCTCACAATCAGCAAACAACTAAATTCTCTACAAGCTGCTGGCAGGGAGGTAGAAGAGATGATTTCCTGGATCCAAAGGAATCACTTACCTAAACCTCAGGGTTCATCAAGTTGCATCACTGCACTTTCCTGCAATGGCCATGACTCAAGGTACACCAACTTGTTTTAATCCCACTTCCCATGCTTGTCACCTGGCACTCCAAATACTCAAAACTCCTGATCACTGGGAGTTGCCCTTATCCTTTAAGGTATAGCTATTTAAAAGTACATTCACCTTCCCAACACAGTCTCTATTCCTCTGAAATTTCTGATGGAGTTGTGTCAGTCTGAAACTCAGTAGAAAAGTCCTACTTAATCTCCACTGTGGTGTCATTTCCTCATATCATTAAAAAATAACAATTAACTTGAAAACTGAGTTTGCCTCCTGAGGCGAGTCCTGGTGTATAGTTCTTTTTCCTTGCTCCTCTTTCTTCCAGTTTTCTGTCTGGGACTCGCCCTAGGGAGGAAAGACTGTTGTGACTCACCTGAAGATGGACCTGTCTTAAAGCCTTTCCATCTAGACTCCCCTTTGGTGACCAACAGGGATATTTTCCTTTATGGTTCTATTTCTAGGGTATCTGTCAGTTTCATTTATATTATGTGTGTATTTAGTCTAAATGAAACTTTTATAAAAATCATTAGCTAGAGTTAGTTACATGTGCATCAAACTCATGAAACACATGGACCACCAAATCCAACATAAATTTGAGAGTGCAATGGCAAATGGAAATCCCAACATTCAAGCAACTACACCTGTCTTGAACATCTGGATTAGAGCGTAAAAAAATATAATTCTTTGTTCTTTCTACTCTTCCTAGCCACTGAACACTTTGTTCCTCTGAACTGATGATATTCACCTGCCTCATGTTAATCTCCTCCTGCTTTCAAGGTATGATACACACCTGTAAAAAGCGTTTGAGCACCAGAAATAAAGAGCAGTAGAGCAATCCACAGAAAGTGATCTCCCTTTGGCATGAGGGCTGCTAGCAACTCACCCTGGGTAACTAATTCTCCTGGTCCATACCAGGAGATAAGAATTAAATTGAACACCTCCATCAGTTTAAAAGCATACTAAATTAATGTATATTGATGATAACTATGTGAAGCCCTTTGAATCAGTCAGAGAGAGCAAAACTTAGTACAGCACAGCTGCTTTCAGGTACTGCTTATAACATTTCCTTGCAAGGGCTGTCCAACCACATCTCTGGCAGCAGTTATGCCACACCAGCACCTGGATGGGGGACATTGTGGGGGTTATCCCAAAAAAATTCCGAGAAGTTACAGTGGGAAAAATATCTGTATTGAAGCACTATTTCAGGAAGCAACTTGCCAGCAGATGTAACATCTTTCAGGTAAGAGGTACCTCAATAACCAGAGATGCCTGGGCCCTTTTTTGAGTACTGCTTGTACAGCATTGTATCCTAGGAATAAAGGTTGCAAGGTATTTCCATTGTAGCTGTGTAAATCCACCCTGTTCGGATTTAGTCACTGATAGCCTCAATCACTGTTTCAAGCTGGTTTAAGCATATTTGCACATTCTTCCCTTTCTTGTAGGATACAAGTTTTATAGTCATATCAAATAGTTCAGATGAGTTCCTTGGATTAATATGAAATGAGCATTGCAGGTGTTTCTTTGTAAGTCTTCTGGAACACAGATGTTAAAAGAATGTTATTTATTATAATAGATCAAATAATCAGTACTAAAATTAAGGTTCTCCACTTTTCCACATTTCTTATTAATTTTCTATGTTCGAGGAAAGGAATGAAAACACTGTCAGGTAACAGAATTCATTTGCACAAGTTCAAAGACTGATAAATAACTCATTAACAGGATTTCTCATACTTCTTTTAAAATAAACCAAAGTAAATTGTTTTAGACTTCATTTGTATCCCCTAAAAAGGCTGAAATTCTGAACAAGTCAAACATTTAACACTCCCTCCTCCTCTTCTACCCCCAGGAAAATCCTTCTGATGACAAATTTTCCTCACATAGAAAAGCAGTTTTGGAAAGTCATCATAAAGCAATTGCAGGAAGAGCCATGAACCACAGCCTGAGACTTAGCTTTGCCATCAAGGTGGCCAAACAGGTGTTCAGAAGACTGCAGCATCACAAGATCCAAAACATGCACAACGGTGCAGGGATAATCTTCTCTTGGGCTCCTGTGGTCTGCAAGGTGAAGCATTATGCCAGAGCGTGCCAAAAATCAGCAGTCAGTCAGCAAACTTCACCCAGCAGAGAGACATGAAAGCCTGGCAAGCTTCAAGAGGAACACTGGAGCCAAACCTGGCCTCGTCCCCACCCCAGTGGGATTTCTCCTGGCAGAAAGGCATTCCACCCCTGCTGCTTTCCTTCTGCAATTATTAATCTCTTGAGGACTGGGGCAGCTTGGAAGTTTTACAGAGCATTGACGAGCTCAAGGGCAGTGTACAAGGTAAGGGGGAGGAGGGGGAGTGGAGCAGCAGGGGCCAGGACAACACACCAGCCCTTACTCGAGTGGGGACCCCCAGTGCTGCGGGCACCCGCTGAGAATGAAGAAGGTATTTTCAGCAAGTAACACGAACTTTGCTTGGAAACTATCCTTCTGTATTAACCTCTCAGTAATACAGGAGGTGATTAATAAATACTCAATGCCCACTTCCATCCCACACACCTCCCTCCAGCACAAAACTAAAGAAACTCTTTGCTATTCCTCTGGTTTTTAATCCACCCAAGACCCTCTTAACTACTGGGTGGTCTGCTAATCTACCCTGCCACCCCACAGGTTTCCAGGTACTTGGGTTTACGTTTGCTGTGCCAATTCCCTGCATCCCCCACACTGGACCTCTGTTTTCTGGGGTCTCCAGGCCCAGGAGCAGCTTGTGGGAAGCTCAGCATTTTCACCATTGCACTTGAATTCTGCAGAGCAGGCATGGTTTTAAGACTTTCTCCACCACTCCCCCCAAATCCAGTGCATTTCCAAAGGGTTAGGTTCACCCCCATGAAGGCTAGATATTTAACTCGTGCTTAAGTAAGAAAGCAAACATTGACAGAAATTAGTTTCTCCACTCTTAAAAGTGCTCTGAAAATACCCCTCAAAAATTGTTCGAACTCAGTCTACCTTTGAATCTAGTTCTATTTCCTACATAACCACATTAAAAAATAGAATGGAAATAAATAGAAATGTAAGCACACACATTCACAGCTGATATTTATGTTAAGGATATACCACTCACAGAAACACTGATTGATCTGGTCTGCTATATTAGCACTTGAAACTGCCCAGAAAGGGGAGATGGCAAGGACTAGGGGTTTACCAGCAAGCAAAAATCCCCCTACCAGTGCTTTGAAGTCTGTTCTGTGGATTTTGTGTATATTAAATGTGTACACATACACACATGCTTAGCTGTAATGGGGAAAAAAGATTTTTTTTATTAAAAAAAAAAAAAAAAGGCAGAACCTTGAAGTTGTGCTTGGATTCTTTTCCCTTAAAGCTTATAGGAAACAAACCCCATACTACAATGCTGTTCTTGTCATGGGTTCTGAATCAGCACCATGGCACAGAGTGTAGGTATTGAAAAACAGCTGTTGGGTGACAGACTGCGAGCCGGGAAGCTCGAGTTGAGTGAAGTGGTTAACCCACATCCCTTCCCCACTGATAAAGTGCTTTGATAAGCAGGCTGAACTGGTGAAAGCTAGCGAAAGGGCCAGGACTGAGACTTGCAGGAATGAATGTAAGACTTGTTTTGTGGGAGCAACCTAAATCTCTTGCACAGCCTTCTCCACTTGCGTTTTACCAACCCATCCCCTGTTACTTAGAGTACACACTCCTTCTGATTGCAGCAGAATGAATTCTTTGATATGTCAAAGCAATATCCTGTACATATAGGATAAAACCCCAAAAAACTGCTAAAAAGCCTCCTATACTTCAGTGTTTTATGAAAGTATTTTCTGCTATTCAAAATGTTAGTAATGGTGTAGCATTAAAAACATGTCTGTATGTGAAAAAGGATGGCTGGACTAACCACAAGCAAGAAACATGTGGGCAAAAGTTTTCTTCTTTTTTTATTAACAGAAAGTAATTCAAATGGAAAAAAAAGATTTCTTGGGATTAATTTCTGATCTTCCGCTAAGCACTTTTAGAAATAAATTCATTAATTAAGTACAGATGTCATGCAGATGTACAAAAAAACCTATTCCCCTTTTCACAAACCTTACATTTTATAAATACATTCATAAGCTATACTTGGTATAAAAAAATTCCACTAATAAAAGATATCTTTCTCTTACCATGTAATCAATTTGTCCAAGCAGTTCCTACACACATACAAATTAATATAAGGTGTCTATCCTTCCGATACAACTACATAGAAGTAGGCAGATATATATAAATAAATCATTACCTACATAATAAGGCTGAAAGATTGATGTACTAGAGATATACAATGGCACACTGAATATTTTTCTTCCACAATGTCCTGGTCTTGGTGTCTCTGTAGCTCTGGCACTCAAACCCTTTGAAAAGTGAAGAAATAAATTGCCTAACCATTGTTGCTTGACCCCAGAGGAACCACACTATTGCTTTAACATAGAGTTACACATCTGTTTCTGCATAAACATGCATGTTAGCTTACATGTGGAGTAAGATATATCCCTAGATAAAAAATTAAAACTTCTCCAGATGTATGCTTTTACAAAAACATTTAGCTTAGTGTTAGATTTTCTGCTGCTAGTGCTGAATATTGTACACAGATAGGAGTAATACAAAATCAGCAGGAACTATTTCAGAAAGTTTTAATAAGAACTATTTCAGAAACCTTTCTGTGGATGCACATTTTTAAGAAAATTTAAGTATTTTTTTCTCTTAGCCTTTTGCTATACCACTGTCTGATCAAATTGATCAGAAGTAATTTTTCCATCTGCATTTAATCAAACAAGTCATTTCTAAATATCTATACTTAGAAGGGGATCCAAAGGGATCCAAAGATTGCTAGACAGCAAATACAGAAATACAGGTCGAATTCTGAAAAGCCAGTTAGGAATTACTTAAAGGAAAAATACTACTAGACACCTTCTTCACAATTAGTAGCTAGCCAGAAGTTTCTGTTAGTATAAAGCATGTTAATTTTTAAGAAAAGCTAGGTAGAAGTGCAAGCGAAGAGCAGAATAATAACAGTGCTCCCTATACTTTAACTAAAAGCATAGGGTGCTAACATTCAGAAATTTTACAGTGTTGGTTTTATTGCATTCCTACCAAGAAAAGGGAGTGCTCAACCATCTTACTTCCTAAGCTTTCTTGATTACCTTCATTAAAAACTTGGTACAGCAAAATCAAAAAGTGGTTGAGGTTTTTTTTTTTTCTCCTTTTTGCACCAGAAGAAGACAAATCCAAAGAAAAGGGACTGTGTATAGGCCTAATTTGAAATCACTCTGTTTACTTAGGCAAAATAAATCCCCACTGAACTGATTATAGTTATTAAAGCCAGACAACCAATAGAATCGATTTTATATTGCACAGAGTAACAGAGATCTTACTGGACAGCCAGCAGTGTGCATACTGAAGGTTCTGAATATTCTGATCATCTGTGAAGGGTGGTGCCTGTGTGTCCAGACCCTAAACTGTACTCTGGCTTCTTGTCAAGTGCCACCTGTTACTTGTTTTAAGTTAGATTTTTAATTCTAGGTTAGGGGAAAATGCATTTTGTGAGCCAGGAATGAGGCCTAAGAGGATGGCCTATATATTAGGCCTGTATAAAGGGCCTCACCAGCTGCTTATAGGACTGATCATTTTAGCAGGCAGGATGCTGTGCTCTTCTTGAGACTGCTGAAGTGAGCAGACCACATGGGAGGGACCACCAAAATCCTGCTACTGAGAGAAAGTTCTTGCTGTCATGCAGCACTTGTATCACTGACACAGGCTGGAAAAGAGCAAGCAGAAGATTGACAATAAGGTCCTACTCCAGACTGCTGTTCACTTGTGGAAACACAACGGATGGACAGAGATACCCATTACTAGCAAAACCAAATCTTTGTTCAGGAACTGTTCTCTGGCCACTGTGAACTGGTTACGCCTGTAGCCTCCTGAACTACTCATATCAAACAACTTGAGACCATGAAAACTTCAGCTTTTAGCCTAAAATACCACAGTTATTGAAGGGCCAAAACCAGAAGACAGACCGTTTCTCTTTTTTCTTACTAATACAAACAAGTTAAATATCTAGAAGAGGCCTAGAAAACCATTTGTAGATCTCCATTTGAGACATCTCAGTTCAAAGACCAAGACATTGGACTGGACTTAGATTTACTGATTAGTCACAGCACTTTATTCAGGGGAATATTTTGGTATTCAGCTCACAGAGAGCAGTCCAGGCACCCTAAGGGAAGCACAGACTTGAATCTTCAAGGATTAGATTCTGTGAGAAACGCCGCCCTGAGGACACATTAACACTGGAACAAAGCAGAGGTCACTCACAGACCTGAAAGGTATTCCTGTAACCTAACAGTAACAGGGTGAGCAGCAATGCACCTGACCAGATTTATGTCTTGTCCCCATTGGACAGCTTTCTTATGAGATTTGCTTTCCTGGACAACCAGCCATTTTGCTACCACACTTATTCAGGTCCTTCCAGAGTTAGGAGTTGTGTGTGTTGCAGGGAAAAAAGTTACCCCACACAAGCATATTCTTTCTTAAATATAAAATGCAAACACTCACTTTACTATTGAAAAAAACCCCAAGCCCTAAAAAATTGAATAACTCAAAACTAGAGGATTACAGAAAACTCTAACTGCTGTGCCATCAGAGGAGATTTTAAAAAACAACCAAACAAAAAACACAAACCACACAACTGCAATGTCTGTCCTCTTCTAACTCCTACTAACTAAAATAAAATTGCATGGGAAGGGGTTAAGCAGAAATTGCATCTCCAAATATTTTGCCAACTCACTATTTGATACATTTTGAGGGATAAACCACTCAAGTAAGTGAAAATTCATCTCTCAAGAAGGCTACATATTTCTTTAAAAATGTATTTTGACAGCCATCTCAGCCCATATTGTGTTACACAAAAAAGCAAGACATGCTACAAAGCAGGTTTTCCATCATGCTAGTGGAACACACACCTTTCAGCTCCTAGTTCTGAAAAAAACTTTGAAATGAAAGTTCAAAGCTTTCATTGATGACAATATTATGCTTGGGTGTGAAAGCTGTCCTCTACACATCATCGTGCAAGACAAACCTCCCTACACTCAAACGCAGCTTTCTGCCCTGACAGCCAAAGTCAATCTACTTGCCTGCTTATTCTGACAAGAACACATTTTACTACTGCAATAACTACTGAAGAAATAAGTAGTAAACCAAGTCCAAAAATGACAGAATGAGGTTTTTAGTCCATTTTTTCATAGCATCTTTGTAACACAAAGCTATGTTGCAGTTTAGCCCATATTTGATGGAATTAGAAACCAATTAGGAATAGTGTGCAGAGATGGTGTAAAAGCTCTAAAGACATTTGAAATATGTATAGACATCCAGAGACACTTTTAACAAATAATGTGCCAGGATTGTAACACAACTGTTGGGATGTCTGACGGGACTTCTGGAATTAAGATTTGGAGAAAAAAAATACCATATGCTCTTAATGAATGCATGTAATCAGCTGAGTTACATGGAAAATGCAGCATGAAAGATACAGCTACAGATAATTTAAATTTCCGTAAAATTAAATAACTGTCATTTTCCCTTCGAAATATTATCTTCCCTCATTGTCTCTTTTTGATCTTATGCAAAGGAAGCACACAATGCAAAAGGAGCAATAGAAAGCTCATTCAGTCCACAAAGCAGACAAAAAATTAACTAAATATATTCATCCTTGCTTCTACTGAACTGCATGCATAGCATACTCTGACAAGATATATTATTATATTTAATTTCTTCACACTTCATTTCTGATTTTGACCTATTTTTAATTTAATTTTATGCATTGAACTTCATAGAAATCTGTCATTTTTGGAAAAATTAGAAAAAAATTATGACATCAGCAGAATCAAGATCTCCTCCCTTCAAGTATGTTTGACTCACGTACCCTCTATAGAGTAATTCCATTGCTCACATTCTTTCTATTTCTTAAGCCAAAAAATTAATGATTAAGCTCTTTGTTACACTCTTAATCCTTCATGTAGAACTAAGGGTCTGTGCATGTTCATGTATAAAATTTCCACTGCATCAATGATAAAACAACAGAGGTTGGAAAAGGCCTATAAAATTTTGAAAGCAGGACCAACTTCTATCAGGTCACCCACAGCCATGTTCTAAATATCCCCAAAGACAGAGTATCTGTGCAATAAAGATAAATCTTTTTTCATGTCTTTACAAGAATTGAAGAAAGATGCAAAGTAAGCTACGAAAAAAAGAAGGAAATATGTACCTACAAAAAGGAAAAAGTAACACTTCTTTCAATGATGCCAGATCAGTTCCCAGATAATGAATACTGACTTTGTTATCTCTCAAGCAGCAACACTTTTGGTCTTCTGAAAACATGAGCTTGTCAGAAGCTTCTCTGAAACTTCACAACTGAGTCTAATAAACACATTGAACTCAGTCTAAGCTGAAGATGCAAATGTTTTAAGCCATTTTTGAGAGAGTAACTGTATGCCAAGACTCATCAGGAAAAAAAATCGTAAATTTACTCATTTCTAATACTCATGAGGAAAATAAATTTGAAGATTATTAATGCTATTGCAGCATATCATAATTACCTACTTCATTATTCAAATCTAGATTCTAGATTTTCCCAGGTACTCACACACCTAGCTTCCAAGGAAATACAGTCCTTTTTACCAAACCTGGCCACAGGTAAAGAAATTTCCTCCTGAAACAGAGTTTCAGCTGCTAAAACTCAGAAACTAATTTGAAATCACACCACCCCTTATAATACCACCAGTGTGCTCTCATTCCAATTAAGACACAGGCTTGCCTCATATGCTCTACTGCCAGGTTTTGTCTCCAGCTGGTTTTTGTCAGACATTAGCCATTTGTGAAGCCAGTATTTCCCATATTTGCATTCTACTTAAGGCTGAGGGGGCTTTTGTTTTGTTTTTCTCAAGTTCATCTTAAGATATAGCTCAGGTTTTTTGCAAAATCGAAGCTAGGGAAAATTTTCTTTTCCCCAATGTTTTAAAAATTCTAAACTACAGCCATTGTAGAAAAGTTGGATTGCCTACAGAATTTCAAGTAGCAGCAACAAGATGTGAGTATGTGGGTTATAGGTCAGGAATGTGGATTTACTGATCCTACCAAAAATCTGTCCTTGCTGAGTTTTTAAAACTTTCCAAATGCTAGCACTTGCTTATAATTAACAAGCTTGAGTATTACACTGGCCATTAAAAAGAGTTTCCAAAATCTCATCAAATGAAGCCCAGAGTGAAGCAGACCTAAGTAAGAGGTGACAGTACCTGCATACCAGTGTGCCTGTTGAAGCCTGCAGAGTGCACAGAATAAAGGAGGAATATCTGGTGTTAGTCTGCTTAAACCAGAATAACATCTGCGTACCTCTCTTCACTTGGAAGACAACTGCTATCCCACTCAACCTGCTCCTAATTCCAGCTATGTCAAGCACTGTTCCTGAAATATTCCAACCTCCAAGAGGTGGGGATTCTTCCTTAGGATTAATTTTAAATTTTATTAGCAGAGGTGATGTCTCTCAGCATCCACGAGGTCATCATACCTCGGCATGATTATGAGGAACCAAACAGATGAGCTGGATATACCCAGGGCACCATGCACAGCATCACCACCTCTCTGCACAGATATTTTTCTCTTCCCCTCATCCTTCCTGCTGACCAGCTGACTACACAGCGGTGCTCTTCAGAGCACAGCATGCCTGCACACCATTTCCATCCTCCCCACATCGTGGTGCAGGTGCTTTCATCCTGCACTCCATTAAAATTTACATTCTTCCTTCAGCTTCCCAGTAGCTGGTTGCCACTGTTCTCCAGGAAGTCCAGTAGTGCCATCATCAACCTTGCTCCCTCTCCTTCCTCAGATCACCAAGGGCAAGGTAGGACTCAGCAAGAGAGGGAGAAAGGTGGAGAACATTATTGCCCTGGACTGGTAGTCAGGAAGTCAGAACTCAGATGCTCCACGAGACATGCTTGGAGCTGCTAGGAAAGGAATAAAGTTTTTCCCAACTTTTTTGATAAGTGCCATTAAAATACAAAGGCTCCTTTGCTTTTTCCTTTTATCATCCATACAGCAGCTGATTTAAACTTCCCCCAAAAATTACTGTTATATGGAAAACAGCAGCATGGAACAGAATGAAAAAACTTTGTGAAAGTTTAAAATTAGTGAAAAGTGAGAAATATCCTCGCTTACTTTTTATTACAATTAATCTTATTCAGTAATTAAAATCCTCCAATTTATATTATATGCCTGTAAAAAGTGGAATCCTGTAATTACAAAAAATAGTCATTATCTCAATTAAGATAACATAATTTCCTGTTGGAAAAATACAGACAAATAAATAAGTCACACCCCTAAAATTATCATTTTTAGTCATGAGAAGGAAATATTTGCGGGATACAACAGCATTAGGCTGCCAGTTTATATTGACCCCAATCCCTGTGCAGTTTAAAACTAACTTTACCTCACTGCAGGGAGATGCTTTTCCAGCAAACAATAACATGGATTGTCAGTAATGCATCCAAAGCATGAAAGGTTTTTCTCTCCTCCCTTTCTGAAGGAAATCCCAGTCAGAATCCTTTCTAAGGTGAGAAAAAAACCCAAACAAAATAAAAAATAAATCAGCCTTATGCCAGCCTTTTAATTCTGATACGTGTTTCAGTTTCTGGCAAAGAATATGCAGAGTATGAATTGCTTGGCTTTGTTACATTTGGGAAAATTCCAATGATTAAAAAAAATAAATAAGATTCAGAAACAGTTTGAATGTGTAACAAAACTGATACCCAAGTCACGCCCCAGATTACTGCTCTTATGCAATTGACATTGGCCAGAATCCATATAAAAACATACATCTCTTGGCTTCCTGCTCTGAAATTTGCACTATTCCATTTCAAATCCACGCTTTTATTCTTAAAGCCAGAGCAAGATTATCATACCACAGTGAGAATACCTCTGCAGAAACCCAATATAGCCTATTTGCAAATCTATCCTCCCTTTTCACCCCAAAAAAGATATTATTAAATTATAAATCTACTTTAGGACAAGTAAAATTGTCATAAAATACAAATTGAAAAGGTGGGGAAAAGAACACCAATAGATTCTACTTTTTTAAATGGAATATTTAGAAAAAGCAGTACCATTTGTCTGGCAGCTGTGTCTTTGATGCAGCTTTTAAAATCACACTTACTTTTCAAATTATGGAATCTCTTATTAAGAATGTAAACTAATTGCAAAATGCTGAGCAGTAAATAGAAGATTCAGCCTGCACGTCTGCAAACTCGTTTTCTTTGGGTGAGGGTTTACTACTGCCTAAACCAAAACACACAATTTATGCTGATATTAATGCATTAGGGTTTTGCATTGTCTCACAGACTTAATTGTTTTTTCACAGACAAGGAAGGGTTTTGAAAGATAGCAGCCCCGCTATTTAAAATATAAGCCTGCAACCTGAGTAGGAAAAATGTTAACAACATATTCAATCCATCATAAAAATTCATCTATTGCATTTCAGTTTACATGACTTTTCAACCATTTTACAGAATATGACATTCCTTTGCTGTGAACAGTAGTGGGTGTAGTTAATAGCTATTAATTCAGAGTAGTCTAAGTATCTGACTACTGTTTTTTAACTTAATGTGTGTTATATACTAGAAAAATTAAGTATTTCCACAGAAGAAAGCAAAACAACTCCTGAGCATGCTGCGCATTAAAGGCAATATCCAACAACATTTTTAGTAATCTCAAAAAAATCATACTAATGGAAGCCATGATTTTTATTGGAAAGCAAAAAATTGCCTCATATGGAGATATAAACAGATTTTTTTAAACTTCCTTGGGAAATATAAACATACTTAGGGCCCAGAGTTTTAAATATATGAACACCCAATGCCAGGTGTGAAAGACACAGGAGTCACTTCCAGCACCTCTCATCTTGCTCCTCCAGCATGGAGAAGACCAGGGAAGGAGAATGACACTTCTATAAACAAGTAACTTAGGGTATTTCTGATGATATTTGTATTTGTGATTATACCCACTTAATAAAAAAAAAAAACGCAGCAGTCATAAAATAAAATGTTTACAAAGCTACATACCAAAAAAAAGGTCAAATACAATAAGGAGATCAAAGATAGGAGGGGTCAGCAGTTGATGGAGAATCTTCCTCTTGGCAGAAGGACAGCTGTGTTTTCTTTTTAATGTAACAAACAAGCGAATAATCTCCACCTTCATTCTGCCCTCAGTGCACTTTTTAGAAAGGGGAAGGAATATGAAAGAAAAAAAACAACCCTGAATTGGTACTTAATGTATTTTTTGGGGCTGGCAAATTTAAATATGAGAAGGGCCCATATAATCTAAATTTATGTTTGTTTCACTCACAC
>VZTN01031638.1:5876-55639 GCA_013400515.1 Erpornis zantholeuca | reverse complement strand
AAGACCATAGTGACATTCTGTTCTAATTTCAGCTATTCTGTTGTCCAGGATTTAGGATTGCAACTATTGTGTTAAACCACTTATTCAATACTTTAAAGGTCTGTATGGCTGAATGCCTCTGCCTTTACAACATGGCCTCAAAGTTTTGATATGTCAGCCTTCTAAAACTACTAATTTTGACATTAGCTTTGATCTGGAAGCTTCATTTTTCATAGCTGTCTCATGAAAGCATCATGAACATAACAGGGNCTTTAGAAGGCCTTCTGCTGAGAAGAGAATCAGATTGAATTTAAATTTCTCTTACCTTGGAGAAATTCACCAATTTCAAATCAATATGAAATTTGTCACCAGGCATGTTGGACTAGGAAATTTCATTTCCATTGCTCTCTTACCCCATAGTAATACCTGTATGCAATTTATTATACCATTTCACAAAACATTTTATATCATCTCCTAATGAGTGTAAAAGAATTTGCTCACTTGTAATTTTCTTGTTTTCAATATAAATATTGATATAATAAAAAATTCATCCTAAACAGCTTTCTCCACCCATTCCATTCTTATGATGGACTTTCCAAGTCAACTCTCCTACCCAAATCATGCTGCCATAAATTAAATTCATAGATAATCCTCATTGAAATAATTTGTAAAATAAGCATTAGAGGGCATATACCAATTTAGTTTTTATGGAATGCTTTCTGATCTGCTTTTAATGTGTTCCCCCAGCTCTAAGACAGTAGCTTTTCCTGCATTCAGCAGAATTGTGAAGTTCTGTACATTTGCAAACATGAACTTCAGAGTTCTAGTTCTCATGCCTTTTAACTCCAGGTTATTATTTATCAGCATTGTATGCATTGTACAAAATCTTTAGACACATTTGTGGACACAGGGAAATAATTTACTTTTTTACATTGATATGATCATCTCTGCCCACTTAGTGATCATCATATTTCGCATGGTAACTTTAAAGTGTTCTTTGGATTGCTAACACACTTATATAACTATATATAAAACACACTTATATAACTATACAGCACATGTACCATACCCTTAATGTAGATCACATGGAAGAGCTAACAGGCATCCCAGCTGCTTCATTCCTCTTTATTTGTAAGTGCAACAGTTTCATTTGAATTCAGCTTCAGTGGCCATTTTTCCCCCACTTGATTCTCTTTTTCATTACAATCAGCTGCTTCTTTTATTGAATTTATTTCAATGAAAGCCAGAAAAGATTTGTTACGGCAGCAATATGCTGAGATTTTTACCCATCTTAGAAAGCACATGAAAAAAAAAGCAAACTGCAATGGCACAAACCAAGTACAAACCTCTGCTAAATCACTTTTCACAGGTCACTGTATGCCCCAATTGCTTCCTTCCCACTCATTCCATGCCACACCAATTCATGTAAGTTATCATCACACAAGAGGAGCACACAGCAGTTAAGAAATGCATCTTAAATTCGAGCACTGGCTTATTACAATTCATGCATCTGCCTACCTCATTGTAAGGAAGGCTTACTAAAGAACATCCATAAGGTGAAGGTGATCAAGAGAGAGGAGTGTCAGATGTAGTTATTTGTGGTGTTCATTCTGACATGCATTTGGAGTGCTCCCCTATTTTGTGGATTTTAATAAGAGTAAATGCTAACAAAACAATGTTAAGAGCATATGAGTGTTCAGCAGAGGAATGGTGAAACAAATCCCATGTTTTAAACATTAAGTTAGATATAAAGCCTAAGTGAAGTACTTTTCAAGCATTATAATGTCATTAGCATCATTAAATTGAAAAGCTGTAGTTCCTGCTAACAGATTACAGAATTTACTTTGAATGAGTCACAATGCTACACAGTTTTGAAAAACCCTATGGCTGGCTCCTGAATGTTAATCTTTGGCAACACCTTTTAAATTTATGTTGAAAGAAGAATATCAACACAATACACCCTGGTAAGATCCAGATATTTGAAAATAATATGAACATAAAAATAGAAATTTCATAACTAAACTAGCTGTCTACATTTATTCTGAATTCTTAGAAAAACAGGATTTATCAAAAGGTTCACAGAGCAACGATCCTCAAAGTATCAAAAAGCCAATGCAAGACATATTTTAGGCTGCAACTGTGGAAAACAAGCTACACAACAGATACTTAAGACAACAGCAAAAATGGATTATAAAGGAATTAGACAATATCATAGAAGCCAAATTGTTAACAGCAATTCAAATAGAGTCTGGACATCACTTTTTTTTTTTTTTTTTTAAATCACCAATTCACTTGCTACCAATTTCTTCTTAATTCAGTGACCTGACTACCTAGGAGCTTTTTCCAATTCCTTGCTAACTCAAAAATGTATCAACTTATTTCAAGATGCAGATGCATTAGTTTACTGAAAACTCTGGATTAAATCCACAGTATCAGCATTACACAGTATTTGGTCTTGACATCCACAGATCCAGAAGAGAGCAGGTTTCCTGTTTCTCTATTCCTGTCTGCTTCTTGCATCGCAAATCTAAGTTTCTGGCTTGCCTCACCTACTCAGGACTTTTACTTAATGCTCAGAAAACTCTGTTCTTGCTGTCATTTTTTAAGCTTTACCTTCTTTCTCTTCATAATTGAGAATTTGAAGAAGTTAACTTCATCTAGAAATCCTCTACAGTCTTAGAGGAGTTTAATATCTACCTGAATCTTCAGACTGCCCCTCGCTGCCCACTCTTGCTCCAACACTTGTTTTTTCCTTTAAATCTACTTCTCACATTTATAACAACATGACATAGCCTAACATTACCTCAACACAAGGTAGATCATTAATATCTCATTAACCTCACTGAACTAAAACTTCATGGTTTTTTGATTTTAACAGAAGATTACCCAAAATTTCAAAATACCAATATCCTTTGGTTTAGGCCATTTTGAGAGAGGTTGTGAATATTCCTTCCCTGGAAATGTTCAAGGCCAGGTTAGATGGGGTCCTGAGCAACCTGGCCAAATGATAAGTTGCTCATGGCAAGGAAGCTGTAACCAAATAATCTTTAAGGTCCTTTGCAATCCAGACCATTCTATGGTTCTATGTGTTTTCTCTGCCTGAAAACTTAAGGTTACTAAAACAATGGGGACAATACTTAATGCAGCACTAAAGCAAGGAACACGAGAGCCCTGCCCCAGTATGGGCCTTCAAACTTTTATTGCCACAAATGGAGGTTCACAAGAAGTTCCTAGAGCACTTCTGACAGACGTGCTGTGACCCCGTGGCAGCCAGGCAGGGGCTGCAGTCCATAATGTATGCTGGGAACCTCGGAAGCCTAAAGGTACATTAACTGGCAGATTCACAGAAGCAGAATTTTTGCCTTTACCAGAGTCCAGTGGAGGTGCAGCTGACTCCATACTCCAGGCAGTAAACTGGCCTCTTACCTTTGGCATTCTTGACTTACAGAAGACGTTTGATGTTTCAGTCATGGTATGCAGCAACGAATGTACCAACAGCAACAGCCAAAAGAACTAACAGCATAAAACTAACTACAGCATTTCCTCAGTCATCTACTGGCCATCATTTCTTTCCTACTTACACTGTTATAAACATGACATCATGGGTTGTTTCCTGCTGGGGTTCTCTTGCACAAAGATAAAAAACGTGTACTCTGCCAGTACCAAAATCAAAACCAACTGCTCGACTCCAACAAACAGACAAAAAAACTCCAAACACTTAGCAAACAAGTACTGAAATTGCATAATTTAAAATCCCTTCCCTTCTCTCAGAGTACTCCCTCCTCTCCAGTTTTAGAGGCATAGTTTTAATAAATGCTGCTGAAGAAAGCAGAATTTCGATATTTTATTTCTGGCTGTGTATTCCGCACAAAGTGTGAAAATGGGGAAAAAAGCATGCCACTGAAATATAATGGGCAATTTACTGTGGAAAAAAAACCATACAAAGGGAAAACTTTTTAACTCCTGTCATATAATTTGTTTTAGAAACATGTTAACAATGTAGGAAAAAGGGCCTTGCTGCCGTTTATACAGCTAACTCTTGCAGGCATGTTCCAAGTCCAATAAAGAAGGTTAATGCTACAATGGCAGTGAGAAACATGCAAGTCAAAACACAATCTGGGAGGAACAAAGCACCCCATACAACCCCAATTTCAGCAGCACTAAATAATATCCCACCTGTCAGTATGTCAAACGGCTTGGCGTGTTTCCATTACAAGACAAAAGTCACTTTTGTTTGTGTGTCAAATGTGCTCTGAGCAAAAGCAAAAAAAAAAGAGAAAAGCTTTTGGAGAGAAGAGACAGTTCAGAGAGGTTAAAAAAAATCAACTGATAAATTACAATCATGCTTACCACCTTTGTGCTTATGTTCAAAAATAGCACTGTGGTCAGCCAGATGTTACAAATATAGTTACAAACACACAATGAACAAATTAAGACATCACCGATGCATGGAAGATAAGGCAGAACATGCCCTGCAACTTAAAAAAATTAACTTCAATTTACAAATGGGATCCAAACAGAAATGCTTGTCAGTGCCTTGTTTTCCATTTCTCCAGGATTCTTTTTGTGTGCTGATTTATAATTTTCCTATAATCAAGAAACAGGGGAAGGACAGGAAGGAGATGGGCAACAGGATTTAGTGTTGCCTTTTGATTGCCTAATGCAATTTCACAAAATGAACTGATCCTTAATTTTTGCTTCATCTTAAATAATCTGTTCCATTTGTTTTAAATGTGAACATGGAACTTGGATGGTGACAGAATAGATCACTTTTTTCTCAATACAAGATGTACCTTACTAAGGAAGCTGGCGATCTGCCACTGGTTTCAAAACCCTTTGTTTATTATAGTCTTAGAAGTGACGATGATTGCTTTATTCCAGAGCATAGGCTGTCAGACTATGGTTCAGGGGACAAGAAAAATCAGAGTTGGAAAATGTAAATGGAAAGATATATGGCAATACTTCACCATTCTGTCCCTGGATGCCAAAGAACTTTACAGATGTGAATTATAAGCTTCATCGTGGAAGACAAGTAATATTTAATGGTGACAGTCATTTCTAAGAGGAAAACAGAAGCAGCCCCTGTTCCAAATTCATTGAATTAGCTTACAATAAGGGAAAAAAATAATATGAGAGAATACAAAATAAATTTTAAAATTACAACAGAGTATTTTAAGTCACCTAAATATTACTAAACTTTGGTTATCCTTGAATGACTAAGAATTTTGGGGTTGTTTCATCTCCTTTATCTCAGCTCTGGGCTCCCCCATGAGACTCAAGAGAATTTTGATCTTCAGCTGAGCCTGGAATCTGCCCCATCCAAGCAGATTCTGCAAGACCCAGAGAAGCCCTTGCTCAATTGCTGCATGTAAGGCTGAGAATATGTGCAATGCAAGGTTTGCAGGTTTGCAGAGCAGCTTAAGTAAAGAGAGGAACATCTCTTGCCTTTGAAGAAGCTACCTGAAATTGTCCTTAACCTGGTTTACTAATTCTGTAAATTTTTCATGGAAACATAAAAAGGCTCATTTTGCATGGAGCCTTACCTAGCAAGATGGTAGACATGAGGCAGCTGAATAAATGCATTAACTGGCATGATCAGATCAATGATCTTTCTAGACACCTACCTTAATTCTTAGGTTGAATCTTCTCCTTCAGAGATTACTCTAGGAATTCTAGATAGTATTTCCTACTGCTGTTTGAATCACTTTTGGCTGGTTTTCAATAATTGGATCAAAATTCAGAGTGTGAGATTCACAGAAAAATACCATCCTTTTAATTGTGGAAGTCAAAACATACAAAAATATCTAATAAAACGAATTGTGGAGCACTGACTTCAGTCAACAAAAAACTAAGAACTAAACAAACACGAGACAGGACTTAATATTGCCTCAAATTCTCTATTTGAGATAAAAATGCATTAAAACAAGATAGAATCCTAGACCCTATAAATGAGAAAATAGCCACCCACAGAAAAACGTCATGTGAAAAGAAATATAAAATAATCCTCCTGCCTTGCAAAGTAACTGGGCACAGCTTTGGCAAGTTCTTAAAGCAGCTATATCTGGACACTGGTTACTGTAAAATACAACTTATAATCTACTATGTAATATCATGCAAGAAGCATGGGTTCAATAATAGTGCTCGCCTTTTAGCTGGATGTTTTGCCCAGAATGTTTTCAGAACATTGGTGACCATAGAAACATATATGGAAACAACTGGGCAAACAAATACCTGGTGTGACTTTATTTCCCATGTAAAAGAGGCACGGGGAAGTCAAGAGGGCAGTTACACTGGCAGCCACCAAATGGTTATTCAGGATGCTTTCACCTATTTTAAAAGGGGTAAAAAAATGCTCTATGTGAATTAATGTAGAAGTCAGGCTCAAAAACAAAACCAAAGCTCTTTGATTTTGTCGTTGCTTCATAAGAGCAAAATTTGTAGCTGTTTAATTTTTTTACTGTTGTTATTGTTATTTAAGATTAGTAGGCAACTCATTCATGCCACTGAACTACACAAAAGGCATTAGGAATGAAAGAGATCATCAATTATCTCACAAGGGAAGTCAAAGCATTTATGCTATTTCAAAAGAAAACTGCAAAGATTTAGAACATATGATAGACTGATAAAAAACATACTTCATGTCCAGAAGGGCAGTCTTTGTTAAAATAATCTCACATTATGAAGGTCTCAACCAGAAGGTAAGTTTGCCTGTTCTGCAACTGAGACCTCAAATCAGAAGAAACTTCTATGGTAACACGCAATTAAATTGGGTTAAAAATACTTTTTTTTAGTAAGCTGTCAAATATTTATTTGCATACTTTCTGTTACGTAAGCACATGCTCATTAATTAGAAGGATCCTAATGTACACAAATTGTGTCAACACAGGTGACCACAGTTCTCAAAAAAAAACAAACCAAAAAACAAAAAAACAAAACTAAACAAAACCCCAAAAAGCAGTAACACAGTGAGATTCTGGCTGAGTCAGAAGGTAGACTAGTTGGTAGTATAGTGTAAAAATCCTTTCAAACTGCCATTTTGGAGCATGTTAATCTTTCTATATCTATAGGGAGCCACATATTCATTGTATGCAAAAAGGAGTGAGAAAGTGAAATTCCTGGCCCTACAAAGGTCATTGCAAAGGAGCATGGTGGGAGGGAAGGGAGGGAAATCAGAGGGAAAAGGGGAGAGCTCATAAAATGTAAGGTTTAAGCAATGACACTGGAGCACATCCAAGATAAATCTCCATTCTATTTCATATTTTTTGGGAGAAGCAGCAGGTTCTTCACACTGCATGGAGTAAGATCACAAAATGCCAAGAACAACAGGCATAATTCTTTCAAGATCATTCCATCAGGATTTTGCAAACGAAAACAGATTAAAATATCCGGAAAAAAAAAAGTTGCTGAAGAGAACAAAATTTTCACTTTGCTTCTCTCTTCACCACCACGTTGAATCTACTTTCCCTCATCTCACAAAGAACTTTGAAAAGACAAGGAGAAAAATTGGCAAGTGAACACCAAACTACCTCATCTAGGTGAAAAACCAAACTGTTCACTGGCTGTCTTTTTAATATTTTATATGAGCCTTTCCAAGATTTTATTGGTTCTCTTTATATACTTTTACTATCAGAGGCTCACTGATCTTGCAATATAAGCTAACAGTTGTGGTTTTACACCACAATGTTTATATTAGGCTGTCAGTGCACAAAGAAAATGAATACAGTTCCCACCTGCAGCTCCTGCCGTTAGCTTATGCACATGGCACACGCGTGCAGGATTCATCGAAAAAACCTCTGCTGCATCCCTGGATTCCCTGTGAGGCCTCTCTCCAAACATCTCCAGCTACATTCAGTCTCTGTGGTATCCCAGCGGGGCAGAACCAGAGCTGGCTTTAGGCACAGGCAGCAGCAGTCTGAAGTTGCAGATTGTTGGGGAGCAGCACACGAACTCCCCATGAGGGTATCCACGGCCATGCATTGTGCTGGCAGGCGGCTGGAGAGCCAAGTAGCCTTTCCTGGCTCCAGCAGGAGATAGAGCCATCTCCCACTCCCATCTATGGAGGAAAAATTAATTTCTACTACACCACGCAGAATTTTTTTGTTCTACCATCTATGGTAGAAAAATTTATCTTTAAGTCCTCAAAGAAACAATCAAAGGGCCCCAAAAATTCAGGAAGACATATATTACAACAGGTGCAGAAGAGACTGCTCTTGACTGGTTTCAGAAAATCGTTCTCTTTATTTCCAGGAGGAGTTATATACTATCAGATCCCCCTGAGTTTTATGCCTTTTCTTAAAATTCCAGCTCATGGCACAGAGATCCTAAAAACTCATCAGAAAAATGTTACTAAGAGTCTTCAAAGTTTTATCGAGTTATAGTTATGACTGTTCTCACACCCCCTAACTTTGTATGCTTTTGATTTTCAAAGTTTGTATTTGATTTTTAAGACAGGTTCATGATGTTCAGCTGCATGAGACTGTCCATACTGTAACAATTAAAGGCTAACTTACATAAAGGATCAGAAGACAGAAGCAGCTAACCAGGCTATGACAAGTTTTAATGTAGCTTTTCTATTAAGTTCTCTCACTTTCCTCCTTGAAAGTGAATTTAGAAAAAGGAAACATTCTTCAGTTACAGTCATATTATAACATTGAAGATGTCAAGAAATCTACTTTCATTAAAGAAAGAATTTTATGACTTAGCAGTGGTGACTGTCAAAACAAATACACGTCTGTCTTCATTTTTTTTCTCAGTCTAGAGAGGTTAATGCTCCCTGTGTCAGGATTCTGAGACCTTACTCTAGCTTACACTATGCTTGTAGGACTAAATTTATAACTGGAAAACACAAGCGACAATCTCAGGAAGCTAACTGAAGTCAGCTGACAGATATGGTAATACAGTCAAATGAAAATTCATTTTTTTAAACAGCTACTTTACTTGTAATACAAATTGCTGTTTGATGACGTTTAATAAGGACCAAAGCTGCCACTACAGTTAATTTTTTCATGTCAATAAAAGCTCTCAAAATTTTTCTGTCAAGGACACACCTTTTCAGCTGGTCTCAGCTTTTTTTGAGAAACTTGACAGGTGTTTTTTGCATAGAAGAAGGAAGAAAAAACATACTTCAAGAGATTAAAATTTAATTCTTAGCATTTTTTGGCAACAAATGAAACATATTCATCATGTACCCGTGAACAGGGCGGCCAATTTAAAAGATGGTACAATACTGTATGGAAAAAAAATGTGCTCCACTAAGCAGAGAAATGACTTCTACTATATATTAGTTCTACAGTAGAGCATCTGTTAACAGTTTAGCAGACCCTTTCAAAATATTATTTCTCCATAACACTACAGTGAGCAGAATATGATCTCAATCTGACAAAAATTAGGGGGGTTACCTATGATAGTCTGCAGGAGAGCATTACTGAAACACCTCAGAACAAGAAGGTAATTTGTCTTCCTTACCCAATCTCAGTGCATGACATCAAAAAACTCTTTTGAGTAAATAAGGTGATAAATAAGGATAAATGCAAGAGAACTGGGAGACAGATTATAGCATTTAAACACCCTGTTCTTGGAATCCTGTGATAAAAAAGAAGGGATTCCTTCATTTTCAAAAAAGCAGAAAACACATCATGGCTACCCATCAAGACTGCAGAGAGGCTTTCTAAGGAAGAACACAATACACAATGAATTGGTCTTAAATGCCAAAAGGCAGAATGCAACAGTGGCTAAACCCACATGAATTTGGGTAGCTGGATTGGTAACACCAGAAAGACTACTGCAAGGTATGCATAACAGGCTGAATTCTAGCAGCCCCAGCAGTAATACTTATAAAGCAGAACTGGGGCACTTCCGTGATGTGAACACTGGCTTGACAGAACACTGGTCATTATATTTTCTGTTTTAAATGTGGAAACATGCTATGGGGAAAGACTCCAGCACCACAAGCAGTGCCACCCAAGTATGGCAGGAACAAGTTGTACATGCTAGCGTGCATCTGAATGTATAGGCAAAAAACACCTCTGAAACATGGAAATATTTTGCATTGCATTTAACTGATGACCCATGTTCTCAGGAAGAAAGCTTTTCTTCCTGCAGTGGACAGAATGCCTTTTGAAAATGTACTGCAGTGCTGTTGGAAACACCCCAAAATAGACAACTTTGCAACTGTTCTGCAGATGTGGCACTGCCACCTTTGAACCATCCTTGAGGCAACAGCCTAGGGATACCAGAGTGTGCAATCCACCTTGTCCCACACGTTTTACTAGCATCAAAATATGTGCTTCAACATGCTTATTGTATCTCAGTGAGACACGAACCTGAGTGACAGGCTAGGACCATATAAAAGCTATGAAAACATTGGTTTTCTCCTCACCGTGCCCTTTCCCCTCTCCTACACCTCCATCCTCTTAAACAAAAGGCACGGAAGAGGAAGAAAACTATTGATAACATAAGTTACTGCTTAGGGGAAAAGTAAAGACAGGCAAGGGAATTCACTCATCCATGCAGTGAAGAGATAACATCATGTGGAGCACTGCACTTACCTAATCAGATGAGCATTAATTGTGCTTGTATGGCTGAGGCAGGATGACAGTTGCTTCCAAGCACCATCAAGAAACACACTTTGTCATATGGCAAATTTACTCTTTGCCAGATGTTAAAATGGAAATCTCTTTACAGTATCTTTAAACATGTATAGCTTTCACTTTTCACATTAAAGGCAGCTTTAATGCAGCATTCCATCTGGTGTATTAATACTTGTCTAAACACAACAGTTTTGGCTGATGCCTTGGTATCATTTTGTCCTGTTAAGAAGCTTATACGTGCTTGTTCATCTGCCATGATCCAAAATACCTGCCAGAAACTTTTCTTGTTCTCTTGGCCATATTTTTTCATGAATGAACTCACCAGTACATTTCAAGGTGATGTTTTGTTTTCAAATCACAAGCATAAAATTGTTTTAAATTTCCCACATCTCCCTTTATATACACAGAGGTTCTCTTTACTCCCTCTTCTCATATATATAATTTGGCAAGAGAGGGAGGGGAGTGTTTGTTTGGTTTTTTCTTTTCAGTTGGCTGGTTGGTTTTTACTTTTCCCATGCATCTGTTGTGGTTTTACTCCAAGTAGCAAACATTCAAGTAAATTGTGGAGCAGATCATTAATACTATTACAAGGTTACTGCTTATTTGTAGAGAAAAAAAAAAAAGTAACCTAACATAAACCCAGTAATATCAGAAGACCTAAAAAAAGCATTTTTCTAATGAAAGGAAGGTGTATGTGCTCATCTACTCCCACAGAACCATTTTCTTCATACCAACTTGCTGCTTAAACAGTAAGTAATGTTTTGTTTTGATTTTTGCAGCTGAGTGAACTGTATTAATGGTTTCTGCCAAAACAGAAAGCTCAGGGGAGGAACTGAAGTTCTAATTTATATAATCAAAATTAATTGGTAGTTTATATCTTTAGGGATTATAACAGGTCATTATATTTGATTGAAGACAAAGGACAATACAAAATTTTTAATTAAGCTTTCACATTTAGTGGTGAAAACATAAGTTTTAATGCTTTGCATTTTAGATAGCCATATAATATCCATGTGTTTCAGTTAAAAGAGGGATCAGTGGGTTGGGAAAAGCTCCTAATTACATCTTCACAAAATGAAGCCAAGTGACAAAGCAGTTGCTGCTGCTTATTATATATAGCTGCTTGGCTATTCTGAATTTATTCTTTAGCACTGTGATTTTCACACCCTGGTTTATAGGCCTCTGATGATCCACAAGCTCAAAGCTAATGGTCTACAGGACCAGATGTCTTTTAAGTGTTTTTAATTAGAAACTCAGCTAAAATACACACAGTCCTCCACGGAAAAGGCAAAGTGTAAACAGTGCCCATTGGTACAAATACCAAGGGAGCCACTGTCTCAGCATGATGCCAGAGGGTTCCATGAAATAATAAATACCAGTACAAATTTCAACTGGTAGACTGGCATCAGGATCTTAGTCACCTGAACTCTAAGGAAGAGCTGGGCTTTATAGAAGATATCTAGGAACTGCCTTTCTGAACCACCTTAGTAACAGTAACAGACAATAGCCTAATAATGCTTGGATACTGCCAATGCCTCTTCAGGCCCAGTGGAAGATAGGATCAATAGCAAGCCATGTATGTGGGAAAAGCTGTGCTGCTAATTATTGGCCTCCACAGAAACACCTCATGAGAACTAAGGATGCCCTGTCCCTCAGGTAGCTTTTCAGCAAGCACACTAACATTCAACCAGAGAAAAATTAATCAACATCCAGCTGCCAGTTCACCCTATAATTTTCAAAGTAATCAGATGATACCCAAGGGATTTAGAGCATTAATTTTAAAACAGCCTCCAGTTTGCCCACACAGATATAAAACAGAAAAATACTTGCTCATCCTTTTACTAAATCCTTGTTTAAGAACATTTTGTCTGCTGTGTTCACACACCTTTCTTTACCTTGGTGTCATAGCCAGGGAAAACCCTTAAACTCCTCCTCATTCATAGAGATACATAACAGCTCCTTCTTTTAGAAGTCTAGGAAAAGACAGAACTGTCACTGAAAGTGACAGCCAGTGTCACATCTTCATAGACAGTGAAGATGCAGTGCACTTTCCCATGAGTAGCTAGAACAAGGGTAAATTGAGTAACTCAGGAGCTGTGACTTTTGCAGGAGTTTTTAAGCTTTTTTTTTTTTTAAATAAATAAATAAATCAACCCATCTCCAAAACCCACAAAAGAAAAAGAACCCTCCTACAGTACTGTAACTCTGCAGTGCTGCAATTCAGCTCCCTATTGCTCAATTAAAATCTGTCTTTAGATCTAAAAGCAGTTTGAGTTTTTTTCTTTAATGTTCCAGGCAATGAGCTACCAAGTGCCAAACGGTTCTACCGATCTTTTGAGCAAGAGGAATCTTATTACTAGACAAAACAAAACAAATCCTAGCAACAGAAGTGTATTCAAGGTATTTCTAGCCACAGACTTCCCAGTTAGCCACACTCTTCCCAAAGAATTAATCAAAATGTGTTAATCCATCTGTGGAAGTTTGATGTCACAGGTTAGAAGAACAGAAACCAGATTCCCTTATCCTGCTTGGTCAGAACTCTCTGGATCTATTTTTGTGGGATCTCTGCATCTATTTTTGTGCAGATTTGATGAATCCAGTTGTGGCATTAGGCAGCTACCTATTCCAAACCCCAGGCTGCAGTCACACTGCTCTCTACACTCTCATCCCAAAGCAGTAACAACATCAGCAGCAACAACCGGCAGCATCTTCTCAAGAAAATATTTTAACTCCCAGACAGGCTGAGAGGAGGTTCCCAACACATTTTTGCTCTCATGGCTTTAGAGCTTCCAACAGGAGGACAAAGGGAGTTTTGGTGGCAGTGGAAAACCAGGAAACCAAGTTGGGTCTTGCTAAAGTTCGTTCTTTGTCACATCAGTAGTGAGTGCAGAGGTGGAATAGTGATGGCACACCTTCTGCCACATGTCTTCCCACAGCTAGCTGGAATGAGATGGTAAGCATCTCCAGGGAGTTCAGAAATGCTCCTTGCACCTCAAGATGGCACAGACTAGCCTCATGAGACTGGAAAAAAAAGCTTACTTTAAACTTGAATTTTGGAGCATGAAGTAGCTGCTCATAAATACGTTCACACAATACCTCCAATATTTCTTATCTGCAAGTGCATATCTTTAGGAAGTGACAGCTTTTCCAACTCTAGGAACAATTGTCAAGGTTTGTTTTCCCTTGTTTAATTAATCAGGATACCAAGATCCCTCATTTTTCATGAAAAAAGTGGGTTTTTTTCCTTTCTTTTCTGATGATACAATCACCTCCAAAATATTTTAAGGTTTAAGAAAACATCTTAAAATGTAGGTAAGACAAGCATAATATATCATTTTCATAAGCCAAGAGCTGCCTATATAGTGAGCACTTTATTTGGAATTCTGTTAATAACTCACCGTCTGTACCTTACCGAGTCATTGCTACTGACAAATAACAAGGAAAGGAACACTCCAAGAATCTTAAGAGAAGATGTTATGAGAAAGAAAATTAAAAAAAAACCAAAAACCAGAGGCTTTGTTCTTCAAAGTCTGAGTCAGCTTTTGTAGATGTACAACAATTGCTTGCATATTGCAAACACAAGAGCCAATTAAAATAATTTTCAGTCTATTTGTATACACTATAAATCAGTGAAAAAAAATCCTAACAGAAAGACAGGACTTTATACAATGAATTTCAAATATTTTAACAAGTGAGCATTGCACTACCCAGAGTATCAGAACTTTAGCTTGGTCTCACCTCTCAACAGACAATAGCAAGAGAAGAGTTAAAACTCAGGACTGCTACTTTTAGCCTAGTATTTTACCCATTAGAACATGTTCTCTACTAATCTCCTTTTTGTTCCTAAATATTTTTTTCAATAGTGTTGATTGCTCCAAATCTCCTATCTGCAGAACTCTAATGAAACTACAAGAAGTATTTAAACTTAAGGTTGAATTATCAAGTATTTTCAGGATATAGAAAGCAGGAAACAGCAACACATTATGTAATACAGCCCTTATATACTGCCATAATAAATATTTAGAAATTCCAAGACTCTCTAAAGAAGCCTTTCGTGCACAGTATCAGCATTCATCCCTTCAGGGTGTAACATGCAGACTGCTTCTCCACAGGGAGTTTTATCTTATTTCATTTTCGTACTGCATTCCACCTCTATGTCGCCAACCAAATTGCTTCCTGTTTTATTGTACAGAAGACCAAGGAAAAGTTTAGTAGTCACTATCTGCTTTTAATGCATACCGATCAAGTTACCGAGGGCATCTAATATATCTGTTGTTATTTAACTGTAGGAAGTCAACAGGGTCACAAAAAGTCCAAAATATTTTGTTTTTACACCTAGATTTTATGCCTAATAGTTAGAAACGTTTTAACATCTATTAAAATTGCTTCATTTTCACAGTAAAACCTCAGATTTACATTTTTATGGTTTTCAATTGCTTTACTCACTTAAGAAAGAGCAGTTTCAGTTAATTCAGAAGGTACCTTTTTAATTTATGTTTTTCAAGAACAGCACTGCAGCCTTTACTCCAATACAACAATACAGTATTATTATTAACACTTGCACAATTGTCCCTTCAGAAAAGGGACTGTTTCTCTAACTGGATATCATGAAAAGCAAGTTAGGATTTTTAGTTTGTTTTTTTTTTTTTTCAAAGAAAGTTACATCAAAATAATAATTTTGTTTCTTAAATTTCTCTATTCTCACATCAAATCTTAAACAAAAATATGTTAAACCCCCCTAAGTTTAATTGTGATCAACCGAATTACAGAGGCTTCCCATATACTAGCACTGTTCACTAGACCAAGTAGCATCTTAACAACTTATTAACTCATAAGTTTTGCCATATCAATGTTATACAAAAGCAACAAAGCCTTAATGGCAGAAACTTGTGGGTTTGATATGTATGATTCACAAATAGCCAATAATCATGAATGAGTAACTCAACAAAGTCTTAGTTAGCACGTTACTTTAAAGTAAAATGGAAACGACAGCTCTCAGTGCAAAAAGGATTAAACAATCTTGTGCTTACCCTGCACTAGAGATGTTCAAAAGTGTTATTTTTGCATCTGTGCTTCTGAGAAGAGTCACTATCACCTTCACTGCTTGAATTAACAATTACTACTGGCACATTAAACAAAACCATATCACTGGCTTATAAAACAACAAGTGTTTTGCTTTCTCTTCAACAGAAAAATACCAGCTCTCCTACTGACACTGCTGCAAGAAAAGGAGGAAGAAACCATCCTTCTCTCCTCCTGTGAATGGATCGGGCTCTGGCCCTGATCAGGAAAGCACCAGGCAGAGCACTGATCCAACCCAATACAGCAAGTACTGCATACACCTGTAACACAAACCCAGATGTGCACTATTGTCCCAGAGAAAAAAAAAAACCCAAACACCTCAACATAGAAGTCAAAGCAATAAGAACAAAACCAGGGGATTTTTTGAAAAACAAACAAACAAAAAAATCAACTGCTTTGAGCTTCGGGTACAGCCACATCATGACTGGAACGTGCTATTAATAGTGCCTGACACAGTAAAAACAGCTACCACATTGCAAAGTCTGAATTATTCCCACAGAATTCAACACTTGAAAAAGTCTAAAGCATTTATTTTTCCAGAACAGTTTTATAAACATAACCTAGTCATTAGAATATGCAAGCACACTTTCTAAAGTGACCCATGCAGTACCTGTTAAGACTAAATGTAACACACACACTCTCTGCCAGGGAAGCACACAAACTTCTGAGACCAGCCCACCTTTGAATCTCCTCACTGTAGCTTATGCTTTGAAGTAGGGAACCATAAACGGAAGCTGTCTCTTTCCTCACTTCACATACAAGATGAAAGGTCCTCACAAAATGCATGTTGGATGCCACAACAACAGATCTTACATGAGAGGCAGCAAAAGTGACACAGAGGAGCTACAGCTCTTGTCCCATGGAATGACAGATCTATGCTATCAGCACAGCCCAAAGGGCCACAGCCACAGACCATCCCACCTTGGTGAGGCAGTTAAATGCAGTAAAGCTTTTCACTATGAAATAAAGCAAATTTTTAAGAGACAGGTGGATACTCTGCTCTGCACAAGTTTGTTTCCAATGAGCTAGCTCAGGGAACAGCAGCCCCTTAGCTACAGATACGCTGGAACATGCCTCCAAAGTGTGGGTCTCGACAGGAAGGATTTGAAAAAAGTTAGACTTTTAGATTAGAAGAGAGCAGGTTTTGGTTTTAAATATTATGCATGAAGACACCCCTGGTTGGGTGTAAAAGAGTAGAAAGGTAGTTTGTACCCACTGTCAGCTGCTCGGTAAACACCTTATGTCATCACAGGTGAAGCAGGATGCTGGTTAGTAGGTGGTGAAACAGCCTGAAGGCAAGCCAACAAATTACACCCAACTTTGTTTTCAGCTTTGAGAAACATACTGCAACTTTATTTCCTTAAATTAAAAATTTTATAATTTATAGGCAAATAATGAAGAACCCTGAGCCAGGGGGAAAGCAACTCCAAATCCAGTGCAGTAGATCTTCCCATTTACAAATTTTACAATTAAGTTAAAGACAAAACTTTAGAATCAAGTTCAAAACAAAGCAAAAATGAAGAATAGTAACTTTACATGTAGCTACTTATTAAAAAATCCAAACAGCAACAACAAAGTCCAAACTAAACAACCAACCAAACAAAAACTCAGCGAGAAAAGTACTATTCCTGTGTTACTGCACGGGAGATTGTAGTTTTTGTTTTTGTTAGTTTTAATTAGAAAGCCAAAATCATAGCAACATTATAACAAGCAGGTTGTGTTAAAAACTGTAAGAAGGAAAGAAGGAGCTGGAGCAATATTTTGCTTGGGTACCAACACCAGTTACACAGCACACAAGTTTCTGCATGCTTGGGATCTTTCTCTTGTGAGCAACACCTGAGAAACATACAGGAAAAAATAATTCCACAATCTTCTGTGACACTAACCATGCATGCCCCTCCCCAAAAAAAAAATCAGATGGCACTAAAAATATTTGACCAAATCTGGAGTATTTGAAGGTGATCCTGCTTATTGCAGAGGGGTTGGACTGGATGGCCTTTAAAGGTCCATTCCAACCTAAACCACTCTGATTCCATAATTTTATTTAATACACAACCATCAGCATCTCCATGGCTTTCTTCCCCTCCTCATATCTACATCCATACAAATACAACCGAACATTCCTGGCCAGGGGAGTATGTAAGCCTGCAGCTAACTTGTACTTAGATTTGACAGAGATGTACACATTTTTTCATTTTAAAAATTGAATTTATTTCAGAAATTTTGTTCTTAAAGTTTCCTGGAGAGCTTTTACCTTCCAGGAGCAAATAGCATAGTCTAGGATCTGTCTCTTCCTAAGGACTGTATCTCTGCACTGATGATCTGTGGGCCTACAGCTGTCATGGAGCTCATCCTGTGAAAAGTGAGGTTCATGTCTCATGGGATGAAGCCCAGATATGCCTTTAGTAAACAAGATTTCTCAGAGTTGACTTGGCACAAAAAGGAACATCTAGCTCAGGGTGAAGGCGCTCTTCACATAACTGTGAAAATGGTGCCAGCTTCAGCTTTTGCATACTCTGTGCTTGCGTAGTTAGAGTGAGCTGAGGTCACAAATCACTGTAGCAGAGTAGGCACCTGTAACATGCCACACCATTTTCTGATGAAACTTTAGTTTTTATAAGCATCTGACAGAAGACAAATACCCTGAAAAAGTATTTTCCATTCTCCGTCATCTTTTAGTTACACTGCTCCTGCCAACTGCTTTATCTGAAAGCTGATTTTGACTAGAGAGATAAACCTGCAGAACATCGCTGTTTACATTTGCCCTCTTTATTTGGTAGCATTTTTGTTGAGGGTTAATGTTCTGGCTTTGGTTTGTGTTGTGATTTTTTTAAAATTATTTTTTTATTTGTTGGGGATTTTTTTGGGTTTTGGGGGAGGTCTTGTTTGGGTTCTTTGTTTGTTCGGGTTTTTTTGGTATTTTTATTGTTGTTGGTGGTTTTGTCGTCTTTTTTTTTTTGCTTGGGGGTGGGGGGTTTACTTTGTCAGTGTTGTGTGTGTTTTTTTTGGAGGTGGGTTAGTATTTCTACCTGTATTATCCCATTGGTCCAGGCAACTATATTTGGAAGGATTCCAAATGGATTCAAGAAGACCGACACAAAACATTAGCCCCAAGGAGTCTCCACCTTGTTGGCAACAGAATTATTTAGTGATCATGGAAAAGGTATAGCAGCATGTTGATGGGGGTTTTGTGCATGAAACCACCACTCAGAAAGCATTATCCCTACACTGAGTCTTGCTTTGATGCTTGCAGAGCATTTATTATTTTCTATTCTTAAAAAAAAAAAAAAAAGGCAACGTTCAGATACCCACTCTTAGTCCTAAACACAAGATAATGGAACACTTTCCTAACCTGCTCTGAGAGCAGGTTTATATAGAACATTAATTTCTCTGCCAAAGTAGAAACACAAAATGGTTCGGGATGGAAGGAACCTCATAGGTTACCAAGCTCCCACCCCCACTGTGGGCAGGGATAATGATGATTCCAAAATTCATCCTACTGGTTTTCATACTGTTTAACATACAAATAGGTGACTTCTCTCCCATGTGTATCCTGTATCCCCCTTCCCACTAAGGAATTCAGAGTTTCAAAACTATCCAGAAGCAAGAGAGAGCTGCTGCAGACCACTGAGCTTTCAGTATCTGCATAGCTTGTATTTTTACATCTTATTATTGTTGTAGATAGTTCTATCCACTAGCCCCCCTGGGATAAGGTTTGGCCTATTTTTCAAGAGCAACTTGAAGATTAGGAGGTGGGAACAGATGGTTTTAGTCAAAGCTCTTTAAATCAGTTCCAAAGTATAATATTTTCACATACTCCCCATGCTTACCACCCATCTAAAAAATAAAAAGAACAAAAATCAAAAAGTGAGAGAAAAGGGAAAAAAAAGATGAAACAGCTTAATTTATTCAGTCTGGCTTTTGTACTTTAACTTGCTAAGTTTTAGTACATAATAAAACACCCAATCTACTGCACTTGTGCTATTATCATTACATTTAGCACGACATGACAAATACTTAAAATCTTTAGTATTACTAACATACAGAAAATACCTTTGATGATATTCCAGTTAATTAATCTGTGCCACACAATGCAACCCGGCCTCATAATGATGCAGTTCAACATGGATGAAATGTGGTATCTAATAATAACAATCTAATAAACAATTAACAGAGCACTCTTTTCTGTTATCCTCTTCTTAATAATTTGACACATCTTTTGTACAACAGTTTCTCACACAGTGCTATAATGAAACAAACCAGGGAAGAGAAATTATTTACTTAGGAGACAAAATACATCTGATTAATAGTATAAAACAAGAGTGCAGATCAGGTAGCCTTCAGATTTCATTGCCTCTCAGGCAAGCAATTTCTCCTTTAAAACACAGTATTAAAAAAAAAATTACTATATGTTTCCATGTTAGGAGAAAAACAATAATTAGAATCCTGTCAGAGAATTACCATTTCATGAAGATACTTTAAATTACAGTCATTGACAAAAATAACTATTTCCCTATTGCCCTCTTATTTTCAGTTGCAGCTTCTAAAGCAAAGGTTTTTAAAACTAACTCTAATCATGTAAAAGGATAGTCAAATATAGTAATACGTGTACTAATAACAATTTCAGTAGATAAAAGAAAATATGAACAGGCCACCATAGACTGTCTGATGGAAAAAAACCCCTATAAACTTAAGTTTCCCCTTATTTATAGCCTATGCTTATAAAAAACAACATCAGTGCTCAAGTTTTTAAAATTAATCCACCCTCATTTATAGCAAACATTTCTAACTACAGTTTTATAACACACTGACACAAATATCTTAGATGAGCAGATTTAATTTAGCGAGTATATAGTTCCCGATTTTAGGCAAATCTAATCAGGTTGTTCAGCTTCCTTCATGTAGGCTAAAAGCTAAGGAAAGCAAAAAATTAGCCCTAATGCATGAAGATCAAGAACCTGCATGAACCACCACCAGCACTTTAAAAAAACCAGTCCAATTAAAGCCAAAAAAAGCACATCAGAAAGCTTAGTCTGAAGGAAGGTGCCTAACTGTGTATTAGTGGAAGCAAACCAAATATATATTTCCACTGAACTGCTTCATTTAAACTATGGCCTGACATTACAGCACGGTACTGCCATCCAGAAGAGATGTTATAACCACAGCAGAGCCCACTTGGGGCTTGGAAGATCCGTGGAGAAGCATCCTCTGTGTCGAGGCCTTGCCACGTACTCAGCGCGGGAGGTAGAGATTAACACACAAACGAACCCAAGGGCCCCTCAGCAAAGCAGTCTGGTGTTCACAGACAGGTTTGCTCACACCCATGTGCACTTTGGGATGTTCTTTTCAAACTCGTAGGTGCATGAATGAAAGCTACTTCAAAAAGATTAAAAATTACTCGTGACTTTTTTTTTCCATAACATTTAATGACGCTACGGAAAAAGTTCCTCTTCAAATATTAAAGGCAAAGTGTTCATCCTTCCACACCCCACAAAACCAAAAGTGCGAGCTTATATAAAAAATATAAATATAACCATAAATTAAAAGTTAAACTACATTTAATTAAGTTTCAATTGCTTCCTTGCCTGAAATGTAATTACATTTTCAATATATTGTAGTCATAACCTTTAAATCTCCAAATTATTTATACTCCATGGCATTAGAAAGCCACATTTCACTTTGTTAACAGTACACTTTGTGAACATTTTAACATCTAACAGTAAATATGCATTTGTAACATATCATTAAGAAAGATACACCTATAAAAGTATTAGCATTTGCTTATAAAAGAAAAGTCAACTTTAATCTATACTTGCTGACAGAGAGGATGATATATTGCAGACAAATCTGTTTTATCAGTAGGTATCACTATAGTAAACTTTCTTTTGCTTCCCTCCTCCCTATTTTTTTATTTTAAAGCAAACCATCCATGGATTAAAAATATTTCAGCTTTATCAAGGAAACCACTGAATTAATGGAAAAATTGCCCAGTGAACGAGGACAGGTTTTCATACTAGACACTGTTACATGGATTTTTCAACCATTAAATGGCAACAATATTATTGTTCCTAGATTGCTAAATCTACACGGATGCTATCATAAATAACTTCTATTGATGAGCTGCATGTCATTATTGGGAAATTTTGACGTCAATACAACTTGATGTTAATCATCATATTTTCAACTACTTATTTTAAACTGCAGCATTGGAGAGAAAGTTCAAATCATTTGCTTTGATTTATTCAGTAAAAATAAAGAATACCCTACACTAATATTTATAGAGGAATTCTAGTTCAATACCTTAACCACAAATGTACAAGTAATAAACAACTTACAATATTTAAATACAGTCAACAGTAGGTGATTCTCCAAAAAACACGCAAAGTTTGTCTTCAACTGACTTGTATGATGATCTTTTAAATCCTAATTAGCATTCAGCATTTACAGTCCAAATTTCTAATACATATTCCTTATCATTATAAGCTATTTAATAAATATAATGCAGAAACATATATTGTAGCACTATAAAATGCAACCATTCACTGGAATTTCCAGCATTCAGTAATGGTACATCTAAATGTGACAAAAGGAAAATGCACAACACCTAGAAATACTGACAGCTGAACAAAATCAATGTATTAGAGTGCAGTAACAGAAACCTGTGAGCATGAAATACTCCCAGGCATTATAAAGAACCTCTGCCAGTGACATAAGCTGCCTTCAGATCACACCTCAAAACAAGTCCATCAGTGCCTTTTTTTTTTTTGTTAAAAGTATTGCAAACAGCTTCAGGAACATCTAATACATGGAAAAAAACCCAAAGAAAACAAACCTAAGGTGTTTTACAGAATTCCTTGCATAGTACTTTTGAAAGTAATTCTCATTTATCAGCTATTTACATACTGTATTGTTTCAATTAAGTTGTAACTTTTGAAATCTACAGGAAGAATTATATACCTTTTTATTTCAGATAAACTTGCAGAGACTGCTACTGTAATTCAAGTTTAGACATGGAAGAGATAACAGTATAGATCAGTGTCATACAAAATTATCATCTTACATTATCCTTTACTCAATGCAAATTTTTATCTTTTTTTTCAGTGGAATTGGCATTTTAGATAATGTGGGTTTAGTAAACTAACTATTTTACTAGCTCCGAAGACTTAGGTATGCCGAATGCATGCAATGTTTTCAGGAGCATTTTTTAGAGCTTTGCAATTAAATTTTACTGCCCAGCTAACTAAATACACAGGTTGCATATGCCTTGTAATTAAAATACATCATTTCTGGAGGATGTTCTCTGCCACAGCGGAGTTTTAGAAACAAGTCAAAGGAAAAATATTACACCAATATAAAATTAGAAAAGCTCCACAGAACTCACAGCTTGTTACACACACACAGAGCTTAAAAAAAATTCAAGAATATTAAGCATATTAAAATCTTTAAAGCAGTGCTTAAAGCTTCTAGCATCCTTTAATTTGTTTTTACATCCTTGTTTGATGCTGTAGTCTTTGTTCTGATGCTATGCCAGTGAAATTGCATCACCATGAAGCAACATTATGCAAGTATGTCTGGCTAAAGTTAAAATGCTATTTCTCAGCATCACATACTTACAGGAAAAACGCATTTCAGACATTCACAATTCAATTATGCAAGCCAATATATTTGGTAAATACTTAATGAAAAATAGGGTAATGGAAAGTTAGTATGCATAGCTGTACAGGAAGATAAACCACCAGACTACTCCTGCTGCTCTAGCTAGTCTTTTGGAGTCCAAGTCTATCACCAAAGATGCTCAATACATCTCCACTTCAAAAAGTTGGAGAGATAAAAACTAATTGAAATTGGGGAGTTCTTCACGTAAGGGCAGAAAGTATTTTTTTTTAATTAAACTTTTTCCAAATAATCAGTTATTACATAAAACATGTAACCTCTATAAAACAAGTTGCATGTTAGAGCACACTGATCAAGATGTTCTTTCTGCCCAGACCTGAGTGTTTTGCACAAGCAGGGAAAAGTTCTATGTTACAGTTGTTCAGTGTCTAAAGAAAATGAAGAAATTCCCTGAATAACAGTTTTCTGCCTTATAAAATGTAACACAGCTTCATCACAATAAGATTAAACTGCAACAACAGTCTTTAAACAATTCTGATTCCTAATTCAGATGGATTATCAATAAATACCAGATGTACACTGTTTACAAAGCAAACAATCATCTCATTCACAGGAGACACTCAGTTAAGATACAATATTATGTACAGATTCCCTCAAGATTTTTGCTATAAAAATAAAAATGAACACAACATCAAGACATCCTAAACATCCCAAAATAACAACTTTCACTTTTTCCTAGCCGCAAAATTTATTGACAATAATGAAGTAGCAAAAAAAAAAAAGAAGTCTCGCTACAGTTCTGTAACTTAAAAACAAATAATGTTTCCTCTTCCTTCAATTTCTAAAATGCTCAAGGAAAAATAGAAACTTGTGCCCATGGACTATTGTAACAGTGGAATTATCTCTGTTCTGTCACTGCTGGCCACACAGCCATTCTAAATCATAGGGGTTCCGTGAGTTTGACTGTGCACGTCTCACTGCAACAGTTCTTTCACAGAAATGTTTTGTGTGATTTAAGTTTTCTCAATGCTGTTTTATGCACTAAGAAAATAAATGAAGTAATGCTTTACCGCAGAAAATACTTTATTTCTCTTGTTTTGCATGCATGTAAAACACTGAGAAGCTTTAAGATGCACAGTCCATTTCTTCCACCGATGAAGGAAGTCGAGAGGATACACACACATTTTTAAAGCTGCATAAACCACAAAGCCAAACTTACACAGAACAAAGAACAAATCTAGCATTACTCAGCAAGGAGACTGGAAACATGCACACACACACACACCCCGACAGTTCTAATGAAACTAAAGGAAAAAAAGAAATACTGCTTTGTTATGCAAATACACCTTTTCAAAATTGAGAAAATTAAATGATGTCATTCAAGCTAATATCCTTACCTCACTGGAAAAGTGGCAAGAAACAACAACCCTCCCTCCCCAGCAACCCCCTTGCAAACATTTCAAAGAGGTTTGGCTTCAATAGCAGTCTGCAGCATTTAGCCTCAAGAAGAATTACCGAGAGAGTTTTGGAACTGCTTATTTTAAAAAGTTTGCATTTGCTCTGCCAACCTAATTCATCAAGACAATCAGTGCAATGCATGTATTATTGCGTAGTCACAGATTTTTCACAGCTTCCATTTCTAGTGTTCAGAACAGCAACTTACTAAATGCTTGGTAAAAATATAAAAACACAACCACGTTATGTCTTCCAAGAATTTAATATGTCTCCACAGAAACATGTTCAGAGACGCAAGGAAAAAAAATTAAAATTATATAACAAATTTAACACTTAGCAAAAGAAAAAGTGTATTAAAATAGCTTCATATTATTACTCATCCAAAAAATCACACACACTTCCTTAATTTAATAGCAGTGCTTGACCGGTGTTCGTAGAGCAGATATCACATATAATTGTTACTACTGGACTTTTCTTAAAATTGATACTTTAAGACATTAAATAATAATAAAATCAGCAAATGAATATGAAAATCAAAACACACACAGACACGCTCATTCTTCTGCACGAGCAGTAATTTAAGCACAGTGAAAGACCTCCAGAAGTCAGAGCTATTATATAAATACTTTCCACGGGGTATGATCAACGATATTGAAAATCACCTACACTCTTGCAGACCTGTGTTACCCTCCAAGCTCAGTAACTGCAGCAGCTAGTACGATTTGCAACACTTCAAAGTGAGTCAAATATAATTTTCTTTAAACCCATAAAAAATAAATTACACAGTGGTTTGGATTTCTTAATAGCTTGATGAAGAGGGTGGATGCATCGCTACAATATCAAATCTTGGGAAAAGGAAGGTAATTATATGAGAAACAAGTTCTAATCAAAACAGAAACCTGCCAGGTATCCCCAAGCTGCTGGAATAGTTTTTTCAGGCAGCTGGGTTAAAAAGCACATTTACAGAAAATAAACCCTTAACGAGGTCTATCATAAATACAAACAGTAAAGCTAATGCTCAGCCAGGATGGTTGCACTCAGAGCCGCAAGAGAAATAAAACATATTACAAATTTAAGATAGCACCCCGTATTGACTTTTCCAGCCTTGATATAATTTCTAGACCCATCATGCTATACTACTAATAATAATTTCTCAACTTCTTTTCCATCTTTCTACTATGATATCTTAAAATCTGAGGGCTTGAGCAATCATTGACATCAAAGCCTTCCATTCCACCTTTTATTTTGGGATCGCCCTACTCTAAAATTTTAGATGCAGATGAGCATACAACAGAATATGTTAATGCCTATGATGACTGCAGCTATTTTGCAGCCATTAATTTTACACTTAATAAATACTAAGCCAAACCCTGGACTAGTTTTATTAATCAAACACTTCCAGAGACAGATCTGCAGATTGACCCATTTTTAAGAGCAAATCTAATTTTGGGGAAAAGAGCAGAACAGACTGCAGCTCTTTTCCTAAGAATGCTGACGTTTAAGTAAACCTTACCAAAGAATGCTTGCCTGATTGAGGACTGACATTTCCTTTCTCTAACTTGCTTAACTAAAAAATAGGCTTTCTGGCCAACTCCTACAGTACCCCAAGGCAGCTGTATATCACTTTCAGTTGCAACCTGTGAATACTTTCTTTTTCTTTCTGTCTCTTTATTTTGACATGCATATTATGTTAGCTGATTTCAATCATGTTGCATGAGTGGATGACATACCTTAAAAGATTAAGTTTTGCCACCTGGGACTACGCCAGAAATTCAGCACTTTATAGCATCTCATACCCTTCTTCATCCTCTATGTGCCTGCACTATCAATAGTAGCTTTCTTCCCTATTTTATGCCTAACGACAAGTCTTTCAGGGCTCCGGTTGATACAAGTCAGCTTGAAGTGTCATTCCCCCCCCATTCCCATTGCAGGATGGAGCTGCTGCATTGTGTACAACGCTCTGCTGCCATCTATTTGACACAATTAATACAACGCTGCGAATGCCACAGCTGGTTTTGCCTTCCCTTTCCCCCACCTTTCTCTTCCCCTGAAGCAGCTGTTGGAAGAAAACTCTCAGGGAAGTTTTTGATCACTCCTCCCTGCTCATGCCCAGAAGCAGAAACCACTTCAGCAATTAATTTTGCACTTAAAAAAGTAGCTACGATAACAGCAGAGATTTGATTATTGCAAACAAAAGTAGAATTATATGATATACCACTCTTCCTTAAAAAGGGAATCCAAACTAACAAACTTCCCTATATATAGGCCAGCTCTGCTTTAAATCTGCTTTAAAATTTAAAATTTTCAATTTAATTATGTAGCAGCAGAGCTCCCTGGGAGCTTGATTTCAGCAGGTACCCAGAGTTAGCTGGAGCCATGGCGCAGAACAAACATGGATTCACCGGCTGTCCCCCTTCACTACACCAGACTTCAAATTCAGAAGTCAGTTAGGAAGTCAAATCACAGAGCCTCAGAGCAGAAACCACACACAAAGCACGAGATGAAGGAGGTGGTACTTTATCCGTCATCAGGGTCACAAAGATAAACACCACTTCATTCATCACAGCATTCAGCCTGCTTTGTATGTGACTGCACAGCACAAGAACAGCAGCTGAAAAAAGTCCCCAGCTTGCATTTGTGAAATATCATGCGAGAGACACCCGCTGAAGCCTCAAAAAAACTCTGAAGGAATCTATAATCTTCAGCTACAGATCCACGACAGTGTACATTCTGCTCTTTAATTACTTAACCATATGGAAAAGTCCTGTCTCAGGGCTCAGTCTGGTCCTTTTCACATCCCGGATTAAGTACTACTTTTTTTTCACATGGTTGCTTTCCCAGTACACTTAAGTAACATATTTGTAGGAGTGTGCTTCAGCATTTACCCTGGAAATGATTCATAAGATAAAACAGCAAAATGAAAGACTGAAAAAGTGCAAACTTAACAAGCTTTTCACACTAATTATAAATAATGTCACGGTGATCCAAAAAAGCATATGAACTCTTGTGTATTTTTCTACAGAGAGGGAAAGAACACCTTAGCTCAGAGCAAGAGTAGGGAGAAAAGGAAGGGCTTTGTTGCTGTAGGGAGGGTGCAGGTAGGGAGAAAATGAGAGATGTGGAATAGGAGGCCACAGAGGCAATACCAGCCTGCAGCAAAAGTAATGAGTGTTCTTTTGTAGTATTAAAATATACCCATAAACATAATGCCTTAATTTTCCAATTGGTATTAACATAAATAACACTTGGTTTGGGGAGCAATTTGTTAATGCTTATATTTGCTAATAAATACTAGTACCACTGAGTGCATTATTCCATTGTTCTTTTTATGTATTCATAACATTTGCAGCCATAATACATATAGTTAACTATTAATCTGTTTAATAAAATTATTAGTTGCATTAAGTTCTTTACTAACACTTGGTTTTAAATCTAGTCTGACAACAGAAGCTGCAATTACCAGATTGTATAAAGTTGCCATAAATATTTAGTGGACCAAGTGAAGAGACATATATAATTCCAAATGCTAAATTACAGGAATTACCTTTCCTTCCAGGCCACACAGAATCTGTTTGAACATGTACTGCAGACATTATACTAAAAACATTGCCCAAAATATTTTAAGTGTAAAGCAACCTAAACTCAACCTGAACGCTCAAAAGGAATTAGATTACTTAAAGAGTTTAAGGTTCAAACAGCAAAACAACACATATAAGAATTTGAAAGAATCACTTGAGAGGCTTATTCTGCCCTCTGGTGCACTCCATCCCATGAGGACACAGCATCCTGCACAAAACTCAGAAAAGTATCTGAACAACTCCAACAGTGAAATTAAAGCAGTTAAAAGGGTGTGCTGAACTAAATTAAGGCAGTGCAGCACCCTACAAGATAACACCCTGGATAACACCAGCACGAGCAAAAGCACTGAAGCACTGCAGGATAGAAGGTAGCACAGCTACTTTTTATTCCTTTGTTTTTACAGCAGAGAGCCTAACTGTCCTCGCTAAGGACCAGGACCCCATTGTCCAAAGCCCTGTGCAAATACAGTATTTGCTGGTTAGCATAACAATTTTCCATCAAGGTTGTGTTCACAAGGCTGGTGTTAGGAGCTGCCACAATCAGTAACCAGATAACAGGAGACTGATAGGTACCTGAGCATGCCACAGAACGTGGTGCCACAGGGCCACGCAGGGGTCCTACGCTAATCAGAGTACCCTGGGGCAGTAGGCTCTATATTTATAGCCTGATAGCAAAAATCAGGTTTGGAAACTCAACTTTTGGCTAAGAAATTGAACAGCCTTACATGCTAAATTAGAAGCAATCTGATATCATATTGAGACAATAAAATATTCTAGAAAGTATAGCTATAAAAATCCCTAATGACATAAAATTAAGGTCTGTTAGGCAACTTTTTTCCTGTGAATGAGTTGTACTACATCTCCACAGAGTATTGCTAATATTTTTTAAAATTAGCTAGACTAGATCTTGTTACAATGAACAGCCAAAATTCTTGTTCTATAAAACATACAAGAAATCCATTCATTTTCTCAGAAGCTGTGAGCTTCTGTGACATTCATAAGTTTAAAACCCATGCTATAATATAACAACATACTGAACAATAAGGACCACAAGGTACAGTACATAAACCCTTAATTATGCAAGCTGTAATGAACAATTGCAAGCCTTGTCACTAATGCAATACTGGCAAAGCTTTACAATTAAATACTTGAATTATTTAGCCTACAGTTTCATATAAGCAATATTGTATTAATAAAAAAGGGAAATTTAAGAAGTCCAACAACAGCAAACACCATTTTTTTTCCATCAGAAAGCACTGCAGGATCAGAACCAAACCATGTACGTACAGTTAGCACATCAAAACAGGCGTAGCATCATTAAGATTTACTTGCTAATGATATTTATGTGTGATAAAAAAAATCCACCCAATAAATTAGAGAGGACCATTCCTGTTTAACACATGGACCACATTACCAAAACTCATCTCCAGCGCAAAAGAATCATTTTCAGAATTGTCAAGCAGACAACGACAGCTATCAGAAGAAGCTATTTTGTTTCAGTGTTACTGAGATACCTAAAGCTAAGGAAAAATAAACTGAAGAGCTTCCAGTATAAGGAGCTTTAATAGAGAGTTGTTCTGCAAGGTCACATTCCCAACCAAACCTGGCTATTGAGCATGAGGATAGGCTTTGAAAGGATACAGAACTCTGCATCCAGGAGACTTCAGTACTCAGTTCCATGCGAAGTTATTTAATGCCTTGACTTTGCTCATGGCTAAGCAGTCACTGCACTTGTGCAGTGAAAATATCTTATTCATGTGAGACTGCCTCAGAGTGACACCATCCTCTCCTACACAGACTTCCTCATAGGTGATTTTCAGCTATACTAACTGCATTGATAGAAAAGTGATGGGGGAAGAGTATTGCCCCTACAACATCACTGGTAAAACCTGCAGGAGAAAGTGAGACATATATATTTTTAATTAGCAGATTCACCTGTGTATTAAAAACAGGAGGATGCCAGCTTCCATGCCATGTTCCAAACACTGCTTTTTTCACTATCAATCTGCATGGCACCATCTCCCCCCAGCAATTATCACAGCCACAATTACAGCTGCAGGAAGAAGCATCCCATAAGACTGTGATAGGAAATGAAAAAGATTCCCTGTTTCCCATATGGTTCCTATTCCTCAGACCGCAAGGAGTCTGCAGGTGCAAACAGGCTTTACAAAGGGACACACAGTAGATAAAGCTTTCTTCAGATCATCTAAGAAAGCTCATACTCATATATCATCCTGGTCCTCATGGGTGAATTTCACCATCCTGATATCTGCTGTGGGAACAACACAACAAGTGCAAGCCAGAAGGTTTCTGGAGGGCATTGATCAGCTGACGTGGGCGACTGAAGAGCTCACAAGGGGAATGCTGTGGACACGCAGTTCTTACAGGCAAGGAAGAACTGGTCAGGGCAGTGTTAGCTCACAAAAGGCTGAAAGACTGGAGCACCTGTCATATGAGGAGAAGCTGAAAGAACTGGGGTTGTTCAGCCTGAAGAAGGCTCAGAGGGTGATCTCCCTGATGTGCCACCTGATGAGTGGGATGGGAAAGGATGACTGAGACAGACTCTTCTCAGTGGTATACAGTGACAGGGGGTGAGGTGATGGTCAGAAATTCAAATACAGGAAACGTGCCATTTAAAAATATGAAAAATTTGTGCTGGTGCTTGCTATAAGAGTGAAGGAACTAAACAGCTGATGAAATAGGTTGCTCAGGAGGGTGGTGGAATCTTTATCCTATTTAACACTTGACTGGGTAAAGCTCTTTGTAACCTGCTCTAGATGACTCCACTTTGAGTAATGGGGCTGGACTAGACAGTCTCCAGAAGTCCCTTCCAATATTCAACCATTCCACAGCTCTGTTGAAATTATATGATGTAAACTTTTGCTTGTGTACTTCAAGTTTCCCCTCTCTGTAGACATCCCACTTTCCCACCAACCAACATGCAAGGACTGCTACTTCAAGATGCAGTAAGAGATGTGGGTGAGCACAGACTTTTGCATAAGTTGGAATTTTCCTCCCTGGGCTCTGAAGACCTATGCACTACAGCTAAATAGGACCAGGCTATTTAATACATGTCTACTAGGACAGCAATAGCCATAAAACCAGTCAACATTTAACTGCTCAGAGACACTGAAAAAGTTTCAAGTGCTAAAAGCAAGATATCTTTTACTAAGGTCACACTACTCTTGGATTCAGAAATTTGTCAAAAAATACTTGCCAGCTTCACCAGTTCAATGCAACTGAAAACAAACAAAATTTTAGAGTGCAGTCAAATACTGATGAGATTATCTGTCCTTCAATAAAAAATACTTACAACTTTATGTGCGTGCCTCCTCTGAAAGACTGTGCAAGAAGAGGCATTGACATCATTTTAGACAACCCACATTTGGATAACTGATTTTGAAGACATATCAATGGAGGGATATGAATATAGAGTTATGGATAACAGAATTTGGATTAAGCCATCTGCATGCTACTATACACAATAACAGATAATTATTTAGAATCAATATACTGTAAACTCCCATAAAACCAAGTTAAATGAAAAACAAAACATGTTCAGGCCACCAGATTCCCAAAGAACTAAAATTCAAAGCAGGAAGGCATAAAAAGACTGGATAGAGAAAATGAGGCTGAACTGTTTATTTAGTAACCATGAAGTGAATGTGCTACTGTTTTCTGAACATCCCATGGTGAAACCACAGTGCAGAGAGCTATCCCTGTTTCTCACCAAAACAGACAGGAATGGATACTAGATCATTTGTTCCTACTGATGATATAATTCTTGAAGTTTACTGGTTTTAACAAGGAACAAGTTTCAGTCTTCTCTCACTTTCTCCCATGTACAAGATCAGATCAGCCTCTCAGTGACCTACTTCATGAGTCACAGTCCTCACTATTTATGATTCAGAAAAATGTCTTCTCTGACAGTATTTCCCAGACTACTATGGGTTCATTCCAAGAACCAATTTCATCTTCATTGGTTTCCTACAGGAAACCAGATCAACTTCCTATGATTTTATTTTCCTTCATTTCAGCATGGCTCACATAAACTAACTGGAAGTGAGAGTGATAGAAAACTTTATTCTGCATAAACACAAGCCAATACAAACACCACCAAAAAATCCTGAAGACGTCACTGGTTCAAAGCAACCAGAATGTAGCAAGCTAAGATTAGAAGTTTTTTTCCCTCCTTCCCCAAACATGATGCACACAAGCAAACCCAGTAAGTTTATGTAACCACAGTTTAATGCTAACAGCTGTTTAGGTCTCTGCTGAAGACATTCACCTGAACAGATGGTCAAGTTCTACTCCCTCTTTCAACACTGGGAATTGTTTTAAAACGGTAAACCCTCTTGGACTGTTTTTAAGTCCTATTAATAACACAGTCAAGTCCCCCAACCACCTCAGTCAACAGCCTTGGGGTGCCTAGGGTGCCTTAGGTTTTAACTTTTATATTTTTCAAATCCTGTACTGCTAGTGTAACTGAAGTTTCCTGTAGCTTAAGTGCTGTTCTCTTATGCTAAGATAGACATAACAAAGCCTCTCTAGCTTGCTCTCCAAGGACACCCAGACCATCCTAGGCCCAAGAACTGTAAACCATCATCTTGGGGAGAGAGGGGCAAGCTTGGGGAATTCACATCACTGGCTGGGTTCTGGTTGGTGAATTGATGCTGATATAAAAGTGTGAAGGACTCGTGACCTGTCATTGTCCATTTTGGGATCCACTGAGGCAGGACCCTCTGGAGCCCAGGGTGTACCTCTGAAGGCCTTTCAAATAAACACCTCCTTTATTCCTTTATTCCTGTCTAGTCTCTGTTTCTAGGTAGCCATTTAAGGCATCACCTACCTTCTCTCCTTAACTACAACATGAAAGTACTACTGGAGATGCTAGGAAGCAAGCACACCTTGACGAAGTTCATCTAGACTTCCAGTAGGACTGCTAACATTGCCTAAGTATTGGCCTGCTACCAGGCTACCTTCTAATATAGCCATTTTCATTGTCCCCCAGGACACATTAGATTTCCAAAAGGCAAGACTCAGTGCCAGATCCGCACTGGCTCAGAATCACAGGACAGCTTGAGCTGGAAGGGACCTAGAAGGTCCAACTCTTAAGTGAACAGCCCATATGGAAATCAAACCCACAACTTTGGCATTATTAGCCCCATGCTCTAACCAACTGAGCTAATCATGCAGTGAGACATAATTCTTCCCATATTCCATAATCATCTAAGAATCTATAGCAGCAGTGCTAGCACCCCATTACCCCTTCCTGCCCTCCCAGTGCTGTGAACAAGCTGTTGCAGCTGCAGCAGGCACATGGAGATAGATAATGTTAGCCTTGTTCTAACATTCTAGTCCCAAACTAAGTGGGACAAGTAGTTTCCACAGATTGCTATACAGTGAACCAGTTCAGGAAAAAGGATGCTGGGACACCTAGCTGTGGACTGCAAATACCCAGCATAGTTTGCTGGCTCAGATTTCATTCTGCAGAGCAGCAGCTCAGTTATCTTCCGAACCATCTTGGACTCATACAGCCCTGTTGTTATTCTGCTGTACATGAGCTAATAAACCAGACTCGTGTTTCACACAGATAATTCAACCATGCAAGCAAATTAAAAGTAGAATTATTTTCATTTCATGTCTGTATTCTGCTGTGAGTGTTGTCAATAACTGCAGTCTTTCAATGTGATTTCCTCTTGCTGCATTTCAAGGCTTACAGAGTGATAAGAGCAACTCTCTGCTTTATTGGGAAGACTTACTTAGAAAACTAAAGCCAAACCAATTTTCATGAGTCTTAAATGCTTCTTCACTTCTCTTCCTCAAGAGAAACCAGGGAATATTATCACTTTAGAATGCTTACACATTGCACACAATAGAGACAGGACATATGACTGACACATAATTTATTTTAATGACAATTTGCTTCCTGAACATCAGCTGCAGTTTGTAGTAATGAAATATTACAAATGAATGAAGATTTTGCAGGTAAATAGTGGTCACTTGTGAGTAAACTGAGGTTTTATAGCAAGGTAGCTTAATAAATATAAACCACAAAGTTATTGCCTCCGCTATTAATTTTCTATCCTTTTGATGCAGCAGTACTTGCCAGGGTCAAATTACCAGTTTTTAATGAGCCCTTTTTACTCCAGTTTCTCTAACTTGATCTTTTGTAACCAAAACCCCAAAAGTGTTGTCATACTGCAAGTAGTACCAGAGCTGTTTTCTCTGTTTATAGATAAATATTTCAAAGAATACCACCTGCATGAAAATTGGTATAGGCAAAGCCTTTCTGGAAGTGATGCATTCTGATATATCCATTGATTTTAAACAAACCAAGTAATGTTGCATTACAGGCCAAGGACTCCTTGGCCTGTAATGCATAATTTCTCAGCTAGGACTGATCAGCAGCTAAGTATACAGCAAAAGTTGTTTCACATGACAGATAAACCAGACTTTTAAACATGTGGATTCTGTTGACAATGACAGTTTAAACTCTCTTATTCTGACATCTTAATAAATATTCAGTAGGAAACTCAGGCAGTAATTTAGCCCTACAACAAACATGACTATCTTGACTGAAGGCAGTTATTACCTGATAAAGTTAACAGTTGTTAAAATGGCTTTAAATGCTGCAGTCTAAAGTAATCAAGGTCATATACCAACATTACCACTACCAACACACATTCACAATTCTCACTGCTGGAGAAGGTTACTCACCTTGACATGGCTCTGAGCTCCCAGGTTGTAAATCTCAGAGGGTTTGACTTCATTGATGATCTTCACCAGGCAAGTGCTGTCTGTGAGATCCCCATAGTGCAGCTTCATGTCTTCAGAGTTTAAGAACACAGAGTTAATACACTTTAATCTCAGGACAGTATTGCATTCTTGGTCCATATCCTATTTCAGGTTAAGGTCTGAATAAATATTTATTGGAAAAAGTCAAGAAACTTTGGTCTTGCTTGTTTTTTTCCCCATGCTTTAAGCACATAATACATTTCCCCACAGAAGTAACGAATACCATTTCAGATTCTTTTCTCAATAGTCTTATTTATATAGCAACATTTATATCATTTGTTTAATAGCTTTCACTTCATTTTCCCAGGTTGTATAAATAAGTTCAATGTCAGATACAGAATTCCAGTCACAAAAATAGGGCTTTTAGTTTGGGCTTCCAATCTTTCACTCAAAAATGTTTTAGTAACTTCTTAAGCATACATCAATGGCATTCTTCTCCTTCCCAAAATGTTGCACACATTTTAGTTTCTCACTGTGATTAATTTAACAGTACAACAAAAATGTGTAAGGTATCTACTAGATGAACATTTAGATAACATTACAGTACAACCTGCTGCATTTGTTACTATTGTTTTTCCATTTAAAAAAATACAGATACACACTGGAAGGGAATTTAGGAGAACAATTTAACTCTTAATGAAATATGCTTTGTGATACCACACATCAAAATCTCAAAATTGGTTAGATACAGATGTTATTTAACCTTTCCTGACTTCAGTTTCTTTCTAATTTGTTTAAAAAAGTAGGTAAGAACATGAAACAATCTCATGTCAAAATTTAAAGAGCAAGTTGCAATGATTTATCAAGATGTCTTTGTTTTCAGACCCTGATCCATGAAGAAGATACTGCAAAAGTGAAATTCCCAACACAGATCTCCTTTTTTCTTTTTATTAAAAAAAATTAAAAGTAATCAAACAACCACATTACTATTCACAGCTATTTCCAATAAAAAGTTATAACTATTAATGAATTAGCTGTTTATATTTACTTGCTATATTTATATAGATTTTCATTCAATGTTTATGACTTTAATAATTTTTTTTTGTCCTGAAATACCAGACTTATTACAAGAGAATATGACGAATATGAATCCACAGGATTTTTTTAACTGCTGTTGAGATATGTGAACTTTGTTATTATTTATTATGATTTAGGTTTTTCTTTTTTTTTTTTAAACAGTGTAAAACAGCAAGGAAGCTAACAGACCACACAGTGCTCAGATGTTCGGGCCTGTACATTCCCATAAAACACATGCACGAGGTTCTTCATGTTGATAAAATAATACAGCCATGGTATATTCTTGAAATTTGTTTTCACAACCACATCACTTGCAAAGGACATTCTGAAGAGACTTCAGACAATGCTGAAGCTGTGGCTAACAGGTAGTGCTAGGCAGAACAGAGATGCCAGAGCCCGTGTTGCCCTTCCTGCACTGATGACACACAGCCTTGCCACCACCCCCAGGCCAGAGAGCAGCCTCAGAGCTTCCCAGGGGAAGGTGGGCTGCCAGCCGGGCTGACCGAGGCAACAGGAACACCAGCCCACTAGTACCATAAATTTAATGCTCTCCAGGGAAGTGCTTATTTTGGTCTACCATCAAGTCTTCAAAGCTTCTGGTCCAAATGGCCTTTCTGAAGGGGAGCAGGGAATGAAGCTATGTTCACTTCCTGACCCATGGGAAAGAGGTCTTTCAAGAGTGAAAAGCTAAGTGGAAAGACTTACTAGAAATGGGGTTTATTTGGTGCACAGATTTATAAACACAGATCAAATGTCAGAACCTTTGGGCTTTGGTAATATTGTCCAATCTAAGAAACTCCTTAGCAAGCAACAGCTGGAGGGCTTGCTTTAGGATACACCTTGTCTTCCTTCCTGTGCTCCCTACTTTTTTCATACAAAGAGGTTCACTGTCTATGAAGAGCACCATCTTGCAACATGCAATCGATTCCTCACAGGAAAAACACAAATGGCAAAGATAAAATTAGAGTTTGCTCACATCAACCACTATTGCTTCTTTGCTTCCTCCAGTACTGCCTGGAAACCCATTGTTTCTAAACAGTTTCCATGGAGCAGCCTTTCCTGAGATTCCAAGTCCAATTCCTTCTCCTCCTCCCATTCATATGGCTGCATTCTTCAGTTAAAAGAAAATGAGATAAGAAGTGGGGAAAAAAATTACCGTCTGCTTTCTCTTTTCTTCTTTCCACCCCTTTCCTTAAATATTTGTATATATATTTATTGTGATCTACATTGTCTTCTCAAATCACTTTTCATATTCACAAGATGGTCCTCACAATGCACAGGTTCCTGTTTCATTTCATTTTCTTCATTCTACCTTGTGAGCCAGGAATGCAAGTCATGGGAAACAGTTCTTACATTGTTCTTGACAGAAAAATAGGTTTCAGTATTCTTCATAAAAATATTTTGTTCAGTTCTAACCCTCTATTAATCAGCTATTTTAATGAGCAGTGTATAGTAAATAGCACCTAAACAGAGCAATACCATGTCAGAAATGAAGGATTAAAAAAAAATACAAGCAAAGACCAAGTGAAAATAACTAATAATATATATTATATATTAAACTTGATAAAATTAGGCTCTATTTAGCCATGGTGTGAAGCAGACTTTAAAAACATGATTTATTTACACCATGGAGATATTTGTTGTTAGTGATACCTTAAACTGGACTATTTAGGACAACATCAGTTTGCACAACTCTACAAAACAGACATAGCATGGAAAACTATATGCTCGTTAATGTGCTCAATCCTTCTGCTGAACTGGAGCCATGCAACATTTGAGGTGTTTCTTATTAAGGGAGCAACCAGTTTCCTTCAAGACAAAATAAACAATTTTTTTGCCATGTGTACACTAAAGGTAATAATTTCAACTTTCCAAATTATCATTGGTAACAGAGGACACAGCAAATTTCAGCAAAGTTCCAAGAGCAGTGCCTTTCTGTCAGGTAAAGCAGGTACTCCCTTCCATGGGTGCAGAAATTCAGAAAGTCCAAAGATTCATTCTTCCTGTCATTGTTAAGAAGTGATCATGTCTATTCATGCTCTCATACAGGCTGTTTCCAAACCTTCACCTCCATCAGACACCACAGAGTATATAATGAGGAAACACAAGTGGAGTACTTAAGACAACTGCCTCAAAAAAACCCCATGTTTTACTATTCCAATATCTCAGTATTTTTAGCCTCACATAGCATTTTGCAGGCCCAGACATTCCCTAACTGCTACAGCCCAGCTGTGTCTGAACTGGGGCAGCATTTCTACACAGCATAAAGTGCTTTCCCAGGTCCCTCTCATATTTTCCACTCTTCAAAAACTCACACATTGAGGAGTATCCATATTTCATGCCACATCTTCTTCAGATAAAAATGGTCATTTTTCTTTCTGAGATAGAGCAGCTAGCTAACACCTGCAGAGGAAAACCTGATTCCCTTCCCAGGGATCTTTCTCCATCAAAAACACAACACAGGCTAAATATAACATATACCACCATAAATATAAAAGCAAAGCCTTACTTCCTTCAATGTGAGCCTGTGGGTTCTTATAGAGATGTTCAATCCGGCCTGTATTAAAAGAACTAGACCGACGAACAATGCCATGCACCTGGGGATTGAACAAGGAAAAATACAAAGGAAAAGTGGTGAACATGAAGAGGAAAGCATTCACTACCATCACTCAAAATTTTCACGTACATTGGCCTAATCGTTTTATCAGGTAATCAGAGCTCATCTCTACTCCTAAAGATGGACAGTTCTCCAACTCAAAAACATAATACTGGGAGACGAGGTCAGGTGCTGTCATATTTATTTAAGCACCCTTGAGTGGTTTCCCCTTCTCTCTTGTTGATACCAGCAGCAGCCCGAACATCACATACAGTACAGACAACACACTGAATTGCCCCAGAGCACCATCTCCTAGTGAGTGAGACTTGTAAACACTACTGGAGTTGGAGAAGCAATGTGTGAATGCCAAGAAAACCAGCACTCCTTGGTTGTAGAGAAGTCCTTCTGGAAGCAGAGGCAGGCACAGAAAAAGCAGCAGCAGGAGATGGGGCTATAGAAAGGACAGAGTGGGCAGAGCAGAGAGAAGGAGAGAAAGAAGGGAGACAAGGGAAAGAAGGAGCAGCAGCTGCAAGGCCCAAATGTATTTTAAAAGTGAGCTGTCATTCACTTTCTGGGGTGTTGGAAGAACAGCCAGAAGAGTGAGTACTGTTTTGTGGGCCTCATGAGTCACTGTTCTCCAGTGGGTTACAAGAGACACAGACAAGCCTAAGGCTGAAACCCAGCTTGGGAATTTCCTTTAACCTGCCATGATAAATAAGCTGGTGAAAAAAAGCTACACTGGTTCTGACTAACGTTAAAGAAAAGAGCATTTGTACCTAACACATTAGAGAAATTGTTCACACACTAACCCTACTTCCTCCTGCCCTGTAAGACAGCCTCATGATGCCTGCTGCCAAAATTCGTGTTAGCTTTGGTTACCAGCTACAAAAGTTGTGCTTGCACAAATGAAATCAAGCTTAAGCATCTGACTGCACCTCTCCCTGCCTTTTATTTCTGAAAGTGATCCCTTATACTCTGATGCATCCTACACTTGGTTTGGTGAGCCCATCCCTTTATTCCCTCACTTGATGTTAACTCGCAAGAATATAGCAGCAGGAACAGGCAGTGTTCAGGGTTTTGGTTTAGTTTGGGGATTTTCACTTTACAAACACAAGTTATGGTTATTGATAAAGAAAATGTTTTCCACTTCATCTTAAGCCCAAAATTTAACCAAGTATAAGAGTGAACACAACTACAGATTGAGTCCAATTTGCTGATTTGAGAATGACATTTTGGTGGCAAGATTTAAAAGAGCTCACTAACTTCATCTTTACAACTTACAGGTCAAATTTAGGATGCCAATTTCCTTGCAGAAAATCTCTGGTGTGTACTGTCACATTGCTCACCACATACCATGATCTACAAATCAAACTAAACTTTCCACAACTGAATAAAATATTTGCTTTTCAGGATCAATGAAGCACCAAAAGAAATTTCCATCAAATAATGAATTTATGAAGATATATTATCAAAAACATGTTATTAAAAGCCCTATCAAAATAATTACTTATAGATTGTGTGGATAATTTATAGGGACATGAAGTTTGCAGAGAAGCACTTTCAATAAAAGACACTTTCATAATAACTTCACTTTCACAAATGATGCTGAAAATATTTTGAGTACCCAAATGAACTACTATTTTGCTCAGCAAAATATCAGACCTAAGAGTTTCAAAGTAACTAATTATTCTGAAGGAAGTGAAGTGAGGTGCTGCACCAGGGGAGGTTTAGATTAAATATTAGGAGAAAATTTCTTCATTGAAAGGGTTGTCAAGAACTGGAACAGGCTGTCCAGAGAAGTGGTTGAGTGACCAACCCTGTAGGTATTTAAGAGACAGGTAGATGTGGCATTTAGGGACATAGTTTTGTGGTGGACTAAATGTTGAGTTAATAGATGGACTGGATGATCTAGGAGGTCTTTTCCAACCTAAATGATCCTGTGATTCTTCTAGCAAAATTAAATATTTTGGCCTAAAGTTCTGATGAGAGACTTTTTGAGCACCCAGTTATCTAATCTCTGACTCAAGTCATGCTGAAATTCATGTTCATCTGGACGGTTGACCAGTAAGTCAAATCTTGCCAGCTCAAAAGCTTGATGAAAAATTGGACTTGCAAGAGCTTTGTGTCTGCTAATGACAGTGATGCAAACTTTTGACCAACGAGATGTGCTAAATGTAACCATCCCAGAACTTCAAGAGATTCAGAACACCTGAGTGCCTGTTACATCCAGCAATAACAAGAAAACATGCAAACCTTGGGTTTTTTTTTTTCTTTTCTTTTCCTTTTTTTTTTTTCCCCCACTCCTTATTCTGGTATGCACATACAAGAGCAAGAAAACCTGCCAAATGCTTAATCCATGACAGCAATGTTACCATAAGAAAACTGATGAAAGGTACCTTTGTCTGCGTGGGACAGGTGAAATGCAAACTCTGTGACAAGCCCAAATGTGTGCAGACTGGTTAATCTAGTTAAGAATGCATCCATGGATTTTTCCCAAGAGAGAAACATTTTTAACATTTTAAGAAACATCTTTAAACACATGGAAATTTACCAAAAAAAGAGAAAAAAAAAAAAAAAGTCAAATGAAGCATCCCAGTTAGGGAGGCAATCAGTTATCATATGCATTCTTGTGTTCAGTTATTCAGGAACAGAGGTTTCTAAATGGGAACACAGGAAAGAATTCCAAGAAATTGATGGAGAGCTGAAGAACAGAAGGAAACAACTCTACTCAATTATAATAACCTTTGAGTTGTTGAAAGAGTTATATTTCATTTGCTGTTGGCAGTTCCCAGCTTCACTGTGGACTAAGAGAGAATATGTGATTTTGCCTGCACAATGATATTTCTCGTCTCCAAATGGAATGGAGAAATAGAAAAAAATAATCAATTTACAGCACTGAAAAACCAACTTCAATAAACAAATCAATCAATCAATAAAGCAAGAGAAAGGATGGAATAAGCAAGGCAAGATTAACCTTGTACAGAAGTATGGAAAGCACAGACTGGCTGAGAAGAGACTTCTCACTAAGCCATGTGAAGCAGTATTACAACAGAAGTAATAAAATTCAGTATTAAAACAAGCGCTAGCTTCTACTAAAACCCCAGAAAACACTACACTGTGGGGAGATTAACTTGACCACCCCATTTCCTTCCATTATCATACACTTTAGAAGCATCTTTCATGACCAAAATTCTTACATTTATGCCCACATTAGTTCAAACCCATCAAGTCATACTGTAACAATAGCAACAATGTGATTATTCCTTTGCTGGACCACAAGAAATGTGATTTTTGCCAGGCAGAATTATGCAGCCAGAAGGAATCAGATTCCCTTTACTTCAAGTAAAAAGTAAGAAAAAATAATGAGCTATCAATAATTAATTAATCCAAGAGAAAATACAGAAAATAACTGTACCAAAGTACAACTTGTTTGGGGTTTGTTGTTTGGTTTTTGTTCTAGGGTTTGTTTTTCTCTTTTTAAAGAGAGAAAGAAAAATGCACAGTTTTCATTCCTGAAGTATAACTGCCAAAATAAAAGGGACTTTACTGTGGAGAGAGAGAGGTGGGGAAAGAGAACAAACAAGAGATTCTTATTCCTTTATGTGGTGCATTGCATCATAAATTATTCCCTAATTCCTTACAGTTTTGGCTCACACAGGTCGCTGCTTATCTGAGTTGGCGGGAAACATGCAAAGCAGCTATACCCCGAGGAGAAGAGGGAACCCACCAGTGGACACTGGATGATAAATAGCACAATAACCTGGCATGATTACAGGCCATGCTGCACATTCCTCTCTGGAGTTTTGATTTGTTATCTAGGACTGGAGTGGAAAACATACACAGAGAAGGACAGAAGCAGAGGAAGCGGGCTGGAGCTGCAGCATCCAAACGACTCCATCAGCCTGCAGCCAGTCACCGAGTCACTCACCTCGTAGCCTTTTTCCAGCAGGAACTCAGCCAAGTACGATCCATCCTGGGAAGAGTAAGATAAAGGAAAATGTTAGAAACACATTGAATAGGCCTGGGAGATTTGGACTGCTTATGATCTCAAAAGAGGGAAGAAAAAAACTTGCAGTGAGTACACTGGGTAAAAAGCATGTACTTTGATTTCTCCAGATTCATACACCGACCTAAAAATACTACAGACTCTCTTTAGTTAATTTTAGAGTATGAAGCAGTATATTTTAAGATGACTTAGTTACAAATGCGGGTTGAGAACTCCCATCTCTTGAATCTCTTCCCAAGTTCCATTATAAAGTGCCTGGGGACTATCTTTCCAAAATATCCTAACCACAGTCATTGAATTTGAACTACTTTGGAGATAGGGAAGGAAAAACATTTTAAAAAATAGTACAAGGTTGGCATTCTCTGCAAACCAACGTGCCTCTGTAGCACCTTGTCACACTGGCATCTCCTTTGCACAGGCACTCCTTCCACGAGGCTTCTGAAGGCAGCAGTAATTATGCCTTGCCTGACCTTCTGCATTTTCCAGAACATTCCTAGCACACCTTATGTTTAATCTACAGTATAAAAGTCATTTCCACATTTTATATATATCACTGAAGGTTGAAAATTTGGGTCATTTAATTTCAAGGATTTTTCTTTTTTTCTTCTCCTTTGAAATCCTTGTCAAACTTAAATTATTAAATTAAATTACCAAAACCAGTAAGTTATATAATCTTTATAAATGTGTACACACCATCACAAAGTTTACCCCTCCAAAGGAGTTCTCAGTAACCATTCAGTGACTATTACCCACACCCAAAGTCTGCAGCTTTCACTGACTCCTTGAATTGGTTGTTCCTTCAATATGAGAATGTATTCCACCAGGCCCAAATGACTTGCTACAAAAAGACCATAAAACCAATGAGATGCCACCTATGCTTACAGGTTTAAACTCTGTCATGCGGATCTGCTCTGTCATGATTATGGCCAGGGATATTTAAGGCAAAACTAAACAGATATCTCTGATCATCTCTTAAAACCATGTTGCTCCAGAGAAAAACCTTTTGTTTACCTCAGATTAAATGCACTTTTGTTGTTTCATAGAGAGCCTAAGAAGAATAACACACTAAAGTAAGAAATTTTAGATGTACTAGGAGGCCCTACAGGAGCAGGGCTGCCAAGGGAAATTCCTTACTTCATTGACAGCAAAATCCTGGGTACATTATGGAAAATGGCACAGTACAGTGCACAAGGGCCACATCGCTCTATGTTTAAAACTGCAGCATTAGAAAAAGAATTACTTTACGATATAAATGCTTCATAAAGTCTCACACAGTCTAGAAGAGCTCAAAACCAGCTTACACCCATCTCCCACTACATGTACATGTGTATGTGCACAAATCTTCACAGGGCTATAGCCCTGTCAAAGCAGTCACCAGTCTGTGACACCAGTTAATCAGGAAAATAACAAAGCACATGTGCCATGGCTTCACTGGAAGAATACGTACACCAAATGATAATAACAAGATTCTACCAAAAGGATAAATTCAAAGAGTATTCAGTAGAAAATCTGGAGAAACATGAATGCAAAGGAGGAGACAACAACAACTTTTAATGTTTTTGTCATCTTTTTCATTAACAATTCCTCCAGGATTTAGCAGAGAGGGGAAAACTCTGCTAGTTCTCCTTGGTTGCTCAGTCTACTACAGCAAACAAATATAAATAAAATAAAAAAGGAGGTAAAAGTGGGAGACCCAGAGAGTGCAAAGGAGATGAAAAAAGAAAGGCTGTGATTACCTATGAAGTTGATGGGAAACAGACTTAACTAGGATTGAACCCTGTCAATAAGGTCTTGTTCTTCTCACCCAGGCCATTGCTCAAAGTTTCCAGTCGCCCTGGAACATTTTGAACCAGCAGCGGCACTTGCTTCCTCTGCGCTTCCTTTCCAGGTCTATCAAGTGATAGGGCAGGGCTTTACAATGAGTGGGAAACAGGCAGCAAGTGTGAAAGCTCCTGCTTTCTGGCTCTGGCACAGCAGAGCTGATGTACTGTCTGGTAATCGCACACGGTGCAGATCCGCGCTGTCCCGCGCTGTCGATACCATATCGCGCGCGGCCCCAGGGGTCACGGGTCCCTTCCTCTTCCTCTCCGTGCAGCAGCCTGTCACTGTGAATGGCAATCACTACAGCCAGCAAAGCCTCAAAGAGCTTGCAGCTGGTAAGGGTGGCATAGTTTTCCATCTTCTCCTAACGAGGTCAGGGAGTAAATATTAATATATAAGCTCTGTTAAGTGGTTTAAAATGTTATCCATAGGAGACTGTGTTACGCACACAAATTCTATAATCAAAGCTATTGATTTGCATTTATACTACATATGGAGTCTTCAAGGTACAGGAATCCCAGAACCAGAAAAGAGATATTAAAGGAACTACATGTTAAATTATTATATAATAAAGGGGCTATTATACTTTATTTGAGAGCTTAGTTTTGCTAATGTAAAGTACCCAGGTAATACTATTCGGTTTACAACAGATCAACAGAATATCAGAAGAGAGAAGCAGGTCTTGTCTGTGGACAAATCAGTCTTGAAAGAAAATTGCCTACAAACTGCCTTTAAGTAGGATTACAATGAGGCCTGGCTCTGTACAGATATGTCAGACCAGCTTGAACGATCAAAACAGTTTAACAAGACTGACTAAATAAACAACCTCAGTTAAAACAGCTCCTCATCAGCACACTCTGGCACCTCATATTTGAATCTCTGGGTTGTCTTCAGCCAAGAAAGCTCATACAAAGAATGATACTTCAGCTGGCTTCCAAGACACAGCAGCAGGTTTCCAACTGCAGCTGCCTTACCACACGTCTGTAAAACTCCCAGACAAAAGAAAACAGCCACATAAACTAGTGTGAGACAACTTTAGGATGCAATATTTTATATTTAATACAGTAGTTAATGTCAAGAACTTCAATAAGCTTTGACACACTATCAAAGAAAAACACTTCCAACATGGTGAAGAAATTGAGACAAATGAGTTAGACAGTGCTTTGCCAAAATCATCTAGAATAAAAACAGTATCAAGTTTGACTTGATCCATGAGCAAATAATAGGATAATTTATACAGAAAACTGAAAACAAGTGTAACTCAATAGCCTGTTTAGCAATCCAATCTCCTTTATTTTATACCGTTTTGCCCAGGCAAGTTCCATTTGCAATGAACTCATTTGGGATTTATATTGACACATTCAGGGAAGGCTGTAAAAGCAACCTGAAATGCAAGCCATCTTCATCCTCTTTCTTTGATGTGGCCAGTTCCAAAACCCTTCCACAGAGCTCCTGGACACAAGAACTAGATAATGCCCTACCTGAGCATTCATAATACAGAGGATTCCCTCTGCCCCACAGCTCCTCTCTGCCAACAAAGAGGAGTGGAAGTATTAGATGGATGAAAAAACGAGGGAAAAAAGACCAAGGGTAAAAAGATCAAGACACAGAGAAATAGGGTTCTTTTATTACTACTCTTAAAGCTCCAGGAAAAGTATGTGGAATGCTTTTTCAGAAGGAGGGAGAAAGAATTAAGACCTAACATAAATGATGCAAGCGTACTATGACCACACCACCAAGGAGAAAGGGCTCTCAATTACAGGGGAGTAATATAGACACTTGAAAATAAATATCCCCCCAGTATATCAAGTATCCAGAACTCACTACACCTTTGAAAAAAAGATGTAATAGTTTTCCACATACCATAGAAGAGATCAAAGATGATTATACTTACAAAATTCAAAACTGATTGAGGCTAGTGCCATGCCCTTAGGAATAACTCCAAAGGTGAGATCGTGGAAGTTCAAACTAAAGGTGGTGTGTCAATTATCGAGGCCATTCTTAGCAGTTCTCAATTCATTTTTAGCTACAAACTATAGTTGTGCTCTGCCTAAGTTAAATTTTGATAGGTTCAATTATTCTGTCTGGGGGGAAGTGCATGGAAAAGGGAGGCACACTTTGATCCATAGGACACGAGTTTTATTTCCTAAAGGCATTTTCCTGCAACAACATCACCAACAATACACAATCCCCATTTTCATTTAGCCTTGTTGGAATTAATAATCCATCCTCCCATTAAAATCTACAGAACCACTCGTGGCCTTGCACAATGAATTCAAAACAACAAAAAAAAGTTGGTTCATCAGCTTTTAAACTTTAGCACAGCTAGAAGCCAATGCTGTTTCAGAGACTTATTGAACTGGAATATGGTGACAGACCCTTTGAGAGAGGAGATACACACCCCTCTAAAACAACATCTAACTGATTTTAATAGCAGACCATAACAACTATTCATTTGTTCGTGGTGCTCCAGAGCAGTCTTCCTTAAAAATGAAAATTCCATTAGACTAATAAAGTAAAAAATACAATTCTTGAAAAATGCATATTTCTAGTAATTTCCAGTGGTTTGCAGAGGAAATCAGAAATTTTTTGCAGATACTGTAAAAAGAATGGTGCTACACTTTGTCTCAAGTTTTCAAGGTGATAATCGAGGTAAAGCATTAAAGCATTCATAAAAAATTCCCCATACTGAAAACAGGAAGAACTAAACTCTGAAGTATTTAACTGATTTATTAAAGCTGCCACCCTCCAAATGCAGTAGTTATTTTGCTATTTTGATTTGTATTCTGGCCAAGTAGGAATATAAAAACAAGTGTCCTTTTGTTCCTGCTGTCAAAAGAAAAAGTCAAAAGGCAATAAATGTTAAGAAAATATAATCTTTGTTTTAAAAGATTGTCCACTTAATCAAAAGTTTTGTAACTCATTAACTGCAGTGCAACAAAATAAAATTAAGCTGGAGGAAAAAGTAGCAGCAACAAGAAAAGCATTCTACTTATATTACTCTGTTCTCTTCCAATTAAGATTTGTTTAAAGGCAAAAGAAATGCAAAGTTGCCTTGTAAAAGTGAATCACTGTGTTATTTCCTAGTCTGAGCTCCATCTGACCTCAGACACTGGTAAAGTATTAAGTTATATTAAGAGCTGCAACTGCAGTTACAGAAACACAGCAGCACATGTTTTTTCCTCTCTCCCTCCCTCCTGTTGCCTTTATCTAAAACATTATTCACATCATCAATATTTATAGCTACTCCACCGAGAACCTCAGCACAGACCCCTAGCTTAAAGAGCAAAGCTTCTTTTGCCCTAGCACCACTCTAAGGCTGACATGGACAGAATAAACCTCTGTAACTCAAGTTTGCTCCTTACCAACCAGTTTGGCTTAATTTAAGCCAACAACAGGAAGGTATGTCAGTTCAATGTTGCTGATTATTTTTTAAGTGTTGATATTTAAATATATAAAACCTTTTGTCTAAACCCCATACGATATTCTACAATAGTCAAACAGCTTGTATCTATCACACAAACCTCCCTCCAACATCTCAGCTTGGGAAAAACAAATTACACCAACAAACTGAGTACATAAGTTTTCTTCCTAATTGCAGGAACTGGTGGCACATAGTATGTTATGTCCAAGCACACCACAAATTTCCCTGTGATGACAGTCAGGTGCTTGATAGCTTTCTAGGAAAAAAAACCAAAAAATCACACCCCTAAACTCTCAGGCTGTGGACTTTAACACCAAGATACTCAAAATAACTGCTAGTTCTCAGAATATGTCCAAAGAACTATTACTATACAGTACAGACTCAGTAGAGAGAAGAGAGCTCAGTAGAGAACCTTCTAAAGCTTTTAAAAGTTATGAGCCACACCACCTTAGTTTTTTCTTCAAATATGAATGTCTAGTATAGTATACTAATATATTAGTACACTAATATAAAACAAACCAGTTAGGAACTCTGAATTTGACAGAAACCCAGCTATACTTTTCTGTGTCACTAGTGAAACTGTAGGGATTGGAAGAATGTGTCTATAAACATGCAAATCATATGGGCAACACTCCAGGCAAAAATTAAAATTTCTACTTCTAGTGCATGTAATGGGAAACCCGTAACAGTTTTAAAAGCCACAAGATTATTGTTTTGCCCATCCCTATTTCTTCCTGCTTTCAGAAAGGTACGGGTACCAGATGGTCCTTCACCATTCCAAAATAGCAAGAGCAGCTCCAATCAGCAGCAGCTATGAGCATTTTGGAGCTGCTTACCCTCAGAGTACCCAGACTAAACTAACAGCCCCATTAGGTGACTCACAAGAACTCAGGGGAAACCCCTCAACATACAACAAACACAAACTAACAGGAAACACTGCCTGGGGGAAACCCAAACGTACAAAACCTAGAGCAGAGGGCAAAGAAACCAGGAATCCCAGGACTAAACTGCAGGTTATGTCCCCAAGAGAGTAACTTAGACATCAAAATTTCAAAGTTCAGAATTGCCACAGGAAGAATCCATAAAGCCCTGAAATTTTGGGTTCAGAAGAAATTTTGTGTCGTTTATGTTTATGCAAATGAGTAATTCTGTGACACCAGGGGGAAAAATATGAAATCTTGGCATGCCATCTTTAACATCCTACAGGAGAACCCAGTAATAGCAGCAGTAACATGACTATTATTGTAACTTGGGGAGGCCACCTGAACTTATGACCATAGCTCAACACCCATCCTACCAGAAATAATTGGACTCATCTCACTCCTAGACAGAACCACTATTTCTTTCTTTTTCCAGCAGCCTAATGTAGCTGCTGAGGTTAAAGCTGTTTTCACCACCGTAGCACCAGCCTCTCGCACTGCTGGCTCAAGCAGGCTTTCTCCCACTCCTGCTCACCTCCCGAGTTTGTTACTTTAAGTTTAGCTCAAGACATTGTTTCCTAAGAGAGTGCAAGGTCAGTTATTAGAGACAAAAAAGGAGAAACACCAAACTTGCTATCTATCTATGCTTGCATGAGATCAAAGCCTAATACAGGAGAGGTAAGTGAGCACAGACTAGGAAAAAGCTTTTAAATTCATTCTTCTGTACCCAGCTTTACATATGGACATCATAATTTTCTCTGAAATGTGGTTTATTTACAGATAAACACAAAACCAGAAAGCATGTTCCAGTTGGAGGAGAGAAGCAGTGCACAGTAAGCCAACTCTTATTATCTTAAAAGTTTGCATAATGAGAAATTTGAAAA
>VZTN01031637.1:38835-73896 GCA_013400515.1 Erpornis zantholeuca | reverse complement strand
AGAAACACAAACAGGAGGCTACCTCTAATCATAGCAACATTACCTTTAAGATAATGTGAAACAAGTTACTTAGTTCTGCAGACCTCTCCTCAGGACAATCCATTTGTCAGACTGGGGAAAGATAAAAACAAAGGGTATAAATGTTCCCCTCAGTAATGTCTTCAGAAGAGTTTCTATATGTTAGGATATTTATCTATATGCACTGTTATTTATTCCCCTTTGAAAACAGCATCCATTGCCTCACCTACCAAGTCTTGTTCATTAACTTCAGAAAGAGCAGAAAAATTTTCAGAATACAGATCTGAAGAGATTCTAGAACCTAGTGGTTTCTTGTCTCCAAAAAAAAAAAAAGGAAAAAAAAAAAAAGAAAAAAGAAAAAAAATCAGGTCATTTTGGCAGAAGAGAGTTACTTCCAGGAAGGTTTGGGGACTGTTTTCTGAAAGGCACATTGAATTGCTAACTAATTGCAGTCACATTATTTGCCATATCATCAATGGTGAGCATTTTATGGCTGGATGCAACTAGACTAATATCAATTAAAAAGATGAAGGCTTTCTTATCATGTATTTTTATTATTTTTATTTAGCCTGACAGCTGCTTTCTGAATGGCACAGAAGAGTGTCTGTGAAATAATAAACCAAGTGAATAAATAATAATAATAATCAGTACTCTCTCATATATTCCTTAGCTCTTTTATAGGTGATGTACCTCATAAAGGAGGCAGTTCAAAGATAGAGTTTAAATTCTTCCAGTTGTCATCCCAAAACCAAGCAATCTGTACTGTCTGTACGGAAACACTGAAAGCAAAAGAACGAGGAAATATTGCTAGGAATTACCAGGTATGAGTATAGAGCTATCACTGGAAAGCTGAAAAGAGGTTAAAAAAAGAAAGAAACAGAACTGTAATGAAGGACAGGAAATACTGGAGGAAGGCTGACACTGCTTCTGCCTTTTCCATCTAGCATTTTCCTGTTTTTTGTTTTCCTTTGATTGCTGTACCTTTTGAGACCTTTAAAAATAAATAATAGCCACTTACACAGCCTCTTTGTGTGTCCTGTAAAGTAAATAAACATTTAATCAACTCCAGATTTGTCACAAAACATTAACACTGCTTTTATGATTAGGGTTGCACTTCAAAGCTCTTTCAGTAACTGAGACGATAAAACACTACTGCCACTCACCAAGACATACTTCAGCCTTGCATGAAGCTTCATCCCAACTCATGTCATGCCAGGCTTGCCAATATGCTTATGCTGGATTGCTTTGCTAGGCAGGAATTCTCAGGCTTTTGTTCCCACATTTTTCTGTTGAACTTTCAGTTCTGGTTGACCTTGCTACTGATACCAACATTACAACATTGGCAAGACAAGGAAGATGAACTACAAAGTGTTTGCACGGTAGATAACAAACAAGGGAAGTTGTAGAATCCACTGAGCTTGCACAGAGATCTTCTATACCAACTCCTTTTAAACACAAATGAAGTTGACAAGATTGATTCATTGGCTGTCAATTAAATTTTTGGTTGTGGCTGCCTTCTGAAATCCCCAGTAAAACATGCCAGTCTCTTGACAAGCAATCCAGAAGTTGTAATATGAAAATCTTTTAAAAATCAATGGTTTTCTATAGTTTTGCTCAGTTGATGTTTTAGGTTTGTTCTTTGTGTGTAGTTTGTTTTGGGGTTTAGGGGCTTCTTTATTTTCTTTCCTGTGTAAAGAAACTTTTTTTTTTTTAATTCAAGGTTAGGACAGTTTTGCAGTTGGGTTTCTGGCAATATTAAAAGTATATTCTGCATAGAAAAAGCTGAAGAACTAACTCCAATATGACAGAAGCAGGAAAACTTCTTTGGGTGAATGCTATTCCACCTTCCAGTACAGGTGGAATACCAAATACAATGATGTCTTCTCAAGACATAAAGAAACAAAGATTTCATTCTCCATATAACTAAGCAACATAATATACAATTACTAAAAGAAAAGAGCTATGGAATGCAAAAAAATAAGTCACTTTAAAACTTTGGTGCTGCTTTTGCCATATTTTAATGCTACTTTGCTTGTTTATTTATAGAAAGCAACTGTGAAAATGCACTACCCATTTATCAATGTGCAGATTGTTTCATGACTCCCGAGTAAAAGAACATCCTAAGCTTAGCTAGAGAACAAATAAGCAAGCCTGGATTTCTTAGGGTCCATCATTTTTTACGGCCAGAATAATTTAGGAAAGGTACTGTGACTTTCACACTTATAATAGCTCTACCTTTTCAAAAATATGTACAAGTCCACAAGAAGCTGCTAAATTTCTTTCTCAATATAGGCTTAATCTGTAGAAAGCATCTTTAGTGCCTCCACCCTTAGGTGGTAAATTGCATACTTCACTTTATTAATTAGAAATATTTTGGAGGCCATCACATGAGCAAAGCTACCATTGAGTGCCAAATCTTTTGACAAAGCTCCCTATCTTCACATGCTTTGAGAGTTAACTCCCTGAAAGAATAAAAGAACTGCAAAATCTCTTCCAGAATATTTTATTAAAGGCTCATTAATAAGCGAGATACGTCATGTATGATGGTGCTTGTCCTTCCTCCTTACTGGGTGTGTTTCCAGTCTAGGCAGGATACCTACATCTCTTTTGAATCTAAGGCATCCCAACAGCTAACTCACATTAACATTTTAGGTTTTTCTTTAACCCTTCCTTTCAGTTCTCTTACTTTAGTAACATGATTTTCAGTATTATGGTGAAGTTCCTGCAATTTCAAAATCATTGTTGGTCAAACACTGCTTCCAGAACCTAGTCATACATTTCTAAGGAAGAGTTCAAATGGTGGGCCTGCCTAACCTCCAGCTAAGGAAACATTTTTCAATTCCTGGTTAAATGTTTTATTGTTTGTTGTTTTTTTGGGTTTTTTTTAACAAGTATTCCTGCAATTTGGTTCAACTCTTCTGAAACACTTCAGTGACAAATTATGAACTTGGAAGTAGGGATCAAGAACACAATGATTCTGCCTAAATTAAAGTGATAGGTTACCTAAGACTAGCTGAGCTCTAGTCTAGTTAACCTTCTATAATCAATGAAAGAAATAGGCACATGTGAAATGTGTTTCATTTCATCATAAGGATGTGAGATGTTTTCTACTCCTTGATTTAGCTGTTTCTCTCCATTGGGTAAAAGAAGTGCCTGAGACACTTGGGGTGAGATTATTAGCTTTTAGCACTTGGTGGGTGAAAAGAATCTCCATTTACATGTCTTAAAAGGAAGAAAATGTGACCTCGGTTGATAGAAATAAGTTCGAGGAAAAACTGAAATTAAAATATGAGCTCCTCTTCAGCGCTATCAGGGGTGAGAGCTTGAAACAAAAACTACATTGATTAAAAAATTAATTTATAACTTGTAACGGTACAGATAAAGTTGCCCTTTTTAAACATCAAAGAATTACTGAACAAAACCCCTTAATGCCATTTGTTCCACTGGCACATCTAAGTCTGCTGTGTATGATCCCCAGATTGAACAGTCCACCCTAAGCTGTAACTCAGACTGATACCTTCAGTGGTTTCTCCTGCCAGCTAGATCTCTTGCCAGTTAGCTCTCTTCCACAAATTTGCCATTAATTTAGCTCTTCCCCAGAAGTGCTATGACACGATACAGATGTATTACTAAGTCTTCTAAAAGACAGTAATAAATAACATAACAGCAATTAATTCAAATCTGGGATTTAACACTGAAAAAGGAAATTATTACTTTTGGCATGATCCCATAGTATGCTGAAAATCTAACATTTGTTAAAAGACACCAACACACTAAAAAAAGACAAGACCTAGAACATTTATTTAGCAATTTTGAACATCAGAGAAAATAAAACCAATGTGAAGCACATAGGGACACAGAATATCACATATGAGAAGACAAGCTGAAATTAAAAAAAAATATTTTTAAATATTATTAATTCTCTCTTCTTTGTGTTTGCAGGAAACTGCATAATCTAAAAGGAAAGGCTCTTCAGATGAAAATATTTATAAAATATGTTGCCCACAGATGTCATTATAGCCACAAAAATCTACACCAGTAAAGAACAAACCTATTACCCTAAAGTCTGCAATTTAGATTTTGCATTTCCTGTAATCCTTTTGAACTTTATTTCAGTCAGCGTTCAGTAACCTGTACTGAAATATCAGTAATTTAGCAATGCTGAAAGACTCTCAGACTTGCACCTGGTCAGACATTTTCCCTCCTTATCTTTAGAAATCCACAAAATTATGCAAAATCACCATGTAAGTACAAAGCAATACACATTCAGCTGAAGGTTTGGCACAATATGAGTGTAGAGCTCAGCTACATTTTTAATATAAGAAATCCTTCCAAAATCACAAAAGGTAGAATTTTGACAGGAACTGACAGAAATTGGTACTCAAGGCTGCAGGATGATTTGAACTGCCTGCACCACGTTCCCTATACATAAGTTTATTTGACAGAAGATAGCAGAACTGAGCCCAAAACCCAATTAAGAAAATACCACAAGAAAAATCCCACCTCTACAACTTTGTACCATCACAACAGGCACAGCAAAATTGCCCAAGACGAAACGAATCATTGAGAAAGAACTATTCATCATGATTAAATAGCGCTCCTTGAGATGCAAGGTAAGTATGCTGACAAAGTATACTAGTGCTGGGGAAGGACAGCAGTTGTTCATTCTGTGATGGGGACATGCAGCCTGAAAGGCTGTGCTTCTATTGGGGTTAAACTCAGCAACAGCAAGAATACATGAGTACACAGAAAGCCTGTTCTACAGCACAAAATCAAGATAAAAAATGAAATCACAACATATTCCTTTTCTTTAGTTGGAAAGTCAGGGAAAGTAATGGTGAAATAATATTATCAAAGCCAGATCTAATGTGAAACAGAATCTGACAGATCTGAAATGATACATCAAGGCAAAGCAGAAACTAAATGCAGTTTCTTTGAAAACTGATGAAAAAGTACAGTAGTTTTTAGTGGCAGTGGTTGATTCTCAAAGGTATCACCACCAGCTACTGAGAAATTCTGGTATTGTTCCATTTCCTGGTCCCAGCTCTCAGATGTGTGATTTTTGTGACAGAGGAAGAGCTGACAAGACAAGATGAGCATTGAATCACCAATACTTTGTACTCCAGCACTCTCACACAGGCTGAGATTGTGTCCTCAGCAGCCAAAGTCAGTGGGGGTTCAGCCTGCTCTGCCTGAAGCTCTGCTTCCTGTGGTCCTCAACAACTGACCTCTCCTTGCCAAACGCTGCCAAAGTGGTGCTCAGCACAGCCCTCAATTCATTCTCTCTTTAATTGTCTCTGCTTCCCAAGCTCAGTCTTTGATGTATCTCACACTTTAGGGGCTGTAAGCAGACTCACACAGTACTACACTGTCTGCTCTGGCTGAAGGCTACTTCTTGCACACAGAGATTGTTTCTGTGACCATCACCTTCCTTTAAACTAGTAGGGCAACTCAAAGAAACCTTAACGTAAGTTAATCATGATGGCTTCTTGCTACTGGCCTTTTGCAGAAGGAGATTTATTCAGATATTTGTCCCTCAGCTTCCCAAAGCAGGACATTAACTACCATACATGTTCCCAAAACCTCTTCTGACTCATCATGAAAAAAGAGATGGGCTGTACTGCCATGGGCTTCAGTTCATAAATGAGGCATCACAGCACCTGAAGGGGAGAAAACCTCTATTTTGCATGACTCAGACCAATCAGACTAACTTTGAAAAGTTCATTATTGCATTTGGTACTTTCAAATGTCACAGCAGATGATTTGAGAGAATATTTCCAGCAACTTCATCTACAGTCCTAACATGCCTTCTGTTATGGCTTTTCCTATTGCTCATATCCTTCAAGGCTGTGGGATTCAGTATCTACCAAAAGGAAAGCTGATAAAGTTAGGATATTTTCAAAAAGCAATAAGGAATGTTCTTACAGCCTTGGTAATCACAGGGAACCATAATATGGAAGATTTGAATTTAGAACTTGGGAAAGGGTATCTTTCCTCTACCTGAGATATCTTAATCTTTGAAAAGAACAACATGAATAATATTCTACTTTACAACAAAAATAAAGGCACAGCACCTCACTGTTCTTTTGAAGAAAACTATCCAGCAGCAGTAGTGCAAATAGTAGGAATAGACTTGGTTAATAATTTATCAAGCTTTCAGAAAGAAGTCTGAAAACCTCCTGCTAACATCCTTATGATCTCAAGTTTTGGTAAGAGAGACGTTGTACCAACTACCCTGCTGCTTGCCACTGTAATTCAAAGAGTTTTAGTACTTGTGCTCAATTGAGGGAAACTAGTTTTAATGTGAAACTTGCAGCAAATCAATATAATCTGCATTACAATAAATGGTCTGATTCAAGTGACAGGATACTTTTTAGTGATCTCCCACTGTGTATCACTTTTATGTTTTATTGTTGAAATGTTATTTCAGTACCAGTAATTTTACCTGGAAAAAAAAAAAAAAAAAAAGCAGCTTGCTTTTGTTTTTGCCAGTGTCAGCTGCTTTATTTCAGCCTTGTCTATGTAACATTTCCAGTGAGTTCCACCCTCCCCACAGGGTGAAAGGCAGGGATGTATGTTAAATTATGCTATTAATTTCACAAATTATGCATTAAAAAATCCCAAGGAGGGAAATATATCCAAACTCACAACACAAAAAAACACACCCAGAGCAACCCACAGATACATTACAAAGTTTCTATCATTCCTACCTACTTAGTTCTCTCTCCTTTGGAACTAAAGCCTAATGACCAAGAAGTATCTACTTCTATTTCTTTTAGCAGAGTAGCAATCCCTTTCCAGACATTTTTATTGTATGATACTAGTGTTCAGTACTACCCTTTGAAGCCATACCAGAACTGCTCTCTGACTACATAATTTCCTAATTTATCCTCACTGAAGAGGAAATACTACAAATTAGAGAAGCGAGATAAATAAAAACATGTAGTAAGTTGCCTACATTTCCTGATTTTTTTAATGTTATGTATTTACTTAGGATTCTATAAAATGTCATTTTCTTACATGACACATTCCTTCTTACACAGAGAAGAATATATTCAACCAAGTGTCTGAAAATCACTAGTTAAGACATCAAGGTTTTATCTGCACTTTAATTTATTCACCTCAAAATTAATTAAATTTGGGTAAAAATTATTTCTTTCTCTCAGAGATTCATAAACAGCCATACAGGGCATTCGATGATATGGTCAGCCACAAGGCCCATGGCACACCCAGACCTAGAGTGCAATTTTCTTGACTTTTAGTTCTAGCCTACAGTAGAGATGTTACAAACATTAATGAAAGCCAAATGAGAGAAAAATTTACAATGACTTAAAGGAAGGGAAAGCACTAGTGCTAGTAGATCCTTGACAACATCATGTTACAGCCCATCAATCTTTCTCCTTACAAATAGTCTGCAACATCATGGAGAGTTATAACCAGCACAGAAAAAGATAACAGTAGTAAGAATACAGAGAAGAAACTTAAAATGTTTATGAAATAAAAAGAAAAAAGCACTGTCTGAGAACGAAAAGGCAAAAATATCCAAGTCCTCTGAAACACTGGTAAATTCTTTTCTTGCAGGAAATATTTGACTCATCTTCAACCATCATAACTTACTTGGTGATGGACTATGAAAGAATATAGAGAATTAAACTAGTGGCTGATGTGTTACCAATAATGTCCTCATGTCATGAGTATCTATGAAAAATCATTCTGGAATCAAAGAACGAAACATCCACAGAGTCCTGTGGGAAAATAGCATGGGAAGTCTGTGATCCTTACTTTTTCAGTGACCATGCTTTTCCAGCTGGCTGATCAGAGAGATGTACAGACCACGAAAGAACTCATCTCTCTGAACCCTTCCTTTTCTTCCACGAGCAAACCATTTTTCCATTTTAGTTTCCATAAGGGTGCTAATGGAAACCCATACTGGGCTAAACAAATAATTAAGACTAATGGATTGCTAATGCACATTACTAGCAGAATTTTATGAAAGTCAAACTCTCAAATTCATATATGCACAAACAGTTGAGTGTAGATGTGGAGATAACATTAACAGTAGAGACTGATTTCTGTGCATGAATCTAAGGGAAGTTACTGGGGGGAAGAAAAGGAAGACACAGTGACAGCTATGAAAACAGTCAAAATGGGCAAGGCAAAAATGCAGTCTGGTTACATATTTATAAGACTGTACTACTGTGGAGTGACTTCTGTTTCTACATCTGCATTTATCTACTGCTAGTGTAGTGCTGACCAAAAAATTAGTTATATCCTGCTGTAAGTATTTGAAAACCATGAGATGATCTCAGGTGTCTGTATAGAGCTGCAGAGATATTCTGCTGATTAGTCTTGAAAACCAGAATATATCATTCCTATTCACTTCAGCAGGATAAAAGTTAAAGAATCTGTAGGGATTTCAAGCACAGTATTTTGCAGAGAAAACACAGACTCACAGACAGCTCTGGGAGCTTTCAATTGAACGAGTTCTACTTGGTAGTTAAAGTTGTGTTTAAATCAGTGCTGAAAAAGATTTCCAAAGATTGAAAGAAGGTGAATTTCTGGAAAGGCCACAGAAAGTACCTATCACAGTAGCTTTTGAAACATACCTATTGTTCTGTCACTGGAAAAAAATTACATTTATTGCTAAATCACCTCTCTGGATCAAGCATATATTTTCTGCTAACCACCTGCCCATTCTGAAGCAGTAATTAACTAAGAAACATAATTGAGACCCTGTGTTAGTGTAATGGACACAATAATTGAACAAAACAAATTACTTCAAAACTGGAAAAAATTGTAAGAATTTCTGTACCATTTTTTCCTGATAAGAAGTTAGGAGGAAGAGGGATTGACTACATAGGTGCCCTTTAACACTTTGGTTTTATGCTTGATATTTTATGCCTGTTTTGACAGCTCCTGCTGAAATACTGACTGGACCTTTTTTTTTTTTTTTTTTTTTTTTTTAAAAAAATTCATGGNNNNTTTTTTTTTTTTATGTAACAAAATTCCGAGTGAAAAAGTGAAAAGTCCACACAGTAAAGTTTACAATATGAAAAAGCTGTATTGGAACTTTTAGAAATGTTTCAACAGCAGGTACAAAAAGACATGCATCACAAACAGTGAAGAATATATATTCTTTAGCATATGCATGCAATATCCATTGAACCATTCAATGTTTAACACACCCTAACTTTATCTCTCACTTTGCTGCAGTGTTTAGATAACATGATGAGAGACATCAACAAGATGAATTTCTATCGTGTTATGTTTGTGCCATATATTTATGTCATTAAGCTGTAGGTGGGTTATATCTAATTTATTGAGCTCTTAAAAAACAAATTCAAAGCAATTATTTGAAATACATAAGGAGAAAAGGAAATACAGTCTCAATAAATAACACTGTCATTTTACTGTTCTCTGTATGGTTCATGGATTTGACCCTTTTTTAATTCCTTGGTGGTATAAAATCACTTTGCAAATGCAGGGTACAATCTTTTAAGAGAAGAACCACTATTTTTGAGAATCAGAAGCCGCTTACTCCATATGTCAAATTCACCTTTGACATCTTCACAAGATGTAAATTTTCACCCTCTAATTTTCCTAGTGCATATACCTTTGTGGCTTGTTTTGAAATGAATATCTCATTCTGGTTTTAGTATTTCCTAGAAATGACCCTTAGTCATAGAATCATAGAAACACAGAAAGGTTTGGTTTAGAATAGACTTTAAAGGTAGTCTAATTTCAACACCCTGCCATGGGTAGGGAGACCTTCTCATCCAGGATGCTCAGAGTCCCATCCAGCCTGGCCTTGAGCACTTCCAGGATGGGCATCCACAGCTTCTCTGAGCAACTTTTTCCAGTGCCCCACCCCCCTCACAGTCAAGAATTTCTCCCTAATATCCAATCTAAAAATACTCTTTCAGTTTAAAGATATTAGTCCCTCTTATGTTTAGAGCAATGCACAAATATTGGTCAGGTTTTACCCAGAACAGATGAAAGATCTCTGAAATGTGAGTTAGAAAGGCATTCCTTTTTTTTCTTAGGTGTCAGTGTTCTAAGTATATGACATATAACCTCTTCCTTGTAATGTTCTATTAAGATAGGCAGCACAGTTCCTGAATATATCCTGTGTTTATTTCAATTTTATTTTTTTAATAATGATTAGAGGATAATCTTTCCTTCCATTTGGGAAAAAATCTCTTGCCAAGTTACACAAATTGTTATGAGATTTTTATTAAACTCCTTGCATAATATATAATATCTCATTAGATCATTTTAGCTCTGAGTAATACAGCAGTTTAAAGTGTTTGCTCCTAATTAGCTTTTAACAGAGCAGCATTTTCTTATAGGATATTCAGTATCAGTAATAAGGTACAGGCTTTGCCCCAGCTGTGTCTTCTGTAAGTTCATCATCTGTTTGGACACATAACCCTGTGTTTTTTCAGAAGTCTGTATTTGTTCCAGAGAGATCGTTCTTTAACAGATCTCTTTGACCCAGAGGCTGCTGTACAGTGCCCATCAGCACATTCTTGCTGAGGTCTGTGCCATAATTTCCACAGCAGTGTTAAGATCAGCAGTCACCAGATGTGATTTTATGTGGCTCAAGCATCTCACCTGAATACCCATTTGAGCAGTCTAACTAGCACTTTGATGGCTGTCTACTGTTTTTGATATGATGTTTCCTGGCAGGATGAAGTTATTTGACCTTATAGCTCCTGTGATATGACACAAATGCCAAACCTAATCATTTGGTTTTAAAACCCAGTCCTAATTACAGAGTTGAGGAAGAGGGTGAAATCCTGCTATGACTACTGGCAGTATGTTCAGACTGTGAGATTTTAAAACTTGATGCTTTTCTTTCGATAGAAAATGCTTAACAATTGGTACAACAACCTTCCCAAAAGCAGAAGACAGTGTTCCCAGACACTGGACACACTAATGCCTCTTTGATAGGGTGGATTAACTGAAGCCTATTAAAGGAGAGCTTGGGTCATGTTAACTGAACCTTCTGTAAAGTTTTATTGAAGTTTTGGGAGCTTGGGTTTTTTCCTTTCCTTGTAGGGAATGCTTTTATTGTCAGATACTGAGAGATTTGAAAGGAACAGAGATCTACAAAGTGAAAAGAATGTAAACTTTAAAACTGAAGATGAGAATAGAAATTTTCATTTTTCACTGCAATAATATCAAAATTTGGGTTTTTTTTTTTATTTTAAAAAGACTCATGATTGAATGTGCCAAACATATAAAGAGAGAAAAAAAAAAGTAAAAATTGTTGACTTTTTAAATTCTATTGTAGATTTACAGAGAAAACAGACAAGATGAAACTGAATAAAGGGTCTTAAAGAAACACATTCTGGCATGATCAGTCAGAAGTCAACCAGTTCCTTCCACAGATGTCTTGCACATATGATAATTTGATGTCTGCCAACCTGAAGACTAAGAACCCAGCATAAAACTTACAAAATAGCATTTCCACAAGTCCCTGTTTAGGTCATCTATGTATCTGCCTGTCTATCTACCATCTAACTTGTGCTCTGTTCTCTGCTGGAGGCAAAAGCAAATCTTGCAGAGGATCACTAAAAAGCTCATGAGTCACTCAAGTCCTACTTGAAACAGTATAAGGACAAAATTTCAGTTTAATCACAGGAATTTTGGTAAGAAAATGCAGACCAGAATGCATATTAGTGGTAAATTTATGTGGCTTGTTAATTGTAATAGTTCCATTTCTAAGTATTGATAGTGGAAGATCAAGGCCGCAATATTTAACAGTTCTATCCTGTTTTCACAGATAACTTTTATAAAAGAATTAAAAAACAAACCTCAACAAAAACACTGTGGCTACACTAGAATATTTACAAATTTCTCTGGTGGAAAATCTGAAGATAGAGTTCCATGTGCTGCTCAGCAACATTGTGCAAGTTTTTATGTCAAAAGTTCACCATTTGGCAACTCCTCCCCACTCTAAGCTTTGGAATTTCCTGACAAGCTTGTTAAAGAATACCAATAAATTAAGCAACCTTTTCAAATGTTGCCATGACCCAATGCACCATGTATAGACCTGAACTGTCACTTCCCTGAGCCAAGATCTTACAACCATTCTAGGTACATTGCTCAAAAGCAAATTGCTGTTCTCCTGTCAAATTGAACGATGTCACCACCCCTTCCTCTTCTTTTTATTAATCATCTCCTGCACTTCAGTACTATTTACAACTTCATTCAGCTCATACAGTCTCAAAACACAATTAGCAAATTGTATGCCTCTTCAAGAGCATTAACAACAGTGTTGGCAGACATTGTGCTGTCCCTAGGTTCCAGGTGGCACAGGAGAAGGGAAGGACTGCTGAAATCTGTCATTTCAACTGGCAAATTGCATGTACAGCTTTGGGATCACTCTGCTGTACACCAGCTGGCAAATACAGAATAAGAGAGAAGCAGAGCTTTACTCCACAAAAATATCAAGGTTTCAAATTCTTCCTACATTCAGCACAGGAATTAACCCAAAATCTTAAAATAAACTAAGGCAAAAATACTGAGCAGAAAATAGTCTTGAGACCTGCACACCTTCTCAACACCTGTGAGATCAAGCTTTAAATTAAGCATAGCAGAGACACTAGCCTGAGTTTCATCTCCTCTAGAAGTGTTTCAGCACAAGCTACCCCAGGAAGACATATCTTGGTAAGACAGTGTGGGTGCTTGTATATGGCTCTTTCTACATATTTCACCAAAATATAATTCTGACAAAGCACTGGATTTTTTCTGAAAAACCACTTTGACAGAAAAGGTCTCTACAGATTTATTGCTGATACTCCCAAGCCACAACTTATTACCTAGTCAGTGCTGCTGGACACATTGCAGGAAATTCACAACCATTCACTCAAGCAGCGGGGTTTATAAAGTAACATTTTGAAAACATTTTCCTTTTTCATTCCTGGCCTAGTACTCAGAGAAGAGACTTACTCTTTCTACATCTTAATCAATATTTTTACCCCAGTGTAAAAACATCACTTTGTTAGTTTTGCAGGTGACCCTGAGAAACACTGATACCATTAATGGCAATTCCAAAATGCCTTCCATATGTGACTGGAAGCCCAGTTCTTTCTCTTTTTTAACCAATCCATACTCCATGTCTTTTCCCTAAAGACTCTCAAAGTACCTGAAGATGATTAATTTTTTTTTTTAATTTACTAGGGACTGGGTTTAATCTCACTATTTTGTGAATAGGTTCAGATTTCTTTGTCTTGCATTTTAAGTAAGTTCATAAAACTGCCAGTATGTGCTGATGAGAATTATACTTCAGAAGCTAATGGTGACTTGATTCAATTATCTTCTTGGCAACTCTGGGTGAGTCATAGGATTGTAATTCATGAACAGGGAGAAACAAATTTGATGTATGGCTGGAGCTCAGTAGCATGCTGCTATTTTCAAAATCAATAGGTCTGGAAAGGCAAGGATGAATCAGAGAAAGAATAAAATAATGATCAGTAATTCTTAAAGTAAAACAAGAATGAACATGAACTACTCTGTATAAGGAAGTCCACAAGCTTAGACATGTGGCAGAAATAGAAACAGAATCACCTCAGTGAATCTTGGTGTACATCCCAAAGAAGAAAAATTCTTCAGACTTCACTCGTATAAAATATAGTGACTCATTGTGATGCTGAATCTCAATTCACTGTAAGCTGACTGACCCTCCCCAACTACTTTGTCCAATCCATTCTCCACACGACTATAGCAGGAGAGGAATGGATGAAGAGAAACAGGATGGAGGCAGGGAAAAGTATGAACAGGAAGCAGGAATGTCAGTAATGTCTCCAGCTCACACAGCTCTGACCATTTGACACGCCTAAGGACAGTCCTTCTCCCCACCATGTCAGTTTATCTGACTGAATCACTTTCACTTCCAACATGTGCAGCTCTACCTACCTATCTCCAGCATGTTCCTGTGGCCCCCTGTGGCCTATGATGACCACCTGTTCCAAGGAGAGCTCCAGCCCCAGCTCTCCTTCAGGTCCTGTCCAATGACCTGGCACTTTCCAGCCCACCTGCATTCCCTGATCACTGAACCTTCCCTGTGACGTTATTTTAAGAAGTGCACTGTAAAGAATGTTTCACCTGTCTACTTCTAAAGCTGTACATAGCAAAGATTATATATAAGAGCAGTTTTTCCCTGTGCAGAAAAATATTCTTTTAGTAAAATGACACAAAGTTTCATAGCTGAAGAATTTCGAGATAGTTTTGGTGTTTTCATATGCTACAGGAATACACAAACGAAAGTATTTCAAAACTAGGTGCAGCCTGAGGACTTTGAATGTGAGCTTCCTATACATGTTATTTTTTTGTTGCATTTTTTAATAGAGAATCCACGAACAGCCATTCTAAACAGGCATTGATTTAAATGATACTGGAAATACAACTCCATCTCTTTTATTGAAGGTGTTTACAAAACAATAGGTGTTTAACAGAGTTGGAAGATGGGGTACAGAGTATGATTTTAGCCATCCAATTGAAGGACAAATCAATGTTGGAATAAACAACAGATTAGCAAAGTGAATGTTGCTACGATAAAATGGTTTACGTGATGTTATACTGATGTGTGTTCTACAGAGAGGCATTTTGAAACGTTGCTTACATTAACACAGTAGGCTTCATACTGAACACACAATGGCTTTCTTTCTTTGCCTTACAAACAGCAATAGAATTAACTTCTAGAAGTTGCTGTGCACAAGATTACAGAGATTTCTGAGCAAACCATTCAATATACAATGAATGAAACTGACGTACAAGGGCTTTCATAGTTAACAAAGTCATGGTGAAATCTGTGCCATCTGACTTCAAAACCCTATAAATAATTTGGTTACATCTGAACTAGAAACTCCATGCTGCCTATGGTGAGTGGAAACAAATAGGTTCAGCCTGTGGACAATTCATCTCAACATAAGACAAGTCTGAACTGGACAGACACTTCCAAAGAACAATTTGCTTTTTCATCCTCCATTGAACCTGTAAATAGTTTTTTTTTGATGGGTCATCTTTAAATATGTAGCCCTATTTCACATGCCGCTTCCTAGGGAAAAGGATATTTTGGTTTTTTTCTCCATCCTCTCTTCATAAAATCTTTGTAATGATGCTCTTCAGAATGCAGGTATAATCTCAAAAGATATGAATTTGTCTACCCACCTGTCCCTATAAGATATAGACTTAGCATTCTGATGACTAAAATGTCATTATTTTTACCTCTTTTACTTTCAGTGACTTTCAGTTCACTTTGGGAGAAAAAGCCCCTAAGCTGCACATAGGAAGAACTGTCTTCTTTTATTTCCTTTCTTTATATGTTTTTGCATAGATACTTGTGTTACATATTTTTTAAAGATTTTAAAGATTATTTCCATAAAGCTCTAGACTGCAAGGGTCTGAGGTAGTGCAACAGTTTCACTAAAAGGTAGAATCAGTGCAGCCTGTGGCTGATTCGATGGTTCTGGAAAAGTCTCAGTCAAGGGCTGAGAAGAGAAAGAACATTATTCATCTCTACCAAGTCAATGCCCATTAGTGCCACTAGTAACAAACTGGATTAGGAACCAATCAGATATTTACAATGTTGCCTTTTAATAAACTCTTCTGTGAATGACTGATAGAAAAGATTTTTAAGTTGGTGCATCTAATGGCTGTTTTGTATACAGTGGAACATCAATAAATTAGTCAGCTAACAAAACATCATTACACTACATCGTAAAAACAAAATGAAAGACATACATAAAGTCTGACAGTGTTGTTATTCCCAACTGATGGTGCTGTATCTAACTTTGACATCCATGCTGAAATTACAGCAAACTCTTCATTTGCAACACACTCATTTCAAATACCTTAACAAATTGTTGCAGTTTAAGAACTCTTAATTAAATTCTCCAACTTGAATGCTAGCTTTCTTTTTTGGGCACAGTTACTCTCCAAACTCATCCATTCTTCATTTGTGAGAAACACTTTTCTTTAAACTTGCCCATGAAATTCAGGTATTTACAATACACTTCTTGAAATGACCCATCGTTTTTCTCTTGTAAAAAGATTTGTTTGGTGGTGGAGTTTTATCTTGCATTCAGGCACTTGGTAGGCATAAGCTCTTATTAAAAAAAAGAACAATACCCTCTTCTCAGTCACCAGAATATATTCTGGGTTTTAGTTCACTAGTCTTGTGAGACTCCGAATTTTTATCCCTTTTACTCTTCAGACATAATTTCTCATGCATCTGGATATAGATAATTAAATATAAGAGAAGTTAAATGAAACTATGAAAATGGAAGCTTTGATCTGCTACCACACTGCTCAGGAGCACTGCTGAGGTCTTCATAATATTGTGCATTTTCTCCCATTTTTTACTACAGAAGTAACATCTTTAAACTAACTTCTATTTGCTGTAAGCTTTCAGAACACAGAAACAACCATACTATGACTTCTGAAGAACTAATAAGGCATTTCATTTCTCCCCTTCTTGTCTCCACATCACCTGCCAGATGTGGTTTTCTTCCCCACCATTGCCAGCCAGCTAGATCCACCCTTTGGCAAGTGCTTCAAACATGGTCCTTCTTTTCAATGCCCTCCTTTTTCTGCATATCTACATAGCATTTCTCTCCCCCATTCATGCAGAAAATAGGTCCTCCCTTCTCCCTGTTCCACTCTGGCCTGGAAAGATGTGAAAGAGGCTTATTCAGAACATGGCCTCAGTGGTTTACATGTCAGGCATCTCAGTGATCAGGTCCAAGACTGAAACTGGGAACTTAACAGAAGGTAAACACTATTGACTATTACCAGTAACCGCAGGGAAAACAGACTCCTTCCCAATACCCTTCCTGTCCTTTCTGATCCCCAGCTTAGTATCTTTCCCCTACTAGCACTTGAAAGCCTAATAGCATCAGACTCCTAAAGTTTATCATAAAATCATAAAATATGCTGAGTCAGAAGGGACCCACAAGGATCATCGAGCCCAGCTCCCGGCCCTGCACAGGACACCCCAAGAGTCACACCCTGTGCCTTAGAGCATTGTACAAACACTTCTTGAACTCTGTCAGCTGTGACCACTGCCCTGTAGAGTCTGTTCCAGTGCCTAGTCCTCCTCTTGGTGAAAAACCTACTTCCTCATAGCCAAGCTAACCCTCCCCTAACTCAGCTTCATGCCATTTCCTCAAGTCCTGGCTCTGGTCATGAGACAAGAAATCAGTACCCGCCCCTCTGCTTTCCCTCACAAGAATGTTGAAGACCATAATGAGCTCTCCACTCAGCCTCCTCTTCTCCAAGCTGAACAGTGTCCTCAGCCACTCCTCATAAGGCTTCTCCTCCAGACCCTTCAGCATTCTCATGGCCCTCCTTTGGATGCTCTCTAGTAGCTTAATGGCTTTTTTATATTGTGGCACCCAGAATTGTCCCCAGCACTCTAGTGAGGCCACCCCAGTGCAGAGCAGAGCAGGACAATCCCCTCCCTTGCCTGGCTGGCAGTGCTGTGCCTGATGCCCCCCAGGACAGGGCTGGCCCTCCTGGCTGCCAGGGCACTGCTGACTCATGTCCTGCCACTGACCAGGATCCCCAGGTCCCTTTCCACAGAGCTGCTCTCCAGCCTCTCATTCCCCAATCTATACACACAACCAGGGTTGCCCCATCCCAAGTACAGAATCCAGCACTCACACTTGTTAAACTTCATATGGTTGGTGATTGCCCATCTCTCTTTGTCGAGGTCTCTCTGCAGGGCTTTACTCATGTTCCAAATGTTAAATCACGTAAATCTTTTCTTTCATGAAGCTTTATATCCAGTCAGTCATATTTAACTGCAAAAATGTCCATCTGGGTTATACAGCCTAAAAAACAAAGTCACAAAATACCTAACAAAAACCTAAACATTATCTGCCTAAATCAGTAAGGGTTTCTGCACTCCAAAACAACATTTGAAGTCTCCCATAGTGTGAAGCAACTGCTTTTTCTATTAAGAGAAGATCATTTTAGTATTCTTTCTTTAAAACAGGATGTGGGCATGTGGACTCCACAGAGCACCCACATTAAAACAGCGCATGTTGGCTTCAAAGCAGCTATTATGCAGTCTATAAGTTCAATGATCTGAAAAGCAATAAAGAGCTCCTTCTGTAGCCCTCACGGCCTATTGAGTAAATAGTAAGCATTTAAGAAAACTCCATAATTACATGTTTACACACTGGAGCCATTATGGGCAATCTAAAAAAAAAGTACATGTAGTTTTCAAAAAAAAAATCCTTAATCAATTTTTTTACATGATTACGACCCCTTGCAGCCACTAAGGACTACCAGCTACAGAGAAGACAGACTGAAAAGATTTACATGCAGTCATAACATAATATGACATCAGCTGAATATTTTAGATATTAAAGTCTAGTATTTTAAATTAAATACATTCCATATTTCAGATGTGGTAAATAATTGGTAAAGAATTAAATAGCTGGATGCTTTTAGCTAAGTCAACAGGGATCCTCAATGGTTGTATTCTTGGAGACCGGTGTCTTGGACTCATTCTGTCTGTGAAGCACATTTCCATGTCCAGAGCTACAGCTGCTCTACCTTGATCACACAGAAGCTTTGGCTGCAAAACCAGCCTGCTTAATCCCTGCCTTATGTAGAAATTTAAATTTGAGGATTTAGGAGACTGTATCATATAGATGGAACATGCCCTGAAATTGAATTTGTATTAGCTTGACACAGCGGTCCATGAGTAAAACACAGAATAAGAAAAGAACAGCATCCATTAAAAATGGGACCAACCCTGTATTTTTACATGTTGAAGTTATATAAGGCAGATAAGCAATTTAGAGTTGATACTCAACACTCACGTGCCTTCAAAGAACCATTTGCAAACAATTTGCATCGGACAAAATGCTTCTTATACATGCTTGTACACTGCGTGCTGCAAAAGTGACAGACTATTCAGTTAAGAATAATTTAAAATAGCATTTCTGTTACTTTCTCTGTATTTTGTGTTCTAAATAAATTATCACTGTTCATATTCTTAAAACAACAACAAAAGCCTTTTAACAGCTGTCCTAGGTTAAAATGTAAGATGTGCCCAAAATTATGTATTCTATCACCATCTTCATGAGCTGTTAAAACCAGGTGGGGCAGTGCTCACTGCCTCCTCCCTCCGGACTATCTTCTGTTAATGGTCCCATCAATGCCTTGCTCCATGACTTATAGATAACTTGCTCCTGGACTATCTCCTGGTAATGGTCCCATCAATGCCTTGCTCCATGACTTATAGATAACTTGCTCCTGGACTATCTCCTGGTAATGGTCCCATCAATGCCTTGCCCATGACTCACCTTCCTGTTATGAGATGCTCCACTGAGAGGGAGGAACCAAGCATTACATCCCAGATATAATCTAAGATTTCAAACACCACAAGTAGCCTTTCCCACTGGATTCCCAGAGGACAAGAGCTACATAGCCACCACTGGACCTTCAGAGGAAGACCAGACCTTTCTGCAGGATCACTGCTTCAACAGAACCACATCCATCACTTCAGGAGGACTGCAGTCACCATTTTGTTGGACTGCTACCGGTGTCAGGTAGTATTCTGACTGCCAGTTTAAACCAGTGCTTTCCTGCCTCCATTTTTAATTTTCCTATAAAATTGTTATTCTGACTTGGTGTCTCCCACCGGTTTGTTTTTCAAACCAGTATACCAGCTCAAGTGAACATTTCGTATTTTATAGGAACAGAGAAAAAATCCTTAAGAAAACATCAGTGAAATGCTCCTAGAACTGTGATTTGGGATTGAAGACATCCTTTTAACTTGCAAATACTGCCACATATTCTAAGGAGAATTCACCTTAATCTTCACATGATTAAAAAAAATATTTCCCCCCTTTTTTCTTCCCAACAATTAATGGTTACATTATGGGTCATTACAATAATTCAGGTACTTTGGTGATCATAGTATACTTCTACCTAAACTTCCAGCACAATATATCTTTGGAAATTGCTTAGGAACACATTTACAGTCACAGGTTACAAGCAGTGCATTCAACCTACTGCTCCTCTGCAACATTACAACAGCCTTAATAATTTTGACAGGAGTCTATGCAGACCAATTAAAGTAATGACATTCAAATGAACACCTACTTAGGATAGCTTCACATTAATTTAAGACACTGAATAGCAACATTCGCATTCCAGATGCTGAGAGACATAAAATGTCAGGCAGTAGTGATGTTTAATGAACAACATAAATGCACGTGCCTACCATCACATCAGATACTGTGTCATATCTACCACACACCATTAAATAACTGAGCCGTGTAACAACCACAGATAATCTATAATAACCTGAAAACAAAGACTGATGGAAAACTTAGAATTCTAGCCAGGACACTGACACTTAACAACAAAATTCTCTGCCATTGAATAGTACTGTCAGTTGTACATGACTGCTTGATAAATACACAAGAGAAGTAGGAATAAAATTCACACTGGTATTAAAATGCAATTTAACCAGAATTTCTGTTTAGATTGGTATCTAGCATGGGTGTAGTAGGTCATATTACTTTTGACAGCAATTTTTTTAATACATCGTGTATTTTCCAAAGGTCATTTTTAAAATGAATGAGGATATTCTCTCTCAGTGTATCTTTATTTGCACAGCTCTTCTTACTATTTAGATGCCTATGCAGATAGCAGTAGCACACAGGACAGCAAAGATATCAGTGTGTGTTAAATAACAGGATGTGTTATTTAAGCATTTGACTGTTGAAATCAGTATTAGGTCAGCATTTAAATACCTTGAAAAACTGATTGTCTGTGAGAAAGTTGTCCTTATTCAACAGGTCCATTCTGCTGAATAGTCAGCATAATGACTGCTCTCTCTAGCAACAAACTGCAGTCTGCACCACAGTTCAGCCCCATGAATTCTGAAAAGACATCTGTCTTTACTCTGTCTTTCTCATCATCCTACCATTTTCTGCAGTCTCTTTACTTAAACTCCTCCAGCACAATCATTCTACCAATAGCTTCATGCTGCTTGATGCCTTTTTCAGGTAGGAATCAGCTGCAACCATCCCATCCCAGTATTTGGCAGCAAACCGTATGGCCAAACAGTATTTGGCCATAAGGCAGACCATAGCTTTCCACTGGGAATTGTTAAAGAAATACCACTGCAGAACCAGGGTGCAGCACAGTGTTACATTTCACAAGCACTAGTGCACAATGTAGTCAACTGAGATGAAAATGTAAACTGCACTTTTGTCCTATGAAACCTCCCAAGCTAACACAGACAGCACAGACTGTAGCTTTTCATTCCTCAGTCAACAGAATAGCTTGGTAACTCTGATCTGATGCAAACACGAAGGTCCTGAACACATGATTCACCTGGAAAACCTTTTAGTAATATAAACAACCCATGGTCAGAATCTCAGTCATTAGTCCCAGATATGCTGGAAGATTGTTAAAGATGCATTAAAAAAAAAAATACTGCTTTACTTGTAAACTGTGCATTTATGAGAAGCAAAAAGATGATACAAAATGGAACCTTGTTATGTAATTTTCAGAGAATTGCTTTTCAAGTCAGAACCGCATAAAATTCAACACTCACAGCACAGAAAGGCTAGAAATAACACACAGAAGAGGTTTTATATTTTGATTTATTATAGTTATTTCAGAAAGTGGTTTGACTGTCAATAAGGAGGTGGTCTTGATCATAGAATCACAGAATCAAAGAATCATAGAATATTTTGAGTTGGAAGGGACCTACAAGGATCCTCAAGTCCAACTCTTAGCCCTGCACAGCATCATCCTCAATAATCGCACTATGTGCCTGAGAGTACTGTCCAAACTCTTCTTGAACTCTGTCAGGCTTGACACTGTGACCACTTCCCTGGAGAGCCTCTTCCAGTGCTCAACCACCCTCCGTATGAAAAACATCTTTCTAATATCCTATCTAAATCTCCCCTGACACAACTCCAGGCCATTCCCTCAGGTCCTGTCACTGGTCACTACAGAGAAAAGATCAGTGCCTGTCCCTCCACTTCCCCTCACAAGGAAGTTGTAACTGCATTGAGGTCTCCCCTCTGTCTCCTCCAGGCTGAACAGACCAAGTGACCTCAGCCACTCCTGATAAGGCCTTCCCCTATGTCACCCCTCTTTGCATGCTCTCTAACAGCTTCATATCCTTCTTACACTGCCAAAAATACAATATTCAAGGTGAGGCTGCCCCAGTGCAGAGCAGAGAAATCCCCTCCCTTGCCCGGCTGGTGATGCTGTCCCTGATGCACCCCAGGAGATGGATGGCCCTCCTGGCTGCCAGGGCACTGCTGTTGACTCCTATTCAACTTGCCATTGACCATAGCCCCCAGGTCCCTTTCCAGCATTTCATTCCCCAGTCTATACACACAACCAGGGTTGCCCCATCCCAGGTGCAATTCAGGCTATTAAACAATGAGTTCTGTGGACACTCTTCTACCATCACATGTCTAGATTTGCACACATATTAAATGAAGAATCACACTTTCAGATGGCCAACACAGCCTAGTTCCACCACTTTGTGCTGGATCCAAAACTCAGTGAAGACTTGACCATAGTGTTTGACAAATGTGCACACACCCAAAACCAGACCATTTCAAGCATTTATACTCTTCATACTAAAGGGAATTAGAATATTTATGGGTCATTTGCAATAGATTATGGTTTTTTTCAGAAAACTGACTTTTCAATGTTATCTACTTTAGCCAAGTTACTTTCCTCTGGAAAAGAAAATTATTCTTCTCATACAAAGATTTTATGTTCCCTTTTTCTCTCTGGAACACTAAGCCAAAGGAAACACAGACACAGGTTATTTATATAAATTGTAAATACATGAATAGAGAAAGTGACAAATCAAAATTGAGGAGTAAGTAATTTCAGGCTATCAAGTCAACCTACCTTGTATACCTCACCCTTGCTTTTTTATTCTACATAATATATGATGATAATCACAGGTTCACAATTAGTCCCAAATAGCAAGCTGACATTAAAATAGCCTGGAGGGAAATCACTTTCACAGATGTTAGGAGTAGCTAGTAAGTACATCAGTTAAATTAGGTTTAGCTGTATTTTAGATAAAGTAATTTGCATTTCAGACATATCCTATAGATGATCTCACTGAGAAGCAAGAAAGCACCATCCACCCATCCATCCATCCATCCATCCATCCATCTATCCATCCATCCAGCCATCCATCCATCCATCCATCCATCCATCCATCCATCCATGTTTAATTAAGAATATTCTTCTTAGTGGATTATTTTCATGCATTATCATAGACCAGATAAATTATAAATGGCCACATCCAAAAGTTGAAAGCAAAATATACCAAAAGTTTCCTTAAACCTAAAACATGAGAGTTCAATACAGAATTCTCCATGACAGCCTTTGGAATGTACAAATAATTTAGGTATGGAAACTAGCATAATAAATTTGATGCTATAATTACTTGTTATAGTTGTTTTCTAAAACATAATCCCTCAAGAAGAAAGTCTAACATGGAGAAAGTGCCAGATTTCGCATTTTCATATTCCAACTTCATTATGGATCAGAATTTATAAATGTATATGTTTAAATTATCAACCACATTATACTGAGATACTGCAACTTGTCAGTTACCTTTTTCCTAGATCTCAATCTTAAAATGTCAGTGACAAAAGCCACACTTACCTCTTTTCCTCATTCATCCTATCTCATTCATCAACTTCATCTTAGCTTCTTTATTACCTCCATTACGGAGAAAAAAAAAAAAACAACAAAACCCAAAACTAATACATACACAGACACACAATCTGTCTCCCATTCTATTGTAAGCATGCCCTTTTTGGTAATTAACTTTTCTGACTCCTTTGTTCTTGATTTTTCAAATTACTCAAGATCTGAGGATTTTATTTTAATTAGGGACCGATAACTAAGGTGTTTATCTGGTTTATTTCAGGGAATTGGTTGGTCTGATCAAAAAGTCATGCCTTTTGAAAAGTTGCAGCTAGGAGAAAATGACAATCAAATGGTGCTAGCTATGATACATATTTAAGAAGGCACCCCAAGCCACCTGCCTTCAAGACTCATACCAAAATAGTTATTGAGAAAGGAGATAAGCATCAGACCTAACACCTCAGGGAGCCAAAGGAAATGGTTTATAAGATGTGGATAACCCTTATCGCCACTGCCACATCTCAGTTTCTTTCTGAGGTACAAACGGCACCTTGGGGTAAGCCAGCTTCTTTGTGCAGCTCTGCTTTTGGGTGACCAGGTCACACATAAGGGCCTGGACCAGGGGACAGCATCACAGAGCAGCTTCTGAGCCCCTGAAAACCACAAGTCACGGGAGCCACATGAACCTGTGCCATGGCACTGACAGGGTATACAACCAAGATAAAAGTGAAATACTCCATCAGTAAAACATGGAGTGGCAGAGCAATTTCCTATATCACAAGGTTCATACTTTAAGAAAAATCATTTGTCTTTAGATTTCTTCATGAGGGAGCTCTCCAAAAACCAAACAATTTCCTAACAGTACTGGTCACCAGAGTTTGCTGTTCTACGCAACCTCTGCTCTCCATGTTACATTCTTTTCCAGTAATGGTGGGTATGAGATAGTCATTAGCTGGAGTAGGTAATCGGCCTCTCCCCACCCCTTCCCTTAATCTTGTTACAGAACAGCCAGGAAGATGATATTACCCTGAATGTAATCCTTCATTTCACTGTCTCTTTGCAAAAAGAAAAAAGAACAAATCATAATATCCCTTGTCTGTAGTACATGACGACACATGACAACAAAAATGCTTCCATTTTAAGCTTGCTTAAAGATTTTATTTTAGTCCAGTGATAGGAGTATCATCACAAACACTAGTAAGAGCACAAGAGCCAACAATCAGACCTGGTGCAAAAAACAAACAAACAAACAAGCAAAACCCCCAAACAACCCAGAACACGCTATCTGGCTTCAGGTAAGACAATGTGAAATTCTACTTAAATAAGTGTTTAAATAAGTACCCAGAAAAGACAATGTAGAAGTACAGTTTTTAAATAATTTAAAAGGACAAGGAGCTGAAAAATACATGAAAATCAAACATTCACACACAAGATTCAGGAACCAAAGGAAGAATATATAAAGAATAAGAGAGACTAAAAGAAAGGGATTTTTGCAGTTAATTTACCAGAAGCTAATAAACCAGGTGACATTCTACAGAGCTAAAAGCTTCCATGAGAAACAAATAAACAAACAAACAAACAAACTGAACAAAACACCAACATATCCGCAATATCAGCTTCCTGGTTTAGAAATTTCAAAAAATGTCTCTGAAATTGTGAACATATAAGTAGAACAGACAACTGTTTAAGCCAGCCCAAAGGCTGTAAGTGTACTAATGAAGAGATCACCAACTTTCTAAGGCTTTCTCTTCATCCTTGTTTAAGTTTCCACTCTATGAAAAACAGCAAACAAATCTGTAAAAGGTTGATGCCCAGGAGGATGATATGATGGTTTCCCAGGATTGTGCATTGAACAGATTTTAAAAATCATCAGAACCCACAGGGCTACAGATTTTAATATAAGTACTATTTGCTTCAGTCATTCACAGACAACAGAGAATTAATTTAAAAGGGCAATGAAGGACAGGATTATTTTTTTTTCCCCAGCAAGCCCGTCTGTCCCACAAACAAGATTGGGAAGGCAGGGGGAGGGAGAGAAGGAAGCAAAAGGCTGTGGAAGTAAATCAGCTCTGGAAGGAAATCTTTTATAAAATAGAAAGCTAGAGCTTGGTGTAATGATAATCCAGTTTGTACAGAGAAGTTCAGCATAATTTTGATTGCCTTTTTCTTGGCAGACAAGGAACCAATCTGCTAGAAACAAGCTGGCTAGGCTACTCAGGGGCAGTAATTAAAAACACCAAAAAGCCAAAAAAGGGGACAAAAATGTCCATTCTTGCAGCATGAAAACAAACTGTCAATGTGAAAATGCTCAAATGTCAAATTTAAAAGAAAAATATTACAGCCTTGCTGATCTCCAAAAGTGTAAGGGTAGATGGGGAGGAGAAAATATCGTAAGCTGATCAAAGAGCCTTGGTTGAAGGTTTGACATATGCAATCTGGCAAGGAGTTATCACTAACCAGTCAGAGCAGAAATAATAAGCCAGGTTCGGCAACGCCAAAGAAAGAGGTGTGCAATGGTTTCATGTCCAAATTTTTTCTGTCCCTTTTGGTTTGCTTTGGTATTGGAACTTCCCAGATCCATGTGCCCACAGATACATGGTTTTATGCACCTATACATCTATATTTGCACATTACACTATTGATTACACTCTTTCTTTACAGAGCAAGAATGTTTCACCAGTTAGTGCTCCTACTATTCAAGTGCTACAATGCATGCCCCTCAAAACCATTACAGTCAATTCTGAGTCCCACTGTACCATTGATACTGTATCTCCAAAACCCTGATGACCACTAGTGGTTGATCTTCACTTAGAGTAACACCTTCCTCCTGCTATAAATTACGATCTTTCAGTAGTACTGATGAACATGTGGGCCTTATCACGTTTCTCAATAATGAGCTTTCTGAAGGCAGGTGAAGAAATAGGGAAAATTAAATACCCAGGGAAAAAAAAAAAAAAAAAAAACAAATTAAATGAATACTCAGACTGCACGTATTATGAAGCTAGGAGATGCACATGCAAAGAATATTCAGTGTCTTCTTCTTACTCATCATGATATTCCTTTTAGTTAATTAATTGCATTATAGTCCTACCAGCAGGTCTTTGAGTGTTCAAGATAAACCATGCCTACTACTCAGAGCAGGACAGTAGAAAATAGTGTGGCAGAGGACTTGTTTTTCAACACAATCATACATTTTGGAAAAAAATGCATGTGTTCAGAAGACTGAAGGTCCCACTGAGATCCCGAGAGCACTGCGCAGTAGGCTAGGGACAAAGCAGGCTCCAGTTCTTACATCATCAAAGCTTTTTGACTGGTAATATCTTATTTCTGTGGAAAGTGTGTTTTCCTGCTGGAACCAGCCCCATATCTGAATTTCTGAAGGATCTAAGAACTGGTATTGTGCTTGGAAACCAGCAGAAGTGATGAGCTAGGAGAATCCATATCCTGCTAAAGATACCTGAAATATTTTCCTTCCCATTTTCAGTGCTAGAAATGCTTCAGGATTACTGGTTTTATGACGCAGGAGCTTTGAAAGCAGCCTAATTTCAAAGCATTAAATATTACAGGGTTGCTTTGAAAATTTAGTTTTAAACAGAGAGATGATTACATGAACTCCTATATAAGGAAGAACACAGTAATAGTGGTGTTTCTGTAGTGTGTAAAACCCATGACAGATCTCAGGACTCAGCATAATGAAAACACAATATATGATAGTAAACGAAGCAAAGAGCATATGGCATGTAAGTGAGGTAGCAGAAGGGTACAGACAGTCACAATACCTCAATGAATCAGACAGCTATAACCCTGGTCAGCACAGCAGACTGCAGCCTCAGCCTACCTGCTGGCACACTAGCAACAGCCTGGATGATTTTATGGAAAGATATGGAAAAGGCCAACTTAAATAAAAATTGTTCCAGTGAAATAACTTCTTTCCTGTGTATGTGAGCTCTAAGAGCATGTGTGTTTTTTTAGCAGAGGCAGGACAAGAGAAGAATCTGTTTGCAGCAGGGCAGGCGAGCACACAGGTCAGCACACAGCCACCAACCATTCACTTGCAATACTTTATCGCCTGAGAAGCAGGCTGACTCCTTGATAAAGCACACATCTTTCTAGGTCACTTGGCTGAAGTTTGCTTTGCCATACTCTGCTGAGAACAGCTGACAGCCTAATAGCACTGTTTCTCCAGCTATTGATTCCCTGATTATTTTTTCCCCTGCAGACTCACTGTATATCTACTTTATTCTGCACATCTAATGAATACATACAGCACTGTAAATAAATGGTACAGCATTTCACTGATGTTCCATCAGAGCAGCAAAAAGAAGGTACCAAAGTGAAAAAATCAAGATGCAGTAAAGGGTCCTTCTGCCTCCTGCTTTGGATCACACCCAGCAAGGCATGAAGACATGTATGCTAGGGCTGTGGCACTGCTGGGCTCGGGGCACCACAGACCTTTAGCTGTGGCTCCCTGAGGACATCATCATGCTTACAAGTTTTCAGGTCAAAAGCAGCAACGTTCTGCTCCGTGACCCTCCCGCCCTCAGCAGTGGCAGCAGTCAGCCACAATTTAGCTCTGAGCACTTAGCTCGCAGCAAAAATCAGGTACTTTACACAGAGATATGAAGGATGACAACCACAAAGCTGCAGAAAATGCATATCATCACAAAATTATCACCAGATCCTTGTCAGGATTGTCACATGTTACCAACAATATTCACTGTAATTGATCAGAGGTCGCATTGGAGAATAGCAGAAAAACAGACCCCCAAAAGGAACAGCAAGCCCCCTGTGCCGGGAACTCAACTAGTATAAATCTGTGAACCCCAGGATCTGATCCCTTATCTATCTGTCTACAAATACATACCTTTTAGATATAAACTCATCAACAGACTTGTTCTTTGAATGCTTTCTGATTGTTACCCTCAGGTCCATTCTACACTCGCTTCTGTATTTTTAACTTCTTAATTCAATACATCCTGTGCCACCCATTGCCTTCCTTTTATCCCTGCCAAGAAGGAAAAAAGGCTCATAGAATTACTCATAGACATTCAGTAAAGTGTAAATTCCTATTCTCTTTATCAGCAGTGACTCTCAATGAAAACTGCAAAGCTGTAATTCTTAACTAACTTCATAAGTAAGCTAAAAAATGGTTTTTTATTTATATAAACTACAATTCCATAATCAGAACTTGTAAACTCCATTAGAACAAACTTTCAGTCATGCAAATTGCATCATATACTCTTCTTGCAGTATATTTATTTTACTTTCTTTCAGAATTGAACAAAAATATACATATTACATTCGGATTCTAGTGGGTTTTTTTCCTAATGCCATTGTATGGGGACTGGAAGTTCATTTTAGGCAAGTATTCTTGCAAGTGAACGACAACTTGATGGATCTCACCAAGTAAATCTATGGTTTAGAATCAACTGTTGTATCAAAAATTCAGAGTACAGTAAACACAAACTGTGGCTATAAACACCAGTGAAATTATATCCTGGTGTATTTCAAGTTATACATTTAAAACTGAGCTATCTGAAAGCAATGGCCACTTCTGAAAACATGGTCATTCATCCACATTTTTAAGCTTACATGTACCAAAAAAGGGTGCCAGAAAGATGAAGAGATGTGTTTTTAAATATGCAGAGCATACTGTAATACATCAGCTGATACCGTAACTTGCCTGTGCTTTTGAATCACTTGAAATCCTCAGCTGCTCTCACCAACTTGTGAAAGACTTGTGTTAACCACCTCCACCTGCCCCAAATACTGTCCCTATCCTGTTCCCACTTTCCCCTTTCCCCCATGCTAAGGACTCACTCTGTCACTCCACTGTTTCTCCTGTATCCTCCTGGCTCCGACTGTTCTCTTTTCTTTCCTTCCTACCTGGGAAGTCCTTCAAAAGGATGAATGATATTTAATTACGCTGGGAACACTGAGAGGAAGAGCACTGCCCTGAAGGGCTGCCAGAAAACCAGCATCAAACTTAATGTCAGGGCTTATATTATTCAGCTGTTTAACTTACCAATTAATTATACAGTAAATAAAAACTATTTCCATGGGGAGTCAAAGTGCAATCCTGACAATCTTGCTAGCAACTATACATTCCCAGATCAGGGACAATCACATTATGACAAACTTTGTGATTAATGAATTCATGATATTCAGACAGTGTGACAGCTGTGGTATTGCCTGTGGCCATCACTCTGTAATTCCATTGCTGCTTAAACCCCTGAGTGACTCATGGAGGGGCTGTGACTACAGACCTTGGGCCTGTTGATGAAATTTTGGACTCAGGATTTTCTTTGCCCAGAACTCAGACCAATCACTTAAACACTGAACCACCTTTGTGTATCTGCTATGCTATTGGGTGAGTACCCCAGACAATGTCAGGACTGTTTCAGCAACAGCACCCTCAGGAACTCAGTAATTGCTTCATCAATTAACCTTAATTCTACCTAGATGGGACTGCAGAGCATACGCCTCAGCCCCACTATGGACACATCCCTTGTGGCTTCCCTTGGTCTCAGCAGCATTTAAGCTGAGGAAACCTCCTGCTGACTTGGAAACCTCCAGGGACCATGACAAATACTTGCTATGTCTATTACTCCCATCCATTAAAACGCTCTGTTGGCCTGACTGCCAGTATTTTAGAAAATCCAGTGTTATTCTCATTTCTTTAGTGCAACCAGAGGTTTTTCCAGTCAAGTATGAATAGAACAAACAAAAAATAGTATGAGGTTCTCTGATAAGGTGTACAGTAAGGCACACAGAGGTATTTTCAATTTGAGTAAGAATGAAGCACTCTTTCAAAATATGTTTTCCAAGACTGTATGATGTAAAATCACTTAGTGATTTTATTAATCAGTCTGTCAGCATAACTGACACAGGAACTACCAGAATTCATTACACGCTTTTTCAAAATTTACATTTGTCTTATTTAGAAAGTGGCAAAGTAATCTTAATTTCAAAATGTGGAACTGGAAGGTTGCCTAATAGTTTGTAAAGCCAGATGAAAATACATTTAAACAATGACATTTTCCTCTGAAAGTTAACTATGCAATTAGAAGTTTAACAGCTTAAGTTCATGTTTATTTTGTATTTTAAGGAACTACATCTCATATATTGAAAAAAAATCATATGCCAGAGACTACAAGTACACATAGAGAAATTACTCCTCTTGCTTTAAAATCACCATTGCTTTCACCAGTCAAACCTTCATTTACAACAGCATTATCAGGTTAGATATTATGCATTTTTCTCTCCAAGGGTGTTGATTTATGTGAAAAGTAGGACTCCTGACACAGCTTCTGCTCCACTAGCTACATCTTTCTTCCATACATGAGCTGGCAACCTAGGGAGGATGTCAGACCTCACTTGGAACAGTACCAGGATCTTTACAACATATACCCCACCTGATGTGCCTATGTACAGTGAAGTTCAGGAACTGCTTCAAAAGTGTCTCTGAGGTAGAACAGCAGTATCCAGAAGAGGTTGACAGATGACAGCACCACCTGACTTAAATCCACTTGGGATTTTTCTGTGTCAATGCAATAAAATGTTGTTTTAACTTGCTTTCAGTCATGCCAAATGATACCAAATGAAGGAAGAGGCAGCCTGACACCCACAAAGTGGAACATGGAACAGGGAAGAAAAAAAGGTTGTAAGAAGAAAAATGAGGCAGGACTGAAATAAAGAAGCAAGCCTGGAAGAATGGGAAGGATCGTGGTCAGAGGGAATGGGAAAAGTAGAAAAAGAAGAACAGATACAGAGAGTATAAAAAAGGGCTCAGATTATGTGGTCCAGATAGACTAAATTGATACTAGAAGAGAGACACGTCATAGTTTATCCCTTCTAATACTGAACCATATACTGGAGCAGAGCTCTTTGCCTTTTTATTTTAAGGGGGCCAAATTAGGAAAGCAAGTGAGTTAAGAGTAGGTGGGTTGCAAGGATACAACAGATGGGACGTGGACAAACCTAGTACAGAAGTGGGAAGGAAAAAATGACACCCTGTACAGCACAGAGAGATGAAGGAGGGAGACATTTGGTGCAGTACGAGGCAGGATTCATGGTCTGGATACTGTAAGTCTCATGATGTCACAGGAGATGCTGTGGTATTGAAGTCCTGCTGTCCTCCAGCAAGTTTGCAATACACTGAGCACTGTTCTAGATGCTGAAGATGCTGAAGACACAGGAAATTGAAACCATAATTAATAAGAAAGCCTATCCAGGAAATGGAAGCCTTCTTTCCCACCCCAATTTTCACTCAACCCCTCAGCTGGTAAGAGAGGTTATAAGGTTACTAATAGCAGGTCATATGACAGCCAGAAGAATGAACGTAGCACGCCATCAGCGGCAAGAACTTGCTATTTTGAGCAACTATTTCTGGAGGTTGGACATTTTGACAAAAGGGTTCTTAACTGCCTGCTGAGAGGAGATAATGATGAAGACTTATGGCTCCAGAGTCAAGTTGCATGTTTCACAAGAAGCATCCTGTGGCTTGGGATGGACATCTCTGCATGACCCAGAGTCAATGGAGCCGTACATCTTGCATGTTCCAGTGCTCCTCCTCTGCCAGCACACAGCTCTGAAACTCATGCAGAGCACTCTGCAGGCACTAGACACTACTAATGACTGACGTGAGGGAGGACAAACAGCATACAGCAGCCATCAGAGACTCTGCAGACTCCACTAACAGCTAACAGGGGTTGAAATGGAGGAATCTCATGTCAGTGGTCCATGCAAAACATGCAGTGTGCACTTCTTAATAGTAATAGTAATAATTTAAAAAAGCTAAAAATTTGATAAGAAAGTTTGAAGAAAATGCACGTGCAAATTTTAGAAAAATGTCAAATCCGCCTCTGCAGATTTAATTTTCTGAGTTTAAGATACACCGTTAAGATATGCATTAGGATATTGTCTTTAACCATATGATCACACAGTTCTTGGCACATATTTAAAAAATACTGAACTGCATTGAAAAAAAAAAAAAAAAAGAGAGCAAAAATATCAAGAAATATTTGAAAAATTGAGAATTCTCAATTATTGCTTCAGAAGCCTATTATTCTTGTACCCCTGTGTTTCAAAAGCTCTGGCTACCTTTTCAAGTCAGAATCTTGTTAGGAAAAGTCTAAATTTTTTTGCAATTGAGCACTTGATAATAATAAATTTGAAAGGCACCTTCAACAGAAGAGCAAATTTGAGGAATCACTTTTTTATTCATTTTGTCCTGTGTTTTCTGCCAATTTTTAAAGCCAGAGATGTAATTTATATGCAAATTTTTCCTGAATATCACTTCAACCATTGAGAAAAAGTAAATATTTTAAGAACAGTATATAATAATTTGGTAAGAATATCTAAGTAGTATTTAAAGGATAGTTGTAATTGAAAAGAATACAATATTAATCAATTATAACTTTTACAATATGTGCTACAATTTCTAGGTCAAAGTCAAAGAATAAATGAAATACTGAAAATATTTGAAGCTAAGCATACATTTAGGTGAAGCAAACATACATATCAGGTGAAGCAAAATAAAGTACATATTAAAATTCATTCTATCAACTGCAATTTTTATGTTCAATAAAAATCTGAGCACTATCATCTGAGGGATTCCTTGAAATAGATAGACTGAAGAGCCCAAAATAAAGGTGTTAACCCAGGCTGTGTTTCACTACCAGAAGAGCTACTGGTTTGATCACTGTTGCTTTAGATTAAACATCCCTGTATATTTTTCGAAAATTAATACACTAGACCAAATTAGCATATAGCTCAGTAATGAGCATTTCCAAATATTTGTTGTAATTGGAAAACATGGGTGACTCACTTTGATCATTCCAACAATATTTATTTCTGGGCCTTGAAAATAAAATTGAAGAAAAAACTTCTCAGATGAATGTTTTGCATTTAGCAATCAGTTGACACCATACTTCAGTACATTTAGTACAGGTTAATTGATGACAACGTTGCAACTTGAGATTTTCAGTTCATATGAAATGCAGAGAGACTGTTGTCCTTTAAATATTGTAATGAGTTAGATTAGCATTGTAAAAGAGTCTGAAGATGCAATGCACTGTAAGAGTATACATATATAACAAGAACGAGAGTGTTTGTGAGCAACAGGAACTCATACTTTTGTAGGTTGGCCCTGAGTGGTTAAACTCTACCAGTCAGTTACAACATCACATAGATGGTAGTAAAACAAGGCCATTTTACACTATCATAGAGCTCAGAGATAACAAGCTGACCCTCGTCAACAGATTTGCAAAATGAACAGGCATGGTGACTTGCACACCAACCTTTAGTTAAAGAATCACCACTTCAAAGCAAGTCACCTTCTCAACTCTGTTTTCAGGACTGATATCATCTGAACTTCCATCTCAGTAGGTATCATCACTAGCACCAAACTACAGTATTTAGGAAAATTTTCAAATCTATAAAAGCAGTTCCTTAATACTTCATTGTTTGCCGTAAACCTTTCATGTAATAGGCTGCAAAAGACAAGACAACATGAATGGCAAAGGATTCTTCTGCTTTCCAACTGGTTCTTGGAAGAGCTTTCAGAATTACAGCCACCTAAGGAAACAGCTCCAGTGTTAACCACTTATAGCCTATATCTATATTCCTCTGTCTGACTAGGAATGCTGGGAAGTTTGTGACCATTGATAATTTACCCTAATTTTCATACTGTCATTATCACTCTGGCAGCTTTCTCAGATGGGGATCCATGTTCTCTGGTATTTTTATATGATGACTAGGAAAACACATCTGTAGTCTAACTTCAGTACTGCCATAAAAATTAACAGGACAGATGTATCCAAATACTGAAGATATTCCATGTCCTCTTTCATCATAATTATTTTTGTTTTCTTTAAACCCAGTGGTAATCACTGCCTACATTTCTTGTCATAAAATGAAACTAAGGTTAACTGCTCTTGTGCCTGTGCTGCATAAACAGAAGGAAAATATGATTTGAATATAGCAAAAATTAGGCTTCAATATTTTTTCAATTATTTTTTCCTCACACACAAGCTCTTGCTACTTGCAATTATCTTGTATATATTTGCTTTGTGTGACAAGGGTTTGGTAGCAGAGAGCTGGAGGGGTGCCTTCTGTGAAGAGCTACCAGAAGCTCTGCCCAGGCCCAAGAGAGCCAATGCCAGCTGGCTCCAAGACAGTCCTGCCTCTGGCCAAGGCTGAGCCCCATCAGCAGCAGGGGTGGTGCCTCTGAGATACTGCACTTAAGAAGGGGGAAAATGAAAAAAAACACCTGAACAACTTCGACTGGAGAGAGAGAGAGAGAGAGAGAGAGAGAGAGAGAGAGAGAGAGAGAGAAAGCGAGAGAGACAAAGAGAGCCACGCAAGACA
>VZTN01031637.1:22355-38734 GCA_013400515.1 Erpornis zantholeuca | reverse complement strand
GAGAGAGAGAGAGAGAGAGAGAGAGAGAGAGAATACATGAGACGAACACGTCTGCAGACCCCAAGATCCATGAAAAAGAAGGAAGGAGGTGCTCCAGGCACCAGAGCAGAAATCCCCTTGCAGCCTATGGTGCAAACTATGGTTAAACAGCTGTGCCGCTGCAGCCCATGTTGGTCCATGGTGGAGGAAGAGCAGTGCAGTCCCTGGAGGGCCTCAGCAGTGCCCAAAGGTAGCTGTGACCCTGTGGAAACCCGCAGTGGAGCAGGATCCTGGCGGGACTTGTGGACCATGGAGACAAGAGCCCATGCCAGAGCAGGTTTGCTGGAAGGACTTGTGAACCCACGGGGGACCCTCGCTGGAGCAGGGGGGCCTGAAGTTCAGAAGGGCTACGCCCCACAGAAGAGACTCACTGGCACAGCTTGTGAAGAACTGCAACCTGTAGGAAAGGCTCATGTTGGAGAAGCTGGTGGAGGACTGTCTTCCATGGGAGAGACCCCACACTGGAGCAGGGGAAGAGAGTGAGTTCTCCCCCTGTAGAGGAAGAAGCAGCAGAGACAATCTGTGATGAACTGAATGCAGCCACTATTCCCTGCCCTGCTGTGCCACAACAGGGACAGAGGAAGTAGAGAATTTGTGAGTCTTAGAAGAAGGAAGGGGTGGGGGGAAAGTGTTTTTATTGTTTGCTTTTTACTTCTCATTATCCTACTCTGATTAAATAAATAATAAATTAATAAATTAAACTAATTTCCCCAAGTCAGTCTGTTTTGCTTACGACAGGTGACTGATCTCATTCTGTCCTGATCTCAACTTTGGTTACATTTCTCTCCCCTCTCCAGGAAAGGCAGGAGTGATAGAGATACTTTGGTGGGCAACTGGCATCCAGCCAAGGTAAACCCACCACATATTATTACTTATCAGCATTCATTAAAGAGAGAATAACTTGTACATTAATAAGAATAATATGCTTATTCTTATTTATAATAATGTATCATAATATTATATTTATATACATAAAATTATGTATAATAATAATGTATAAGATTAATATCCTTATTCATATAAGGATATATTTTAAAGATACTGAGATAGCATCTGTCATACATACAATTACTCATCTGTTTCTACAAATTACATTTAGCATAATATTTCATCCTTTCATCCAGAAAAGGAAGTCAGATAGGCATATATGCTTAAAAAATTTATTTGGAGATGGTATGGAAGAAAAAAAGGAAGAAATTAAAAAGTAGTCAGGAAACTGTTTTCTACTATATTTCTGCTCTTTTGACAATATTTACAAATGCTAATATAGGCAAGTGATGGGAGGTAAAAAAAAAAATCAAAACTGGAAAAGATCTCTGATTGAGGTGTTAGCCAAATATAAGATGCAGTCTAAGCTTTACAAATGCCAAACATCATCTTCTGATTAATCTTTATTTTTATAATAAGAGAAATAAAACTAAGAGAAAATAAAACAGATATGATTACAGGAATTATAGCAAGCAGCACATTTCCAATGAAGTAATCATACTTTTTATTACTGGCAATCTAGATGAAAAACTGAGGCAAGACAGCAAAGCTACTACATTAATGTTTTTGCCAATGAAAACAAAACAATAATGGTGGCTACCAGTAATTTCCTTGAATCACTTGTCATGCTTCATGGACTGTTACTCTGGCAAATGCAACAGATATCCCATAAGCTAAGACTTTCAAAGCTGTCAGAAAGTCATTTGGATGTCCATTTTATATTTAAGTGATTGGGTGAATGAAAACAGAGGCAGCCTTCAAAATCTTGAGTCTTGCTTTCACTAACTCAGAACTGGTCTGTTGTGTCTGGATTAAGACACAATAAACATGAATATCACTGACCATTGATAAGCCCAGGATCTTCCTGTACTTAGGAAGACTATAGGTCATAAAGAGACATGTTTTTACTGTAAGGGTTTGGGGTTTTGCTTGTGTTGGTGGTGTTTTGAGTTTTGCCCTTGTCTGGCAGACAGCAGTAAGTTTATAACAAAGTAATCAGATGGACAGGCAAGAAATAAACCTCGTGCTTTTTTTTTTCCTCCCAGATTTAAAGAAAAGTGCAGCTAAAGGGAAGGACAGGTTAGGAAATAAACTGCTCAGTTCTGCCTATGGGATATAGAATATTTCAGGTTGGAAGGAACCTCCAAGTTTAATGTAAAACATGGAACAATAGTTGGCATCATTCTGTGCAAAACACTGTTCTAGGCACATTTAAAAGAACACCCAGGAAAGATGACTAAAAAAAAATCTTAATTCAAACATCAGAGTTTTTTCATCAGTTCTGGACACTGCTGTAAGGAGCTATTTAGCGAAATAAAACAGCCCTAGAAGGATACTCAAAGGCAAAATACCACAATGTGGAGAGGACTGAAGGTGCTCTGGATGCTGCCACCATCCCCTCCCATGTGGCATCGCACATGTGAAGGACTCCTCACACAGTCTGTGGTAGGCGACACACTCACAACACTGCTCTGCCCAGGGAGCGCAAAGATAAGAGCAAGAACACAAAGGAGCAATGCTATGGCAGTTATCACCCTGTCCATATGCAAACTTATTTGATATTTCTCCTAGGCACAGAGAACTCCAAGTACACTCATCGACTGTTACTGTTGAAACTGACTTAATGTCTCCCTGAATTGAATCAGACCATGAGCAGTAACAGAGCAGAAGAAAGCAAGCTTAAGATATTTACCCCTGTAAAGCTTTTTTTAGATAACTACTGATGATGATAAAAACAACCATAATTGACAGTGTAAGGAAAGAGAAAAAAGAAAGGAAAGTTAAGCTTGATCTTTCTACCTTAATCTTGCTTTCCCTGACAAAGTAACTTGGTGTTGTAAGTAACAGTAGTCATTATAAGGGATCTTCAAGGGACTTAAGTAAATATTTTAACCAGACCTTTTGCTTCATAAAGTGGCTTTTGTCCTGGAGCTTGAATCTACTTTTTTGGTAACAGAGATGATTAATGTAGCTATTCTTTGCACCACTTTACCAAAGAAGAAATTAAATAAGATCAGTATTGTAAGGGAAAACATCAAGGATTAAAGACTCAGATTCAGTTCCCACTTCTTGATGTCATGACTCTGGGTGATCGACTAAGATTATTTCTACCTGACTCTATACCACACTAAACAAATTCCCAGTAGAGATCTGCTTTTAATACTGTTTATGCATCTTATAACTTTATCACAGAAAATTAGTACAGTGGTCCAAAGAGTTGAGTCCAGGTACATTTCTTTAAGGAACTCTTCTGTTTTACACAGAGCGAGGTCAGGCATCTTTCTTTCTCTGACTCATTCTTGGTCCAGACTGAGTAAGAGCTAGATAAAAGCTCCCATTGGTCCTGGGATGCTGGCAAGGGTACTCACTCTGAAAAGGGCTGAGAAATGAGGGCTTTGCCCCCTGTCTTCTCAAGAGGGCAACCAATTGGATGTTTTTTCTTGTGTGCACAAACTAACAAGTCACTTACTACGTGAAAACTGGATAGCACTACAGCTACCACTACTCCTCCTCCAGACACACCAGAACAGAAAGAACCAAGCCTCATCTTAGGGATGAAAGAGCAACCTCAGTTCCTCGAGCACAGGCTGCAAGTGTGGATCTTAACCCCATGTAGGCATCTAAGGTGTGCAGTGGGTGGGCACTTAAACCCAGCTGGGAAGGGGAATGAGACACCTTCCACACACTCAAAATGACCAAGGAGTACTTCTGCCTGCTCTGCAGGCCCTGTTCACAGCAGACAAACCAAGCAAGCAGCCTACATGAGGACCAAAGGCAAATCCATGGAACTGATCTAACAGCTTTCACTATACTGACTATGTCTTAGCTTACCAAGTAGCTAAAGCAGGGTAGTACCCAACCTTTAGGCCTGGGCAGCAGCTAAAGTAAATAAGAAAAAGTACAGGAAAGAGAATTAAGGGAAAATTACCTAGCCCAGATGCATCAGTATGATACCAGTAAAGCTTCAAGGGAGTTTAATACATACTTAAATTCTGATCAGTTTTTTTTGGTTTTTGTTTTTTTTTTTTTTTTTTTGAGGTGATTGATAAACTCCAAGAAACAAACACAAATATATTTAAAGGGGTACAAAAATCAGGTTAGGAAAAGGCAAGGTTAAAAGCTCGTATCAGCCAGAATTAACCCCCCACAAAATCAAAATAACAATCATTATTATACATTCAGCAACTACAAAGCATGTACTGCTTGAGAAAAAGTGAAATGAAAAATAGAAAAGGAAAACTATTTTATGTTTTTGTAAGCTAAGTGAATGAAAAAGCAAAAAAGACCAAGTTTCACAAATAGAAGAAACCTGCAAACTATTACCTTGTCTCAGCCAAATGCTCCCTCACTGTGGGTAGTCTTAAAAATACCATAGTTGTCCAACTGTAATGCATTCTTTCCTCTATCATGTGTCTTGTTAGTGTGGGCTTTAAAAATCAACATTTATTCAATTTTTGAATAAAAGTGTCTAACTGACATTACGCAGGGTGCCCAATTTATGTTGATTCCTTTATTGTAATATCTGAGCTGAAGCTTAAATTTTAGCAGACTTTCTAAATATATTCAGTATAACCCATAGACTTTATCACAACTTTTATACTACTGGGCTAAGAACACTTTCCATTTTTTTTTACAGAATGAAGTTTAAATGTGTATGCTTGCTGATAGGGCACATAAGCTAAAAGTTTGGCATTTTTTTACCCTCACCGCCCAAACGCCTGAAGTGATTTCTCTGTTAGGTGAGTAAGCCTTGGGTAATTGGAATGAACAGAAATGCAGGGTATTTCTCCACCAAAAGGAACATAATTTCTGTTGGTCAGCAATACTGGTTACTGGCATATTAAAGCCAACTCTGTGGGCATGCAAAAGCTTTCCATCCCTCTACGAACAAACCTCTCCTTTCCCTGGACTTCAGTCCTAACACCTCTAAAGAATGTCCAGAGATCCCTGGTCAGCAAAATCCAGCAGCAGAGGCCCTCCATATGAGTTTGCTCCTGGAGATTATACCACTTGTGAAGAGCAGTTCTATATTTCCGTGTTCCCAGAATGGTCCCAAGTCTTGACACCTTCACTCATTACCCAGGTTATTTTTTTCTTCTGCTCTCCTTCCTTTTTCTCCCAAATTAGCAGTCCAGCACTGATAATATTAGTAGGAAGTGGCTGAAGGAAGAACATTTCCCATTTAATTCAATGACATAAATATGAAACATTTATCATGTACTCAACTCGTAGGTCTGCTAAAGACAAATTCACCTGTGACACATGCAAGATAAATTCATATCTCTTTCTAATAGACTTCCATTAGTATCAGACTTATCATCTGTTCCCCTAAAGTCTTGAGTACCACCCATGCAGCGTAGGAGATTATGATTCTATTCAATTCAACAGGATTCTATTTTAAAAACTCACAGCACATACACGCAGAGCTGTGACTTCATTCAGGCATATTTTCTTAAGCTGCTGTCTTCTTTGTTGCAACACTGAGCTGAAAATGAATATGTAATCCATTGCTTATATGCAGCCTCTATTCAACATGTTAAGACTCTGCCTGTGCCTAAGATTCATCTACTTTTCCCCAGAAGCCAAATTTTCCAGCTCAAGTTGTAAAGTGATGTTTTTCTTTGAAAGTCCCCAATCCTATGATACATTCAAGTGTCTTCAGGTATGCACTGCAGTACACCTGCAGTACCTGACACATCACTGCTTAAAACATTGAATTAATGTCAAGTATGACATCTTCACACATCACTGAGACATACACATTTTTTCCTCTTAGATAAACATATAAACATACATTTCCTGTATATATATATACATACATTGAATAAATGTTTCAAATTGACTTGCTTCCTTCAACCTCTTCATCTCATCTGAACCATGAATCCCTGAAAAAACTGTTATCCATTTTGATTTCAGACAAGTATAAAAAGAGGTTCCGTCTAGGGGAAAGAAACCCCTCTGAGAGTAAATTCCCAAAATTAAAAGTTCTATGAATGATGTATTTTCTTTCTTTTCTCTTCCCTCTATCTCTTCTCCCCATTCCTTCATCCCCACATCTCATGGTAGTTATTACTACAGCAGAGAGTTCTTATTTTCCTACCCGCACTTCTTGAACTCAATAAGCCTTACTGTCATTTCATCCACTTATTATCAATGGATTTTCTTTCACTAAAGATGCATTTCCTCAAGATGTGTGGTATTTGGTGGAAACAGGTCTGCCTCTTTTTCTCCTGTCATGCTGCAGCAGAACTGATATCCCCTCATATTTTTAATCACTGTTACCTATGGGAATAAACAAGGTAGTCCAGTGAAATAGAGGTGGGTGTATTTGGCTACATACTGCCTTGTCACCAAATAGATCACTGACTGACAGCCACCAAGAAAATTCATGCAGACTTAGTAACCCACAGAAGAACCAGAAAGAGTGATTCCATCCAGAAATATTTCATGCTTGTTGGTAGCTGCTTAGTAGGAAATCCTTGCTGTTTATATAGCTTAGCTTATAGCTCATGGCAGCAGCAGAAGGCTAATATAAAAATATCAATTAAGAAGTGGCTCCATGTAACCTTTCTTCCTACCAAGACAATCCAAGGAAGTAAAACAAGTAGGACTTGAGTAGTGAAAAGATATTAACAGTGACAAAAACAAGGTATGAAAGAAAACCGCAGTCACATACTCCATTTAGTGCATGTCAGCTCTTGGAAAGCAGGGACTCAGTCACCATTACAAGGGGATGAACTTTATTAACTCTATTTTACAGTTTTCCTGTTCCAAATTACATCCATCTTATTGCATAAGTAAGCCTGAAGAAATAGCCTCTTTTTTGTTTGTTTTCTCCTTGATGTATTCTGCAGATCCATAAGGAGATGTAACTTAAATCTGGTTATGGCAGAGCATGAGCACGTCAAGAAGATGGGGCCTAACTGTTTTCAGTGGTGCCCATTGACAGGGCAAGGGGCAACAGGCACAAACTGAAATATAGGAAGTTCCACCTGAACATGAAGAAAACCCTCTTTGCTTTGAGGGTGTCAGAGCACTGGAACAGGCAGCCCAGAGAGGTTGTAAAACCCCACCTGAATATGATCCTGCACGAGCTGCTTCTAGGTGAGGCTGCTTTAGCAGGAAGTTTGGACTATGCAGATGGAGAGATTGTCTCCTTCAACCCCAACTGTTATGTGATTATGTGAAATATAGAGGGGGGGTAAAGAGAAAGAAAAAAAAAATTTCCATATTTTAACTTAATTTATATTCAGCACAAAGTTTACATCAGAAGTGCATGGGAGCAGAAAAAGCACACGTATTCTGTGTATTCCAGACACCTAATTTATGACTTAATATTCTATACCAAATTCATGGAGATACTTGTTCTTTCAGAGCATGATTTAAAGCACCTAAGTTAAGCTTCTAAATGCTAACAAAGAACAGTGAATTCCTCCCCTAGAGGCTCCTGCCTGCCTCCATCACCCTGATAGGCAGCCTAGGCACCGAGGTAGATACCTGGAGGGAATTCCTCTCAGGTGCTTGCATGCATGGGAGAGTATGGTAGCAAATAAAGAAAGCAGCACAGAAAACAACATGGATCACCAATACAGTGCACTAGAAATGGTTACTTTAAGATTCTATTAGCTGAGTAGTGAGAGACTGAAATGACCCACCCTTAAGAGGAAGGAAGCACCTTCTATTACTCCTACAATCATAGGGAGACTGTAAAGTAGACACAAGAAAAAAGGTATGTATAAAACTTCAAGTATGAGTACTCTTATTAGAAGGACATTAGAAGATGTATAGATACATCTTCCTACCTATCATTTTGAAAATGCTTCCCTTTCCAAGGCCCACTTCCTTATTGCTCACTCAGTCTGTGGGGTATCCAGTAAAACCACTGCATTGTATTCTTCTACAAGAAATTAGTAGGCTAATAATGTCCAAGCAAGTATTCATTTTCTTACTCTTTATTAGAAGATAAAATCTTCTAACATATTTTTAACCAAAAATAAGGATGGTCTAACATTCCTAGAACATTAATGTGGAGACAAAGTGTGGAACAATAACCTAGGGTAAAGCTATGTGCAACTATGTACAAGACATGCCAATCAGAAATATTTATGTAAAACTGGAAAAAAAATTTCAGCTCACCATCAGCTCCTGCTGAGACAATTATTGATCAATATTCTGTCAAGTATAACATCATTCTAAAGATTTATTTTCTTTATCCTCTATTTAACCTAAGACCTGCTGAATTTCAATTGAAGTAAATACATGATCTTTACTTTTTGACCTTTAAGAAAACATTCACTAACAACATTTTATCTCTATCAAATTTGATGTTCTAAAGAGATTTTGGTGGCTGTGTTTGTATAGCAACCTTATATAAGTCCTAGAATGGCTATGATGTAGAGGTTCCTCATAAATGCAATTTGACACTTTATATGGAAATATTCCTGGAAGATTAATCATTCTTTGGCTCAGCAAGCGTGTCTCAGCACACTCCTTAACAAATTTCACATCTTCAAGATAAATGGGATAAAAGCTCTAAGTTACAACACTCTGCTAAAGAAGACCAGATACAACCCAGTGTGAGAGTCTCTAGTCTCTGCATGAGCACAAACCTTCTCCTTCACCTTCCTGCTGGATTATGTGGGTACAAAATGGATGCAATTCACTGTGAAAAATTTTTACATGGTAAGAATGCAATTCAGTTGCCATCATACCATTCAGGTATGAAGGGTGCCAGCATGGCTCGGTCCCTGGATGCCACCATTCACAGCTTACATGGAGGACATTGAGTATGTCCTCACCAGAGGGCACTACCAACACAGGGAGGCATCTAGGAGCGCAGAAGAAACCTTGTCCTAAATTGTGCAGTTAGGCCAAGGGTGCAGAGATTAGAATCATGTTCTCATGAAATCCACAGAGGCAAAAATACAAGGTTGGTATCTTGTTATGAGAGACATACTTCCAAGCTGCCTCAGAGAGGGCTGTTCTCAAGTACTCCTCTGGCACCTGTTGGTATCACCAGTTTGCACTTTTTATAATGATTTTTAAAATCTCATATAATTATTAAAAAAAAAAAAAGCGTTAATCAAGTTTTTTAAGTTTACTGCTGACACACAACTCCAGGCCATTCCCTTGTGTCCTCTCACTGGTCACCACAGAGAAAAGATCAGTGCTTGATCCTCCTCTGCCCCTCACAAGGAAGTTGTGACTGCAGTGAGGTCTCCCCTCTGTCTCCTCCAGGCTGAACATGCCAAGTGACCTCAGCCACTCTTCATATCTCAAGGCCCTTCACCATCTTTGTTGCCCTCCTTTGAATGCTCTCCAGTAGCTTCATATCTTTCTTACACTGTGGTGCCAAAACCACAATATTCAAGGTGAGGCTGCCGTAGTGCAGAGCAGAGCAGGACAATGCCCTCCCTTGCCCGGCTGGCGATGCTTCAGGCACCCCAGGACACACTTGGCTGCCAGGGCACTGCTGACTCATGTTCAACTTGCCATCGACCAGGACCCCAGGTCCCTTTCTGCAGGGCTGCTCTTCAGTGTCCCTTTACCCACTCTGTACATACACCCAGGGTTGTCCCATCCCAGGTGCAGAATCTGGCACTTGAACTTGTTAGACTTCATATGGTTGGTTGCCCAACTCTCTAATTTGTCGAGGTCTCTCTGCAGGGCCTCTCTGCTTTTGAGGGAGTCAACAGCTCCTCCCAATTTAGCATTGTTGTGCTTGTGCTGAACATCAAAGCAGCTGGGACCTTTAGCACAGCCATTCTCCAGAGACCTCAAACTGAAAGGTAGCAGCAAACTTACTGTAAGTCTAGGTTTTCTAATTCATATAAAAACATACTAGCAGTTTGTCAAAAGTCAGCTATTTTTAAATGGCATAAGCATAAAAGGAAATGTCAAATTTTAAGTGTTCAATCCATTCATCACTGTAGCTTTGTATCTTGTCTTAAATTAGTAAGGAAACTGTCTGGAATAGATGCTGTAGTTTCAAGATGAATAATTTTCACCTTCCAAAAAAAGTCAGGGCTTGTGCTCACCAAGAAATCTAATTAGTCACCCCAAGTACTGTAGAATTTCCAATTTACTCAAATTTTGAAAAGCAAACAAAAAAACAAAAGAGAAACTCACATGAACACAGAGGCATGTGTTTACATTTCCTAGGCCAGTCTGGGATGCCCACCAGGCAGCTCTGAGCCGAGAGGAGCAAGTACTTACAGATTTACATATGCAGCTCATTACAATAGCTAAAATGCCAAGAGGTGGTTCTTGAGAATATGTTCTTGGGCTTGCCATGGTCAATAAACTTTGTTGTTCACTGCAAATGGTTTTCTCCAGCTGAGTTTACATTAGTTCTTAACAGCATTACGATGGCACTGTGCCATTTCTATGTTCTCCTTTGTTCCAATTCAGTCCAGTTTTTAGCAGCAGCCAAAACACCATTACAGCATCTGAGTAGCTTTGGAAAAATCTGCTGGTTATTCCCTTTTTTTCTTAATCCTGATGGAATAAAAGAGAGACTGAGGAGACACCACAAAATGCTTACAAGTTGGAAATATCTCCACATCAAGCTTCCTTGGACTGCTCTTGGGCTGATGGGGTCCTGAATACCTGGACTTCTAGAGAAGACACTTAGCATACACTGAAAGACTCAGATGTTGAGCATTTGACAGTGCCTTTCTTACCTTGTTAAACAGGCCAACTAATAATTGCTGGAAGTTCAAAACCTCCTTACAGACACTGATCTCTGAACAAGCAACTGAATAGTCCCAGATATGTCACTATTTCATTCCTGGCTTTATACCTAAGTTATTTAACTGAAGCCATGAAAGCTCCAGCATCCCCCATGGGTGAAATGCAGAGGAGGGTTACACTCACAACTTCTATTATCACCAGTGGTAGTTACATATATGTGCTGGGCAGAAAAGAGCAGCTGCCCTCTAATAAGGTGCTGGTCATGACAAATATAATACTGATATGGGACCCACGTAATTGTCTTTATAAGCATACTGCAAAGCAAGAATGATTGCAAATGCCAGGAAGCAGGAAAAAAACCTCAATATTCTCCTCTGTTTTTTTAATTTTAATTCACAAAGAACAGCACATTTCTGCAGCAAATAGAGCTTACTAAACCAGCTGCCTTTTGTTATCGTCCTTATGCCTATCTGTGAAATTATACAACAGATACCACTTTATCGGTGTCCATAAATAACTTTTATTATGCATCTGAAAAAGTACAGTTTAGCACAATGCAGAACAGCCATTTCTTCCAGTCACTGAGGCCAATAGCTTCTGTCCCAGCCATTATGACCCCACCACTGGGTTACGGCTTTCACTTACCAAAATAAAAAAAAAAAAATGTCCCAGACAGTAGGTCCTCTAAATAGCCTGAAAGGTTGCCAGGATTAGAAATAAGCATTATTGGGAATATAGCTGAATACTGCTACCAACTCCAGTTTGTTTTGGATTTCCTTCTGGAAGTACCAAATTTACTGCCATTTCCACACTCAGGAAAGCCAGTCAGATAAAAATCCAAGACAATGAACTCTGTTTTCAGGATACACTGAAGCCCATATCTTATGTTAACACAACCAGTGCCATCATCTGGCTTGTTACCAAGCTGCTGTCACTGCCTACGGCTGCTGCAAGTGTCAAAGAAAAGAAAAGCTAACTGGCCTCAAGGGTATGAAATGGGTGTGGACAAGAACTTAAAAGTAAATTTAAAAAAAAAAAAGACAGAAAAAAAGGTAAAATCAACTTTATAACTGATGACAAAAATAACATCTAAATTCTATTTTCTTTAAAGGCAAGCCTCTTACTGTTTTGCATTTGTTTTAGTGCTATTTGCTTTGCCAATTTGAACAGTGATGTAATAACATCCGACTCCCTCATATTCAGTGGTACTCACAGCACCTTTGTCACTGGTGGCTCAAGAGCACAATGAACAGTATCTTGAGTTTAATGTATTTGTGGCTTTGTGAAGGCAACAATGACACACAACGGGTTTTTTTCTCCTTTTGTTTCTGTGCTCTGTAATAGAACACCCTGCCACAAAGACTGACTAGAGTATAATGAAAAATGCTAAGCCATTGTTGGTCATGGCAAAATTTGCAAACTTTACATTTTGTTTAATTATTGAAGAATGGCTTTTCAAAGAGACATGCATTGTTCTAAAGAGACATCGCAGCATCTATCTTCCTTTCCCCACAAAAGCTTTTTATCTTCGAACAAGAAGAATATACTTGTTGAGGGCCAATTAGTAGTCTGAGTATGAAGAAGTTTAAAGGAATTTTTAATTAGTAAATTGACCCATACTATGAGTCACCTGGAGAGGAATGACATCATTTCCTAAGACAGTTAAGCTTTCTTATACATACATTAATCAGGACCTTAGATTCAAGACCCTCTAGCTCTTAATACTATCTTGTTCTTGTACACCAATTTAATTCACTCCTGCAGTATCACTCAGAGTGACAGTAAATGCTACTCAAGGTGAACAGGGGCAGCCCTCTGACCCTTGTTCTAGGCCTCTACCATGACTTCCATTCATCCAGAAGAAATGTTATGTATCACTCAATTATGTTCTGCTTCAATTCTAAAAAAAGAGTTTGACAGTCTATCTAATCTTCTTTAGTACAAAGATATCATGAAAAATAGGCAGGCTTAACTATATAATGAGGTAAATAAAGCTGCATGCAGAAGAGAGGCCTCTACAGTCAATGAAAAGAGGCAGCCACTTCCAGAATGTGGTTCAGAGCCTATTCATTACATGTTTGAATGAGACAGCATGAGTCTCCCCCACCATCTGCAAATGGTCCCACACTTTTTGCCTTCTGAAAGGTAATATAACGCACAAACATGACAGGCATCACCATTTCAACATACCTCTTAGAAGGAATAGAATTAACCTCACATGCTACTTTCTGCACAAAACTCCGCTAATGAGAATTCCTCATAAGAAAAGAAGGTTGCGGAGGAAACCAGAACTCAATCTGTTATGGTATGAATATAGAATACGACAGACTTTTCTTATTCCCATTCACATAACTGGTAACTTGCCAGTTACATGTAACTGGTGACTTGCCACTAGAGATACTCCCTAACATCCCAAATACAAAAAAAAAAGGAGAACACCCCCCCACACACACACACTGCCACCCCAAATGCCAATATTAGAAAGCTAGTACTTCAAACAGCATAGGAAAATATAAGATTCATTTATGTCAAATAAATCGGGTTCTTTTATTGTGTTCAGTAATCAGTATAATAATCAGCATTTCCTATTTACTTTACGTCATTACATAGGCAGCAGAGAAACAACTTGTCTATAAAGATTCACCTTAATCCAAGCATCAAATGAAAGATATTTTCAAGGTATCCAGATATATGTAAACATTTAAGTGGGAATCAGCAGATCTCTAAACTGATAAACATTTCTCATAAGTTATGTATGAATTAAAATCAAGTTTTTATTAAAAATGCATAAATACGATCTGTGGTGAATAGAACCATTAGCTATGCATGTTTACTTTTTAGTGAACACAGAAATCAGTGATTTTTCTTCTAAATGTCATTTCCATCAGAGGGTTATAGAATGATAAAATGCTTAAACGATTCTCAGATGCCATCCAGCTGGTACATGTACAACTGGGGAGAGGACATAAAATAATGAACTGTGAAATGTTTATTTGCCACAGGGGCAAGAAAATGTCATTTCAACTATTGTGCCCATTCTACTTTACAAATCAGGTAGCACTCAAAAGCCCCTCACTTTCACTCATCATAGTAATAAAAAATAAATGAAGACTAATCTGGATGATAGTAAACTATCTGATTCTTTAAAGTTATTGCATTTTCAGCACACTCTTTTTGATCACACATTATTTACAATACTCCCTGTCTTCTTCACTTCTGTTGGAAGCTATAGAAAATAATTCAGACCCCAAAGTGACAATAAATTAGTTTTATCCATGTGATTTTACCATCATATTTTAGGGGATCATAAGGGAGTATGCACAAAGGCTGACATTCTAGTGAAAAAAGGCTCCTTAGTTTCTTTTCACAGTCAATGAAGACACAAATACCTTTCCAAAACAGCATTTCTCAATCTGTAGATCACAGTTGTCCTTAAAATCAAAAATTCCTCACTAAAATAACAAGTGAAAATGCAAGCAGAAGGAAAATATAAATAATAGGTACTGTGAATTACTAACATCATACAATGGGTCTGTGATTTTTCCTCTCTCTCCCACTCCCAAAAAGCCTACTTTAGTTGAAAAACCACTTTACTTAAGGCACAACTCTAATGGTCAGCCTAGGCCAAGAAACAATATTAGGCACTCTGACCTAACCCCCGATGGACTCCCTCTTCTGACCACAGGGAAGCTTAGAGAGATTTTTCTGATTCAGTCAGATCATCAATACTCTTGTCTTCATCCAAAACTGCAAATACTCACTATCATTATTCTCCATAAAATGTTATTTAAATTCAGGACCTTAAGTAAAAATTCAAAATTTCTGACATACCTTCTATAAAACACTATTGGAAACAGCTGTCTCTTTTGGCATTTTACACCTGAGATAATCTCTTCAGCTCAGTAGGACCAGGGACCAAAACCGAAGTTTGGAGTGTATTAGGATACACAAACAGTTCACTGACATCAGCCCCCCAAAGCAAATACTGTCTGAAATCTCACCAGTCTCTAAGCCCAGGGGAGTTTCTAAAAACTTCATGCTAAATGAAACTGGATGTTGATATCTGTGTCATGAAATGCATCAAAAACATTGAGAAGACCCCATATGGATTTAGATTCTTTTCTGTAACAACTCATCAAGGACTTGTTTCCACACCTCATCTGCTGCACTTTGCACTATGTACATTCTCATGGCCCAGCCTGGGACAGCAACTCAAAAAATTATGTTTCTGTTTTGAACCATAGAACCTGTTCCTTTCTCTTAACTACAAAATGAGGTATTTCCCTTCATTGACTACAGAGAACCTTTGGTGTATTTTTTTTTTTTAATTCTTACTTAGTGGTTTTTTGTAAAGCAACAGAAAAAATATGAATATAAAACTACAACATCCTACAGTCATTGTTCAAGGTGCTAGCTCAAATCTCTGTCAATACAAAATTAATTCCTACTGTCACAAATTTTCCCCATGGTTATACAATAAGAGTAACTTTGCTAGATATTCTAGGCACCTATAATCACATAGTTTATTCAACTTCTCTCAATCTATTTAAACCTTTCCTTCCTACCAAATACCACAGCATCGGAATGTTGAGTCTGCTAACTGAACTCTAAAGCAGTTCAGCTTCAAAAAGCAGTGAATTAAAACCCTTATTCAGCTGGTCTTAAATCTTTTACCCCTGTACCTTAAAACAACATACTCTGCTTTTCTTGAAGTGCATGACAGGTTACTCACAATTATTATACATTCACACTTCTATGAAAAATAATACTGCACCATTCACAACAAATATGAAGCCACTAAAATTAAATTATATAGTGGACTGTTACTGCTCCACTATATAATCCATTTTTGGCATTCATCACCCTTTTTGAGCTCAAGTTATAAGGAAAAAAAAGTTTGGTTATGAATTATTGATGTTTTATCTCAAAAACAGAATAAACAAAAAAGTATTAATTTTTCTACCAAGGTGTCACAAACTTAAAAACATTGCTACATATTTTCTTATGACAAGAGATGTTAGCTCTCTGAATTCATGATCAAGTTTCTGGTTTATCTGTTTCCAGCAACACCTCAAAATCTACTCCTTAGTGTTATACGATAGCTCTCAAACACACATGTGCTGAAAGCCTGCTATTCATAGACTGTTTCCTTTTTATTGCTAGCAGGATCATATGTTTTTGGATACAATGAAACTTTCACTTTCCTATCAAATTTGAAACAAACCAAGAAGCATGACTTTAAAGAAGGGACAGACAAAAGTTGTTCACATCATCACCATTTCCAAGGCAGCACTTATAAGTACTATCCAAAACACAGAAATCAATTCTTTCTATTCTTTGCTGATAAATAAAACTGCAGATCCACTGGCTAAGCACAACAGCAACATCACTTTCCATTCCATGTGAAAAGCCCACATTTTTCATTTCCCTTTTGCTAGCAGAAAATGTAGGAACATGCACATGTCAACAGAATTTTCCATCACAGACACTTCTCTTCTAAAGCTGCTATAGAAAACCATTGTCAGCAGTGACAATGAAACACAATCAAAACACACATGCAAAAAGAAAAAAACCTCTCCCCAAAACCGACCAATTAAACGCAAAGTCCAGAGATTTCACTACCACTTCTCTTTAACAAAAATTAAAAAAAAAAAAAAAAA
>VZTN01031637.1:0-16630 GCA_013400515.1 Erpornis zantholeuca | reverse complement strand
CGGGCGGCGGTGCAGGGGAAGCCGCCCCAGCCCGCGCTGCCTCCGCTGCTGTCGGCACCGGGGAGAGCTCCCCGGGACCGCCGGGCACACGGCGGCCCACACCTGTCAGCCGCACCGCTGTCCCTCCCACCATGAGCAGAGGTCGCAGCTGGAAGCAGATCAGAAGAGTCTGACCCGCAAGACTGGGAGGGATCCGAGGCAAAGGCTGGGAGCTAGAGGGTGAGGGCAAGAAAAGAAGGACAAGACTGGTCTACTTTAGAAAAAACATTAATTGGTTTCAGGGAACTGCTTCTGCCCACCATTATGATGAGGAACGCTTGCACTTAGTGACTTGTTCCGGCCTTCCTCTGCTGTTAAAAGCATTCAGAATACATCATGTTGATGGGAAATTATGTGTCAAGATCTGGTGTGTCAATCAGCCTCCAAAGGTTGTTAATTGCTGTGTCATCAGCAACCTCCTTGACATTGCATTTGGACCGGGTCACTCGTACTGAGCTGCCCGTTAACAGAGTAGTTTTATCGGTGACATCAGCAATTACAAACGGGAGGAATGTCACTAGTTTTCCTGAGCACATGGGGATATATTTGTTTGCAGCACAAATATCCTGTAAAACTGGAAGCTCTCTGGAAGCTTAGAACCCCATGTAGTTTGCTCTCATTTTATAACAAAGTTTTTCAAAATAGTTGGCAAACTGTCAAATGATCAGTTACAACCCCTAAAATTCTTGTAATGCAATGAACACTCTACAGGGAAGCAAAACACACACGAAGGTGACGGTGGTTGTCCTCTGTTCCATAAGTACATTCTTCTGATTGTCAGCCTCTGTGCTGTCAGAAAGTATGGACCATTCAAATCACTGGAACACCAAACATAGTGAACATACTCACTTTGGGATCTAAGGAGGCAACTGCTAGGGAGAGCCGTATCTGAGAACAAATAAAGCTGTGGAACAGCTGAGACTCAGAAAGCAGAAATGTCCAGCAAGTGGCAGAGAATAGTTCAGGTACCTCAAACAATCTTTCTTGACTTCTTCAGCATATCATGCTTACATTTATAGGATCACAGAATGGGTAGAAATGCAAGGGTCTGCAGTGGGTCCTCTAGTCCAACCTCCCTGCTCAAGCAGGGTCACACGGAAGTGGCAGGAACAGTACCTCATTATCTGAGACTGGGAGCTGGGAAACCGACAGAAAGGGCAACTTGGGCTCATGTAGACTCTTGAGAGGAAGCAAAGAGTAGCTCTTGAGTAGCTCTCTCTCTGTGCCCACAACTAATCTTGTTCATTACAGTGGGAGATTTCCTAAGGAAAATGTGGGCAGTAGTGACAGAGTCCAAAATGACAATCTCCATGGACTCCAACGGCTTCCCAAAACTCCCTGATCATTTCTTCTTCTCAACACCTTCTATAGCTTTGCATTGCAGTGAGAATCTCAACTTCCTTGCCTTCTCCTAAGTACCTGTAAAGTAAATTTGTCTATTTCTGGCACTTTTATGCAGCTCTCCCAGTCTGTGGCTTATCTGTCCACACAAACTTCCTTTCTCCATGTCACTTGTAACTGTTTAATCTTTTTGTCAAGAGGACTTGAAGTGAACCAGAGGATTGAGCTCTTTTTGAACTCAGAGCCTTTTTGAGTCCAGTCTAAGCCTGTTCTTGCAGCTTCAGCATGCGGCTTCAGCATGCAGCAAAATCAGCTGTGTACACACAGCAATACTGGTTTTTAGGTTCCCAGTTAGACGTAACAAAAGGCCTGTTATGTGTGCTCAGTGAGTAATTTCCAAACATTCATAACTTTGTCAAAACAAAAGCAATTTTCTTGAAAGGCAGGCTGTGCTGTGCTCTTCACTGAAGGTTATTCCATGCAAAACATTAACTTGCAGGTTACAGTGGTTTCACCAGTTGGTTTGTAATCATAAAGAGGCAAAAAAACCCCCTCACCCAGATAACAATAGGTTTCCCTGTTTCCCTTCACTCTTCTCATAATCAAGTGTAATTTTATTCCTATTTCTATAACTCATTTCTGGGAGGAGATCAGATCCAAAATCCGTGACTGTCACTAATGGCTGGAAACAGGAGGCTACAGATTCATTTTACAGTTCCAGTTATAAGAGCTCATTGCTAGTGCCTGTACACCTAGGATGTCTGCTCTTTGGAGACAAGAGGGGAACATGCCTTTCAGCAGCATAAGAAAGCCTGTGTCCCCTAGAGTGCCTTCTCTGTGATTTGACAGGACTTACTAACTGGTTTGAAGCCTGACCCTAGCCTGCTCCTTCCCTGAGCCTGAGGGAGCACCTGGGGAAAAGGGAAGCCCAAGGAGGACTGCAGCTGCCAGCCTGCTGCATCAAACCCGCAGCCACAGGGGAGAACAAGGACTTGCGAGAACAAGCCGCAGGCCAAACAGACCGGCAGGAAGGGCCACAAGTGGCTTATGGTCCATAGCTTCTGTATCCCTTTCCTTTAATAAAACTTTTATGTGAAATCCGTTAAGCCAGCAGCGTGTGCTCAGAGGCGCCTCATCCCAAGCATTCCAGCCATGTAGGAGCTTGCTGCTGCCAGCACCATCTCCCCCCGCTGTCCCAGGTGCCAGTAAATCAGCATGGGCTCCTACCTACTGCATCCATTCTTGTATCAAACCAGTCTGAAAATGCTTTATAATTGATAATGTTGTCATCGGTAGTAAAGGGAAAATATTGTTTTAATTTAACCAACGCCTTGTTAACAGAGCAGACCTTGCTGTGTGACATGCATGTACATTATCTGGGGAAAAAATCAATTAGGGGGGAAAAGTAAATGATTAAAACATAATACAAAATTATTGAAGGCTTAAGCACACTGCAATAAAAATTCTATTCAAACCTCTAAGACTGTGGCAGTATTAAATGATTTTTTTTTAACATCATCTCTACCATGAAGATTGAGTGTCAGGTACGTTTTTTTACCTCCTGCAGGATTTCAAGACTTGATTGCCCAAATGACAGTTTACTTATTTTACTGTCACATACTTTTGTGAAATGCCATAACAAGTTGATTACAGGTTTCACATTTTGCATAGTGACAAAATCATCTGTCATATAATAGTCTGATGCCTGAAAACCATTTAACTAAGAAGCAGTTTCTACTGAAAATAATGATATTTGAAACATTAAGTGGGTTTAAATGTGTACATTTTCTAAGTAAGTCTTTGTTTTAACTGAATGAGAAGAGCTGTGTTATCCCTTTCAGGCATGAATTTAAGACTTGTAAAAGTCACCAGACAACAACTAGCCAGAGGGTAAGATAAATTAGGAGGGGCATAATTTCATGAATGAAATGAAAAACAGAAATGGGAAGCCTAGTGATACATCATGGCTGCTACAAAGATGAAAAAGTCCTTGGCTCCTATTTGCAGAACCTGTTATTTCTACCAGCCTGCACTGGAGATCTGAGGCCATGTCATGCACTCTGGCTACTGGAGAGCAAAACAGTCTGCCTTTGCCCTATGCACAGAAATATTGGGCCACTGGAAGGGATGTGAAGAAAAGAATAAGATTTTCCTTTCTTATGCAACAATATCCATATCTTAGGTGAGATGTAATAACAGTAATAAGGATAATCCATTCATTTAATGTATTCCATCTCTTGTCTGATTCTAAGTGACTAAATTTTGGAAATAATGTGATGTGTCATTTCTACTTAGCAGTACTAACCAGTAAGAGAATTTTCTGGGCATTTTATTACTGGTAATGAGTGGATGAAGTAACGGTAGTAGCAATCTCACTTCTTGTGTGCAGGCAGAGGACAAGCCAGTTTTCAAATTTTGAAGGGAATAGGATGGGGAAGCTCAGCAAGCTGTTAGATTGAAGAAGAGAATGATGTGTCCCTGCCACTCTGTCATATACTGACTTTGTAGACAGTGCAGCCATCACATACCTGCCGTTATGAATGCTGGTAGAAAATCATAGTGAATTATACACCATAATGAATGCTGAACCTACCTAGGGGTGCTGCACCCAGGTGCTCAGCCAACCTCCTGCAGTGGGCTGCAGCACAGGGTATGACCAGAGATCAGCAGAGCAGTGTCCAAGGGTGGGGACCTTCCTGGGCCACCAAATCCAGCAACCACAAGCGGCAAAAAGCCTGCTCTGGAGCCACACATCAATGGCAGCCAAATGCTGTCACTGCATCCTTGCTGCTGAGTTTGTTTTCCACCCAGGCTGGAGACACATTAAGGGTGCAATAGCTTTGGCATTTTTCTGACTGCTCCACCTTCTGTGGGAGGATGGGAAAAATAGGAATCTGAGGGGAGGAGGAATTCCTTGTCATGTTGTCTTGCTTCACAAAAGAGCATGGTTAACAAAATTGTCAACCTGAAGGCTTTTCACTGCTCTTTGTGGACACAGTTTTTACAATGTTTTTCTTAACTAACACTGTGATTTTCTGTGCTCCTATTAGTCTTTCTGGGAAAAAAAAAAGTCTAATAATGCTATCACTACTTTATTTTTAGTCAATGTTTTCTCACTTGTGGACATTAAAGCATTGTATAGGTAATTTAATATTATTGATCCTGCATTTCAGTAGATCTGAGTACAGAGATTTGAAACACTTCATATGTTAGGTACTTTGGACATCCACACAGTAGATTTTTCTTATCTGTCTCCTATAAACTTGTGTAACCTTTAGCAAGTCGATTAAACATTCTGCTTCTTATATACCTCATCTGGAAAATAAATGTGTTCTCATTTTGCCTAGGGCAAGGTAGCACAAGGCAGAAATCATTTTCATAGCATTGGAATGTCTTCTCACATTTAAAATCGGCCAACGAGGAGGTCAAATTATTCTTTGCGACCATTGTTTTTTCTATTTGCTTCCTTGTCATGAAATCATGGATGCATATCCATTAACATCGTATTTTTAAACATTCTGCTATTAATATTATTGAAAGTTGCTTTTTCCTTAAGCCACTGTCAAATCTAATTTTCATTTGTCAAGTTTGTATTTAATGTAATCTATTTAACAAATTATTTTAACATATTTGAATCCTGAAATAAACAGGCTCTGTTTTCAGCAAACATTTTGATTGCCAGTGAAACTAAAATCCTGACGTTAGACAAACAGAAGGATGCTTTCTTCTGTGGTGAGGCTGTGACAGAAGTGTGACTATGGTCTTTGAAATGGAGAAAAATGGTGACAGGGGTAAAAAGAAATGGCTTGCATTCAAGGAGGAGATTTGATGGGCATATGGAAGAAGTAGAACGAAACATCGTACTGCCAGAGTCCAAAGCGGTTGGAAAAGCTCTGGTAGAGCTGAGCCGCAGCTGAATCTTGATATTCTTTGTAAACTGAAACCCGTCAAAAGAGGGCACTGCGTTCATGCACAGACACGGCGCCCGACGCCAGCCGCTGGTGCGGAGCCTGTGGATGCAGAGATTCCCAGCCCGCGGCGCTCCCGCCTGCCCGGCCCTGCACTGCCCTGCCCGCCGGCACCGCCCCGGGAGCCCGGAGAAGCCGCAGTGCGTGATACCAAGCTGCGGGAGGCAGCTGTGCCTAACGCGCTCTCGCTTTGCCACGCAGGGAATTAATGGGCTGCATGAAGAGTGAACCTTAAGAAGGAAAAGTAAAGTCATGCAGCAGGTCTAATGATCTCTTCTGGACTCTGATCTTGGAAAACCCTACTGTTTTCCTGAGACCGTGGGTGGCCTTGTGAATGACACCACAGATCAGAGAGAAGAATAACCCACGTTATGTTTCTTTGTAACATTTTGATGGCTCTCTAGGTGAAATGGAGTCCCATTGTTTACCCAGACTGGCCTTCTGCAATAGGTGATAGGTCCTCCTTTGGGTGATTTCTGATTGAACTAAATTTGGAAAATACTCTTCTAGACATTTAGAATTTTCAAAAACAAGGAATCCACAAAGCATTCTGTAATTAACCATAGAGATCTGGTAGAATAAATAATATCAAAAATTTACATTTTATTTCTAGTCTAAACCCTATTTTTAAAGAGCTGCTTCTTGCTCAGCCTCTAACAGCAACACTGAAAAGTTCCCTTTAGAACTCAAAAAGGTTGTTTTCTTCCCTCTCTAAGCTTGTCTTGACTGTTGCCATTTCAATATATAAACTTCCTTCTGATAAGGTGAAGTCTTTGGTCTCCCTGTGCGTTACACTACCAGGTAGATTTTTCAACCCTTCAATCATTTTCACAGATTTTTTTTAATCCTCCCTAGCAGTTCAATATTTTCTAGGAATTTGGGCTGCAAAAGTGAACACAATATATTATTAAGGAATGTGGCATTTTCAAATGCAAAAAGCCTCATATCAGATTTGCTTTCATCATGCTCATGAAATGTCCTGTCCATCTTGTTCCAATGACCCTCTAGAGCTCCTTCTCTGGTTCTGTTTCCTGAGATAGGCTGCTCTATGGATTTCCTCTGAATGGCCTTGTCTTTTCCTGGCTATGGGACTTTGCATTCTGCCCTGCTCAGATAAATCTTCCTTTATGTTCAGCTGGCCCAAGTTACCAAGTTTCATAGAACAACCATTCTTTTTGACAACATGTCACTGAAGCTATTTTTTCATCTTCAAACTATATTGATAGCAATTTCTTTTGTTTTTTCTTTTATGTAGAAATATGTAAAATGGTAGATAGTACAAGGTGCTATTGACATGTTCAGAAGTTTTTTCCATTTAAAGTTCTAGTTTGAGATGTTTCATTAGCTATCTTTTTTTACTAATTTAATATGCTATGTTGACTTTTCATCCTTCTAGTTTTCCTAATTAAATGGTCATCAAAATGAACTCATAAACCAACCAACATGTATTGGAACCAACATGGTTGCTATCTTCATCCAAACTTGTAATCTTGTTAATAAAAGCCATAAAATTAGCTTGATAAGATCTGTTTTCTGTAAACTCGTGTTGATCAGCATTGATTATCCTCCTTTAATTCTTTATTAATTGAGTCTTATATCAGCTGTTTCATCATTTTGCTTTAGATCAACATTAGACTGACAGGTATGTAATTGTCCAGGACATCTCATTTACCCCTTTAAAATATTGGGACAACATTTCCTCCTTTTCACTGGGGCTTTTCTGTTGCTCCAATTCTTACTGAGAATCAACATTAATGGTCCAGAGAATTTCTTTACCAGATTTTTCTAAAAATTCTCAATGAAAATTACCTGGATCTTTCTATTTCAAGATGTGTGCTGTTATTAACTGCCTTTTAATTCTCTGGAGTGACCACAGGAATGAAAAGTACTTCATCCATACCTTATGATAAAATTTCTACTTCCTCTCCTCCTAAACAGAGAATGGGACTATGCACTGAGCACACATGGTTTGTCTGCATTATTATTCTTTATTCTGCATTTCCCATCTGCTAGTGTAAAACCAATATTGTCCTTCTCTTTTATTTGCTTTTAATATCCTTTTAAAAAGCCCAAATAGTCTCTCTTCTTATTGACCTTAGCAGCCATGGCAGGTCTTATTGCCTTTTCAATTTTGTAATTGATTAATCTTGATTTACTTGAATCTGATGAGGTCTATTATTAAATGACTGTGTATTTTACTTTTGTTTCCTTTATCTATTTTCTCTGGTTCCTACTTCAATATATGCTCATTATGTTGTGATACTATTTCCCCCCCTTCCATTTAATTTGGTTCTTAATTGCTATCAACTCACTGAAATCAACCCATTAAAAGCAATACAGGATCAGTGCTGACTGGCCTTTGTTTTCTATGCAAACTGCAAATCTAGGAATTTGTATATAATATAACCATTATTATTACCTAGTAATATGTTAGAAATTTTTACCTATAGCTTTGGAATTCTAGAAGAATGTTAACATTGGCATCAAAATTTCTTCAGCATATGTCACTCAGGCTGAAGTCTCCCTGATTACACAGCCATTTAGGCCTCCTAAAATATAGACAGGTACTCACCTGAGCCCAGGACTTCCTGCTGTGATATGGTAACTTGCAGCCAATCCCAGCTCCTACTTTGTACTTTGCCAGTTAAAGATTCACCCCCAAACTTCCCATATTTGTCACTTCTACTCTGTCAGCACTTGCAAAGAGCCATTTTTGACAAGGAGTGTCTTTTTTCACTCTTTCTCCCAACTTCTTCTTTCCTAAATAGGTTACAGCCAGTGATTTCAGTATTCCAATCATGCAGACCACCCAATCAAGTCTCAGTGATGCCAACGATGACAAATTCATGCTCATAAATGAGACATTCCAGCTCTTGTTTACTAAAAAGACTCCTAGCCTTGCAATATAGGCAATTAAAGAGGTTAGGTTTTTTCCTCATATCCTTTGGATTTTTGATTAAATTTGTTCTAACTATCTTCATTTTTTGCTAAATTTGACGGTTCTCTTACCCTCATCCCTCCATCATTCCCTCTTGTTATTAGTTTGTCATCCTCAGGCATTTGCAAAAGGACTCTGGTGCCTTGCTGCCTGGTAAAATGTGCAGTGGAAGTTTCCAATGCAATGCACATCAAGAGGCAGAAAGTGAATTTACAACTGCAAGTGCAGAGTGCTGCCAAAGACAGGCAGTATGAATTTCTCCAGAATCAGGCATCTTTTTCAGCCATATTCAATATTCATATTCAATCATTCATATTCAATTCATATTCAATCACAAGGCTTAGGATATAATTTCCCATTATGTTTCTACTAGTAGTAAGATCAGTGGAAAGAGTTCCTGTTTTTCCCCCTCTATAAGGAATCCCCACGATGGACCACCTTCCCAGAGACACTGTACAGCTCTGAATGGAATCGGGCTGCAAATCAGAGCTCAGAAGAGATTCAGGTTTCCAAAAGCCCTCCTCTCTGCAGGCTGGGGTGTTGGGGAAGTCTTCTGGAGAGCTGGACAGCAAGCTTGCAGGTGGGAGTGGGACCCCTGGTAATCCCTTCTCCAGCCCTGCTGTGGCAGGGTTGGCTGCTGAAAGTTCCCTGGTCAGAGGCACAGAGGCAGGACAAATACCTTTACTTCTGCACACAGGACCCTTCTGTATGGGGGGAAAGCAGGGGTGGCCACCTGAATTTTCAGGTCCTTTGGGCTTTTGGACAGAAATCCTCAGCACTGTTGATGGGGAAGACATAGGCAAAGAGATCTCTCTTGTGGTGTTCTTCTCCTGTGCCTGGAAATCTGGTACAGGAAGCACAGGAACAGCTTCCAGCTCTGTGATTAACACAATTCACAAAGAATAGGGAAAGGGCTTTAATGGATAAAGTTTTGCTGATTGGCTTAAAATGTTTATCAAATAACAGTGTCACATTTTGTGTCTCAGCATTCAGATAACAGCAAACTGGTTTATATTTACTTGAAGATGATCCTTTCCATTTATTTTTTTATGAATGGTGTTTTTCTTCAATTATATAGCTGATACAAAGATTTGAGGTAGATTTTATATGTGGAGATGATAGCGCGAGAGGTTATTGTGCTAAAAGGAGATATGTGTTGGAAAATTATTAACCTTTCAGACCACTAAATGTATATTGGTTTAGTTAGAATAATAATTCCCAGACAGTTTTAGCTTGGTTTGGTGGTTTGTAGGGTTTTATTTTTGGTTGATTTTTTTTTTTTCAGATTTATTTTCTTTTTCTGCCAAAGTGAAATAAAGGATGTTTAGGTCAAACAGCTCCTCAGGATAAGAATTAGATCTTTTGGTAGAAGAAGCTGTAGCAAACTTATCATCACATCATAAAAACTGTGAAATAAACTTCCCTGCTTTTATCCAACTATCAGAGACCTGTGAAGCTAGTTTAAGCTTTGATTTTAATCTTTTTTTTTCTTTTTAGTAAAAGGCTCCTGAAGTGTCTACCAATCTAGAATACTCTCTGATTATTTTTAGAAATTTAGGGTCTATTTTCTTCTCTTTCACTCATTTTATTAGCTTCTCCTTCTTTAAACTTTTATTTAAAATTAATCTCTGATATGTTTTTTCCAACATGAGATATAGATTTCACATAGCACTGAGACACACGTAAGACTAACAAGCAACCACCTGAACAGTGTAGCCTGAAACTATCAATTCCAATTCTTTTTATGAAATACTTTTTTTTTTTTCCCTAAGCTGTTCTTTTAAATATAGATTGAATTCTTCAGGACAGAGATTGGGGCTTTAACAGTATCATAAAATGTTTAATACATTTGAGCATTTAAGAAATGACATTATATAGGCTAGGCCATTAAAGAACTGTGTTCTTTAAGCTCCTATCTTGTGTATCCTGTTAAGATTTATTGCAGAATTTTTCAGTTGCTCTTAAATTCACTGAGTATTTCAAAGGGATTTAATTTTGTTTGGTTTTTTTTCTTTAGCCATGGCAGATGTCAGCTCTCTCAGTTTTCTTGCAATTAATGCTTTTACCAATTTATCATGTTCTGCCTTGAGGTTAGATTTGAACAAGAAGGATTTGTCAGTTCTTACAGCCACCAGATCTGGGGTTTTGTTGTTCCTATACTCTTCCCTATGTTTTTGCCTTTTTATTTAAGATCTGTTGCTCCCTTCTCCATGTGTCTTTTACTCATGGTCCAGAGGGTTTCTTTACCTTCATCTCTGGGCAAAGCCTTCCTGCTTGAGAGACCTATTTTATTTGGTCCGTGGATGTCCGTGGATGCAAAACACTCATCTCTATTTTTGTGTTTAGGAAAATATATGTATTGTTTCTTGCTTAGTATTGAAGTTCATGTAGTACATTTTAATTCATGCCCTTACTAAAAATACACATGTGCCTCTGATGTGTTTCCCATCTATCCCTCCAGCCAGCTACTGAGTGTTACTATCCCATGAAGCTGTTCTAGAAGCACACAAAGGTAGACTAACTTTGACTTGAAGACTTCTGAGAAAATACCAGTTTGCTATCATTATCCTACAGTTTTTTGGAAATAATGCAAAAGCTTTCTCATTTTCACTGACCCTCAAGAAATGGAGCAGCAAATGATAGTGAATGAGATGGTGAATAGTGTAAAAGACTGTTTATTTCTGAGGGTAAGAGTTCAGTACCATTTCAACCATTATATTCAGTAAAAGACCAAAATAAATCTCTCCTTCAAGTCTATTTCTCGGGATTATTTTGCCTAAGAAGGTTTAACCAGCCTGGAGTAATCTTTCAGTACATGTTAGGAAGATTTCACATAAATAAATCATCCATAGTAAAACTGTAGTCTCCAACCACGTTTTATTCCTGTTCCTCTTTTTTCTTTCTTCATCATTTTTTCTTTGGTTTATTTACTCCCTGACACTGTTCTTTGCTCACATATTGACTCACTTTCTCTTTGGTCTCACTGCCTGTAGGTCTTGCTTCTGTGACCAAGCTTTCTTTGCTTCACAGAAGTACTTTCTTCACTTGCTAAAATCCTTTCCATATCCCAAGCTTTCTTAAGAACTCTGAGGTTCCTTTGCAGATAATTTCAGCAGGAAACTTTCAAACTGATCTTTTTTGCTAGTCCTGGGGTTTTCTTTCCCACTTATTTGTTTTTCTTGACTCTCAAAACATTAGTCAGAATAGTCTGATTGTTGCACGAACAGCATTGGGGGGGAAAATCACATAAGCTGCACATTCAACATTTGTCTACAGGGTAAAAGAGAGCTAGACTCAGAGATACTGGATATTCTTCCCACTTCTGCTGTTTGTTGGTTACATCAATTTGATCAAAAAATATTGAAAACAATCAAATAATGAAGATACTTCTGTCATGCAGGTTTTGACATTGCCAAGTTTCCTATTGCAAGTGAATCTTCAACTTGATTCTATTTGTAGCTTTCTTTTTGATTATCTAAAAATGAGATGGGAAATGAAATGTAAGTGAAAAAAACTTCAAATATTGAAGTGAATACCCGAGCTATAAACCTTCATTTTTCTTCTTACAGTAAGCAACTTCTCCTGTAAATATGCAGAGTAATAAACTTATAACATAAGAATAAACAATCTTGTTCTCCATGCCCTCTGCAAACTATATTACTAAAGCGATTTTCATTTCATCAAACAAGATTCTAGGAGTGGATAGAGCTGACTGGGATAATGCAAATCATCACAAATAAAGGAATATGATCAGTGTTACCTTTTTCTTTTTTTTTTTTTTTAACACCAGCCTGTATGAATTGAATTTATTTTTCTCCACATTTGTCTGCTTTATCTCTCCTTGCTGCATTTATTTTGGATGATTCACTCAGGGTGATCTTTTTACAGCATACATATGGCAGTCGCCATATCGGTCAACATAAGAACTGTTCCTCCCCAGAAGCACAGTCAGTCTGTAAGACCAGTGGCTCTCCTTCCCTCCCTCATATCTCTGCACATCCACCCCCCACACCATGCAATCGGCTTATGGATACATCAATTGCCCAGCAATAATCTGCTCCCCTGTGGGCCATGGCTTTTGCAGAGGGGTAAGGCCTTCTTTTTTTACATTTTACAGATGTAAAATGAGCTCAGCCTCACAACCCTCCTCTGTCTTGATTATTCCTCTCATGCAGGCCCACACAATTTCTAACAACATTGCAGCCAACTGAAACTTCTGATTAAGAGTTTTTCCTTGATGTTTGAGGAAGCAGAAAGTGACTCTGCACTGGTGATGGGCACGAGTTCAGTTTCTGGGCTAACCCGTCCGCAGCTGCACAGAGATAGCAGATAGCATCTGGTTTTCCTTGGTTCATGGGCTTTTTTATTAGATCAGATGAGCAATCAGCAGAGGGGAAAAGTACCTTCTTGGTTGTATAGGCTAACATTTGCTGTTAGCCTGTTCCACATATGGATTCTAGAGTCACTGAGAGAAATGAGTATGAAACTGTATCTCAGAGAAACACACTGTCTTTGGGAGCTATTCATGGGATGTCCAGGCTTCAAAGGGGGTGCCTCACCTGTTTGTTTTCTGTACTGAAAATCCTAACCCTGCCTGTAATAATAGCCTGTGTATGATTCTTTTTTCCCCTTCTTGTTCACACAAAAGGAGTAAATAGATACAAGTGAGAGAACAGAAACACAGAACAGTCAAGGTGTAAATATTAGAAAGCTACCTGGATTTCTTCAGTTGGCAGAGCTGAGATGAATAGACATTTGAGATTGACTGCATCCATTTTCCTATATCCACCTGGTATACCTTAAATCTGGGTGGTCAACAGGGCATAAATATATTGTGCATGTGCATTCTGACAGCACATGTATCCAAAGAAAATCTCACTAAAAGGCACATAAAAACAATTATCATAAAAACATTTCTTTATATCACAGCTAGTCATCTGCCAGCAAGATGCCAGAAAGAGTGTTAAAAATACTGTAAATATTCAGCTCAAAGTGTGTTTACATTTGCAATATGTTCTTTTATGTGAAAGAACAGAGACAGAATGAAAGGAGAATCCTCCCCTTGGTAATGACTATTTTAGTGTCTGCTCAAAGCTCTGTAAATTATGCAGCACCATAAAATTTAGTCATAAGAAGTAATCATTATCTCTCAATAAAAGAGAATAATTTTTCCATTTGACCTGACATATAAATGTCTATAAACATTATATTTATCTTTAAAAGTGTTCCTTCTATTCATATGCTTAAACAAGCAATGTGAAGATTTCTAACAACTCAGAAAATTACCCTATAGTACCCCCAGTTGCCTGTAGTTTCCAAAATCTGCAGTCTTGAACAGGGATTTTTATGCTTCCAACAGTTTGGGTCAAAGTCAGAACAAACTGGAATCTTCTTTTGATTGCTTCTGTAAACTTCCTTAATCAGTGAATGCTGAGAGATATATTAGTGAAACATACTCCTGTTCGAATAGGCCAAAACCTCTTTTCACAAGATTCTCAGATGTTTCCTTAAGTCATGATGAGAAAATTGTGGAGGATTACATTATATCTTAACAGAGAACTTTTAAATATGCTTATTAATTGGAAGGGGGAAAAAAAGCAGCAGGTGATTATGAAGCAATTTTATGTTACGCTGTCTTGAGAGAGAGGTGGTACGTGATGGCTGATACATTGCCAAGGGATTTTATCTTCTTGTTTATATGTAGTGTGCTGCTGTTATCTGGTCACAAGATAGGACACATGCTCTGTGTGCCAAGCTGGGAAATATTTGCTTTCTTTTTGTTGGCGTAGTCAGTAAAAGTGCATTTGTGTGATACATTGCTTACAGTTAGATAAAAGGTTTAATGTAGTAAAGGAAAACAGTAGCAAATAGCATGATACAATACACAACACCAATGTAACAAAGGATGCATCTGGGTCTTCCAAGATTTTTATGCTCAGGTCAATCTTGAGATATATATATTTAAAAGCTTAGAGGTTTCCATTTGCAGAAAGCAATGAAAGATGAGGTATGAATCATGAATGCTGCATTATGACTCAGGCTTGGAGTCCTGATTTACAGAACACAAAGCCCAAGCACAGATGCATCAGGTTACCCTGATGTGGCATGAGAAGGCCATGCACCACCTCTTCTCCAAACTTTTCTTCTCCTCCCCACACTTCCACACATGCTCCAGTTTCTCTGCAAGAGAAACGAGTGCACTTCCCAGATGGGATCTCTCATTGAGATCATTGGAATCTCAATGCCAACCAGCATGCTGCAGGCCTCAGGGCTCCACACACTGTGCAGCAGAAGACAGCAGAGATGCATCCCAGAGGAGTCATTAAGTCATGCCTGCGTATTTATGAGGGCTTTAGGGAGTCACAGGTTTAGGTGAGAGAGCATGCTGAGAAGTCTTGCTTCAGTCTTATTATCTGAAGATTTTGCAGGCCTGTGTTGTGTTAATGTTGGTAACCAGAGGGAACAACCTGGGCTGCTAATCAAGATTTTTCATTTTCAGTGCCCTACCTCCAAGAGTAGAGCACTGATAGCTTCAAAAAGAGCCAGTAAAATGTCTGAAAGAGGTAGTTTTTGTACAGATCACATAATATAGTTATAAGCAGAAGTATCTTAGATCCTTCATAGGAATAAAAATTCAACAGGAAATACTACAAAGAGTGGATTATCTGAAATATTGGAAATAGCCGTTTCCTCACAGTCTTCAGCTGGTAAATGAAAATGTCCTTCTGCAGTTAGTCTTTTATGAATGTTATTTAGGAAGGTATAATTGGTCATCATTTTCTTATAAAGTGTGAGCTAATAGGGAAAATGTGATAGCATGTCTCTTGTATTCCTGGCTAAATAAACATTTTCACCTCTGTTAATCACATAATTTCATACTTTTGCTTGTAGCTACTAGGCCTTGTGAGACTAATCTGGAGAAGCAGCTACACACTGCTCTGTTGTCAAGGAAACTCTCGTAATCACCAGTTAAACCATAGTAGTAAGATGTTTCTCATGTTCATGGTAAAAATGGAACATTCTGGAAAGCTATGGGAGAAAGGGGAAAACCAGCTATAGCAAGCCACTGACAAGAGTCCATATCTGGGATACTCCCAGCTTCTGGATCCTGCTCCAAATACTTTTGGTTTATTTTATCATAGAATTATTATGTAAACAATCCTGAGAACAGAGAGTTTTAAATTTCCAACTCTATCCTGAGAACTGTGCTGGATTTCAACTAAAATTTTACATTAGGGACCAAAAACCCTACCTAATTTAATCACAGTTGGGTTTTATTTTGTCTTAATAGGTATGATATAATTCCTTTTAAAACAAAGAAAGAGATATAAAATGATATGATGATTTTAAAAGAGAAAAGTCATATAATCATGAGTTGAAAAGTTACTTATATGCAGCTAAAGTTACTGAGATGACTCTTACTGAATCAGTGATAAATCTTTTTGGTTTTCTTTCTAAAATAAAATCTTAGAATAAGAGGAATTAATGGCATGTTCATAATCTAGGAGACAGTGTACTGAATTTTGAAGGAAAACAAATATTTGCTTGACATATGTAAGGAGCATGCATTAACAGGGACATAATTACTCCTCTTCAGGCACCACTTCAAATTACTAATTCCAGACAACTCTATATTAAGACTATATTGCAAAATTTAAAAAAAATAATATTAAGGCAGGTCTGAGAAAAATCTTTTAAAGTTGTTCAGCAGCTTGGAAAAAAAGTCACCAAGAAAAATCACAGATAACATGCAGTATGCATGTAGAAAACACAGACAACCAGATCATCCAGCAGCACCGTACATCTGACCAGTATAAATGCCCAATTTAACTCAGAATTCATTTTTCTCCCCCCAAAATTTGTAAAAGAATCTAAATATCTGGAACCTATTCCAGTGGGTGTGCACACAAATGCCAATCTTTCAACAGATAGCAGTAGACTCAAAGTAAAACTCAAAAATGGAATTGAGTCTAGTATTCCACCTGTGGTTATCTCTGAGTTCCATGGATGAGAACTTTATCTCCTTACTTGCGTGTACTGTGATTTTGTAAATGAAGATCAAAATGAATTCTGAAACTCACTTGGATATGTAAGCGTAAAAGGTCCAATACTTAAAAGAAACATCACTTCAGAGAAAAGTCACAGGAACAAGATCATGTTTACAACATTTTTTTTTCCAGATGTAACTACACTGAACAATGGTGTCATTATTAAACAAGTTGAAACCATTCTAAATAATCATCTAAACAAATTGAAATAATTCTAGAAGAATCACCATCCAGTATCTCTCTTGTCAACTGAGATCTGGAAATAACAATGAAGAGAAGCTATGGATGCATTTCCT
>VZTN01031636.1:93549-116310 GCA_013400515.1 Erpornis zantholeuca | reverse complement strand
TTGTAAGATGCTTTATGAAAAGTGGTGGTCTTAGCACTGCAGTGTGCTAGCATGTTCAGCCCAGAAAGCAGCAGGGGCAAAGAGAAGTTTAGGGACTTCTGGTGCAGGCAGAGAAACTGAACATGGGTTCATAATTGAAAGCTACCAAGTTGAAATTATTTAAAAGTGACTTCTGGAAATTTCCACATATCCTCTGAGGTGTAATCATCATTTCCATGAGATCTCCTAGTCTCTTGCAAACTGGGGAAAATTGGTTATGTGAAATTTTGAGTGTCAATGCTAAACCAATCAAGGGACACATGACAAAAACTTGAGGTATGGAGGAAAGTAACATTCAGGAGATTTCACACCNGTCTATATGGGGACTTCTCAAGTGTGAGAAACTTGATGGACAATACAGTCAGAGGTTGCTGAAGTGGCACGCTCTTCATTCAGCATCACTACAAGTACAGGTAACAGGATGGACTTGCCCTCCACATTTCTGAATACATTAGTGCAAAGAGAAAAAGGAGTAAAGATGTCACCACCTCCATCATCTGAAGCCTGTAGAATTGTGATTATATTCCTTTTGTGGTAGAGTAGAGATGGATTTCCAAAACTGGGCCTGAGAAAAGGTGGAAACATTGGTCAGGCCTTAATACTTCACTCTTAAAAATGCAGGTCAACATTCTCTGAATTGTTAGGACTTTTAATGTTTTGCAAGGCATCCCTAACAATGAAAGCTCCTCCTGGACCTATCCTGCTTTCCACAAACTATGTTTTCTTCGAAAAAACAGAAAGTGGTTTGAGTACTGGGAGGAATGTCCTCATCTTGAGATACTACTGTTCTGTCAATATAAAAACTTCCTCAATCCATTCATCACCCTTTTTTTTTTCTCTTGTTTGAAGAAAAATCTAAATGAAATTAATCTTAACTAATCTTGGCTGCTTAAAATTTAGGAATGAGGTCTACACCATTCAACAGTAACATAAATGTCATGTTTGCTTAGATTCTTAGTCAGACATTTAACTTCCACCCTGATTTTATCCACTTATGCATATTCAAGGGTCTCTTTCATCATTAAATCCTTAAAAAATGTATCCCTTCCTTGACACTCCTATTCTTGAATGCCAGAGGTCAAGGCCCATGAAACATACCTGTCCCTCTGCAGATATCCTCATGTGCAAATTGGACCAAGACTTTATCCCCTAATAATCCATGTTCACCTTCAAATTCAAATTAAACATTAAAAAAAAAAATCCAAGTTTTCCCTTCAAAACCCTGATGTTGCTGATGTTGGATGTTGTCCTACTCACGGACAGATGGTGATGCAGGATAGAGATTGATTTTNCACGGACAGAGGGTGATGCAGGATAGAGATTGATTTTGGTAAGGATGGTCCTGCCCTCTGCAATCCTCATTCCAGATTTCCCACTTTCAAGAACTGGAAATACCCTCCCAGAACATACAAAGAGCCTTTTTTTTCTCAGTAATATCCCATCCTAGATGGGTGATGGGTGTATAACTCAGTGTCTATTTGAACACCTGCCTGTGAGCTTGTGCTGCGTTTTCCTGTTTGGTGTGCAATTACGACAAAGTCTCCTCAGTGATTGGGTGGGATGTAGAGGACATCTTGGAGGACATTTCACAGGAGAGATCTGCTTTGCTGAANACATTTCACAGGAGAGATCTGCTTTGCTGAAAATCAGAAAGGTAGTGCACAAATTCATATCAGAATTTTTTTTCTTGCTTTCTTGTAACGGTTGTATACATGTTGAAGGAAACAAAACTACTGGTGTGAGAGTTTCCATAGAGTTCAGTGGTGTCAAGATTTTTCAAGTAAACATGTATTGCAAAAGGCAGACTTTGAGAGATTAGCACCAGTCTGGATACATTAATTTTCCTCCTAACAAGGACACCAATCTCTTTCAAGAATCCTAATTGTTCCTACTCAGAAGCCATTAAAATTTGTATATTGTATTATATTGAGAGTTCATCTAATTTAAATGTGAAAATTTTGTAAACATCAGTATTATATTATGTTCCTTTCATTCATTTGATCCTCTAGTACATTAGAGGGGGGAAATATTCATGCATTGAATTCTTGAGATTTTATTTTAAGGGCTGTTTTAATGAATTCTTAATTACATTATTCAAAAGGTCCATTATTCAGCATTCATCTCACTTCTAAATGAAAGTCTTTACCTGACATGTGAATGAAATGAGTCTAAATGCTTTCCATGCCACCTAGGGATTCGTAATAGACTTCTTGCTGCATGGCAGCAGCTGGTTTTCTTTCTGGTTTAAATTTCTGTGGATTATTTGCAGAGATGGACAGGTATGAAATACTCATCTGTCCCAAGCAACAGTAAACCCTCCAGTCTCACCAGATGTAATGCATCCACAGTGCTTGAGACAGTTAAAAGAGATAAAAGCTAGAAACAAAAACATTTATATTGTTTCTAAGGTTTTCAAATATATTGTATAGTTCTCAACAATTCCATTTTCTGTGGGAAAAGACCCTTAATAAAGATTTTCTATTTTTTATATGGTTCGCCATGAAAAAAGTTGGTGAATATTATAAAAGGACTTGAGATCTGGCTTTTAAAAGTGGTAAGTTGATACTTTTTCTCATTCCCGATCCATTTCAGTAGGACTAATATCTGGTATGGCATTTAATTTGGAAAACAGCTTAAGAGCTCAAAATACTCCAGCAGTTCAGACAGCAACATGAAATGAGCGCATGTGTGGCTGGTCAGGAGTGTATGCCATGACATACACTGGGCCTGACTCCTCCATGCCTCAGTCATATTTGATGCCAGTCAGCAACTGTATCAAGAGTAACTGTATGCAAGAGCAATTTGCTATGGAATGCATCTGTATAGTAGAGCACTACCCATCTCCTAGAAGGTCTGAGGTAATTTAAGGGCATAAAATCATATAGTTACAGTCAAAACCCTGGTAACATCTTTCTTTAGAACATACTTATTGGCTTCACTGAGCATATTGCCTACATAAGGACTGCAGATTTTCAGAAATTTTCAGAAAACGTCTGAAAAAAAATCTTAATATCCTGTTTTGTCAGAAAATACTTCAAATGTAACATTAATGCTAGGAAAACCTGCATACTGTATGCCTTTAATTGATTCTTTTCCTGCTTGTTAATTCTAAATATGAAAAAATATTTCAAATTGAAAGAACCTTACTTAGAGCATTGAAATTAGTGCTGAATAAATACCACAGTACTATCTCAGTTCCTTGTGAAATGATTAAAATATTAATCTCCCAAAGATTAAGATTGCCTGTTTCACTTGCACTAAAAAAATAATAAACTTCCTCATTCCAGATTAACATGCCATAGATATATTATTGTATACATTCTATTCTTAGCCATCTGTGTTTTCTAGAATCACTTTTGAAAAAGAATCTGTATTCATCTTTTCAGTGCTTTTGCAGTCCTTAGATCAATTTTTATGTACATTTCTTAAACTATATTTTGTTTTTCATACATATAGATGGAGCTTTGCTAGGGTCAAGGCATTGTAGGATACATCACGACCTTTCCCCCTACCTGATTATGAAAAAGGCTGTGAAATTTAATATGCTGCTTTAATTCCAGACCATTATTTAGGGCTCAGCACTGGAAGGTGCTGAGCACGCCTCAGGAAGTGCCCAGCACTGCCAATTCCCACTGGCTGCCTTGCTTATCTCGGAGCAGGACTGTGTTAATAATACAAAACCCCCAGCAGTGGTGTGGCATGGTCAGGCATTGGTTAATGAAGAAGCTGCACTACCAAGCAGGCTGAACCACCTACTGATAAAGAGGTAACGTTTCAGAATGCCTAAGAAATCTCGGACGAAAAAACACATTATCCACTCTTCTGATGGGCAAAATGCATGAGAGCTGCTCACAGGGACTCCCATTCACCCAGCCTAAAGCTCCCCTCTCTAAGAGTGATTGAAGTGCACCCTTGAGAAGCCACATCACTTTGTGCCTCTTATGCAGAAGAGATATTCCAGCATTGACCAACAATCAGCTATTGAAGCTGATTTCTCAATGAAGCACTGTTTTTTTCCCAGTCAAACTGAAAACCACATAAATAGCCATGTGGAAAAAAAATAATGGAATTAAACAAACACATCCAGTGGCACTTATGATGTATTGTTATGTTTATTAAGTCACCATTTTCAGATTTGTTTACCCAGCCTAGTTTCTCTTTTTTTTTTTCCCTGTAGATCCCATTTACCCATCTAACAGCTGAGTTTATTTTTATGCACATCATTAAGGAAAATGAAATCTCAAACTCTCTTTAAAGACTCTGGAATGAAACACATCTAATTATCAAAATATTTAAAATATGAGCAACTTCTCCAGGGTGAAATGTATTCCCCAAAATAAAGACCTAAGGAACATACTCTAATCTTCAATGCACACCAGGTACACTTCAAGAGGATAAACTGACACTTCTGCAAAGCATCAGACCAGGCAAAAATCTCCATAATCTCACCAAATTCTATCAGTTCAGTGGAAATCACCCAGGGCTACTCTCTACCCATAATACTTAGGCTGCAGCCTATTGTATCTCTCAGACTTTAACATATTTATTTCAACAACATATTTATTTCAATAGTTTATTTATTCAATAAACTATCGAAAACTTGAGAGCAATGAAAAATTAGGGGAAAATCCACGAAGGCACCATAGAACACTTAAGTAAGGACACAGAATAATTAAAAATGCAAGATTCATAGAACAAGCAAGGGAACAAGTAAAAGAGAGCATGTCTTCATTTAGTCTAATTGCAAAATGATATTTTAAATACTTGAAAATATGTTTTATGCAATTGCTATCAAAACTCCTACAAATACACAGCTCTGTTCACGTTTCTGGAGCCATGTCACAGAGCAAAACCACTTTTCTTTTATTTGGAACATGAAAACTTGTTTTCAACTTCCTGATATGTAACTTTTATAGAATCTAAAGGGTAATTTTGAGTGCTTAAAGACTATAAAGAGGAATTGCTATTGACATTATGTTCTTCCTAAGTTTTGTATGAATTACTATGTGATCATAGTTCTGAGTCAAATATCTATTAGGTTTTCCCTAACACGCATCAATATGGTTGTCAGTGCTTTGAAAGCCTATATGTACAAAGCAAACAAAAAATCAGCATCTTTCTATTCTTTTCTGACAGCTAGGAAAGAAGAGCTAATGAGATATTACATCAGATGTTTTCAGTATTCTGAAAGCATAGTTCCCATTTTTTAGATATATTTTTCTATATTTCATGCTTGTAAGGTTATAAAGAAAGCTGGTGATACTGATGAAGCAGGATGTGGTTGTGTCTGAGACATTGCAAGAGAAAATGATTCCTGTTCTCAGTTGTTTCTAAAATCCATAATAACAGATTTGACTCATTTCCCACTCCAACTTTCAATCTGAGAAATTAAGTCCATTTGTATTATACCTTGCTGCGTAGATAGAAGATATGGGTGGTCCTTCTATCAATCAAAATTGTAATTACCTTTCCCAATTGTTTCTGATATTTTATTCAAAAAGTATTATGACTCCTAGGCATTACATATGTTATGGTTGTTTTTATTTTTAATAATAATACTAATGGGATTTCAGATCCTGTGTATGTGATCCTATATGGCCTTCTCTTCACTTCTTCATTCCTCCTCTGTCTTTTTAGACTTTTTTAAAATTTATTTTAGGGTAGTTCTCTGGACTAATGCTAATATAGGCTGTGTAAAACTCACAGTAAGTTGTCACCCATTCTTTCAGAATTCACAGCACATATGTTATCCTGACTTCTCTGGAGAAGATTTGAGGTACAATCATATAATGCAGAAGTAATTCTTTACTAACCAGGCTCTCTGACTGCACTAATAATGGTAAACGTGAGCAAAAAGAACTTAAGAAGAACCACTTGATATGATAAAGGATAGTTCTTTTACTATTATCATGTATAATTTCCCGTCTTCCCCTGTAAAAAGAAGAAATTTATAGCCATTTCCTGCATGTACCTTTTTCATTTCAGTTTGACAATCCTCAGCTTTTTTACTTCAGCAGTACCTTTGTCACTGGAACTGAGCATTTGAAACTTATTTCTAATTTGATAAAATATACATATGGCATTAGCATGCTAGAGGTAAAAGGTACTAACATCAAAGTCTGTACAGCTCACATTAGAATGATTTTAAACAGGCATTATATATTTATTTAGCAGGGAAAGAAGGAAGTCTCCTAGAAGCAGTGTAAAGGTTCTTAATTTTACTAAATGTTTCAGTAAAGCAATTTAATTAATCTTCTTACAAATAACTTCACTTCAGTAGAACAACTTAAAAGCAGCCCTCATGTATTTAGGAGTTTGGATGTGGTTGAAAAACAGGTGCATTGTTGCACTGCAATCCTGAAGGAGTTAAAGAACATACGTGCTTATGATATCTTTAAACTTTCAACTTAGAATTATTGATGGATGTAAAGCTACTCACTCAAAATCATCTAACCTTCTTAACTGGTTAGAAGAGTTTAATCCTCTCAGTTATTAGGAGACCTTTGAAGTGAAACAGTGAAACTCACTCTTTCTGCCTGTTTTGAAAATTTTCATTGAGTGTAGCCTAAATCACAAGGAAATTTCAGCTGCAGCATTTCATCTGCAGAGTAAGCTGTGGATTACTTAGTTGAACTTTGCTCCAGTCAAGACTTTGTAGTGCTTATAAATCTCGAATCCATCTAAGTTCACCTTAAATTAGCCTTGCAAAAACAATCTCTAAACTTCAAGTGTCTGCTTGGTGGCTTCTGGCTAGGTGCCATGCAGAAGCTGACACACTGACTAATTGTCTTTGTTTCTTAATAATACCTCATATTTTATTAAAAATACAATATCATGGAATACACACTTTTGCCTTTCACTTCATAAAACAGTGTTGGCGGGTTCTATGGAGACCACTGGCAAATACATTGCATTTTAGAAATTAAATGGAAGACGAATTTGAAAGCTTTATAAGTCCTGAAAGCCTTATTGCACAACAATGCCACTACTGCATGAACAGCCTGGGATGGGGCCAAACAAGCATGCCAAAATACAACAGATTTTTCAATTTTCCGGCAAATAGAAACAAATTCTGCTTTAAGAAGGTGTACTCGACAAACCCTTCTCAATGTGTTTCTGATTTGTGGTAAGAATGTTTTTACTGCTGGTGCCCTGTACTTTTGAGACATTTATTTCCTAAAAGAAAGATTCCTTTCTATAAACCTCAACTGTCTGTTTTTTCAAAGCAATTTAAAATCAAACACACAAATAAAATTTTCAACATATGGAAGCCTTCTTACAGAGACTTACGTATTCCAAGTTAAAATTGTTTTATAAACGCTAATGCTTTGCAGATGAAAACACTGAGAAGATGACTGTTTTTAGCAGTAATTCTTTTTGACAGCATTAAACCTTGTTTTAGTAATTGACATAAAAATATTTGGTGGACCATTAATAAAAATGGCATGGTTTAAGTTTTAAAAATTTTACTTAATACTGTGAAGTTGTATAGAATTACAAGTATAATATCATATTTTTTAAAGAAAATAATCTCTTACTTCTCTGTGTTAAAAACAGTGGAGATGTATCTTTAAAGCTGACCTTTTTTATAATAAGTATCCTACAGGTAAAATTTGGATTTGGGTTGTTTTATATCCATATAATATATGTATTTTATTTCTTGGGGTTTTTTTAGTACTGATCTTCTCCACTGGCTGTTTTTTCTTATAAGCTTTGAACTTTTTTGTTTCACACAGAGTCAAAGACTGCTGTACATAGAGATATATGCTATTTAAGCATTAGCAGACTACTATCTTGTACACTGAATACTTTTAAAATGTGAATATAGACAGCTCTAAAGTATTTTTGGAATAGTAAACATTAATTTAGAGGAGTGTTATAATCTTAAAGAACTTTTCTTAAAGAGTGGTTTTTTTGCCTGTTTAAAGAATTTGTTGAGCTTTTTATTACCCCACTTTAAAAATAGGCAATGTTTCTCGGGAAGTTTTTTTCCACGAAATCTACAATAGTTTACTATATTTTGAGTCAAGTTTTGATATCACATTTTCCATGAAAAAGATCACAGAATCACAGAATTACAGAATTTACTAGGTTGGAAAAGAACTTTGAGATCATCAAGTATAACCTCTGACCTAGCACCACTTTATCAACTACACCACAGCACTGAGTGCCACATCCAGTCTTTTAAAACACCTCCAGGGATGGTGACTCCACCACCTTCCTGGGCAGCACATTCCAATGCCCAATCACCCTTACAGTGAAGATCTGCTTCCTAATGCCCAGCCTAAACCTCCCCTGGTGCAGCTTAAGATGGTGTTCTCTTGTCCTGTCTCTGGTTGCCTGGGAGAAGAGGCTGACCCCCACCTGGTTACAACCTCCTTTCAGGTGGTTGGAGAGAGCAATAAGGTCTCCCCCGAGCCTCCTCTTCTCCAGGATAAACAACCCCAGCTCCCCCAGCTGCTCCTCACAGGACTTGTGTTCCAGACCCTTCACCAGCCTTGTTTCCCCTCTCTGGACACCCTCCAGCATCTCAACATCCTTCCTAAACTGAGGGGCCCAGACCTGGACACAGCACTCAAGGTACAGCCTCACCAGTGCCAAGTGCAGGAAAGGAATCACTTCCCTGGTCCTGCTGGCCACACTATTGCTGATCCAACCCAGGATGCCACTGGCCTTCTTGGCCACCTGGGCACACACTGCCTCATGCCCAGTCTGCTGTCAATCAGTACCCCCAGAGCCTTTTCTGCCTGGCCACTGTCCAGCCACTCTGTCCCCATTCTGTAGCACTGGAGGGGGTTTTGCGGCCAAAGCGTAGGACCTGGCACTCAGTCTTGCTAAACCTCATATCTTTGGATTCAGTCCATCAATCCAGCCTGTCCAGGTCCCTCTGCAGAGCCCTCCTACCCTCCAACAGGTGAACACTCGCACCCATCTTGGTGTCATCTGCAAATTTTCTTATGGTGGGCTCAACTCCCTCATCACTAAAGATATTAAACAGGACTGGTCACAGCACTGATCCCTGAGGGACACCACTAGTGACTGGCCACCAACTGGATGTAACACCATTCACCACCAATCTCTCGGTCTAGCAGCCCAGACAGTTTTTAATGCAGCAAAGATCTGAAACTACTAAAATTTTGATGAACTATTGCTGAATATATAGCAGGTATTAGTGTTTTTTCAATAATGACCTGTTTACAAAGGAATTAAGTGGAGGCTTTCTTTTAAGCACGTATTTAAATCTCATTGACTACTGCTCTGAGAGTCCTGCATATGTTTTCAAGAGCTTCACTGCAATAAGTCATAAATTAATTTGCATCCTCATACAGGCTGACTATGACTGTATGGACAATTAGACTCTTTTAAAGCCAAAGGAAATAATGAAAATGAAAATGAACTGATAGCATAATGAGCCCATTTACATGGAAGACATGTTGTTTTCATCCCCATCCTGGAATGTTATAATGGGGACAATGTTCATGCCCCATGCAAGAGCTATTTTAAGCACCAACTGTCCAAAAGAAAGAAAAACCAACAACAACAAACCCCCAACATGTGCCAAACTGAGAGCATCAACTGGCTCTTTTTTGGAGGAATTCCAATGACTATTTTTTATTGCTGCCAGAGGGACGGTACAGCTCAGTCACCGACCATGAGGAAAAATAGAAGCAGAAATACAGGAAGCAAACACAGGTGCCAAGTGACTGATCTGTCTCAATAGGTAAACAGGCAAAAGGAAACTTTCAAAAGGAAAACATTTAGAACAGGGGTGTGATCAGAGAGCCATGGAGGCTGTGGTTACACATGTGTTGGCAGGGCTGCTTCAGCCTACTTAGTTCCTGCAGTCCACAACTCATTCTGTCCCTCCTCCCCTTTCCTGTGCTGGCACCACTGTTTGTACAGCTGCATGGTGAACAAAGTCAGGGACTTGGACCCAGTAAAAATGACCCACCAGGAACTGATCAGTTCCCCTCCTGATTTTCTTCAGAACCCCACAACTGGTTTTGCTGGCACAGCAGAGGTTATGATGTGGGAACGAGATGGTGCAGCTGAGGAGAGGAGAAGCTGCTGAAGGTAGCCCTATCAGCCACATAGCAGGGCCACATCCTGGGGCTCAGAAAACTGAGTGTGTGTGGCTGCCTCTCCACCACACTGCCCTCTCCCTGAAGTCTTTGCTACTAGAAGAATTTTGTTAAGGTTAGGGCACATAAATCAGTATCCAGTGCCTAGAGCATGGAACTTAGTTTCCCAGGGTGCTCTCATAACCTACAGAGATATAGGAATCTTTTTCAATTGCTGAAATGTAGGTCTCTAAGTGTCATCTGAATATGCCAAAAATAACATACCTGATCTCTGCCAGCTAGCTCCAGAAGGATATAGATCCACCACATCACATATATCAGCCTTCTCTAGAGGTCACAGACAGCCAAAGGATCCTCAAATGGTGCTAGTCATCTCTGCTTATGCAGCTGAACTTAATGCCCAAGGTGACCTAAAGATACCTGAACAGAACTTTTAAATTAGACATCTACAAGTGCAAACTCCCATGAGGCAGTAGCACCATCACACTGCCTAAGAATACAGCTGCTTTTTGAGGTGCCTTGACATCCTTCTGTGGGGCTGGTAAATTCTCCAGAGAACCTACGGAATACCTGTGCCTTTTTGAAAAGCAGAGGTCAGACAGGTCAGACAGGACACCTCAGATGGCATGAGGCCCAAGTCAGCTAGACTCTACTCTTTGTTTAATTTTTTGTTGGTTGTAGGTTGGGATCAGTTTCCTTTTACTCCTTCCTCAAATACTGTCAGTTCTTATGAGCATCTTCCTATTTATTTATGTTTAATGCAGATGATCAACTATACAACAGACATTGCATGGCCTTGCCCATGGGATTTGACTAGATGGCTTCCTTATGTTCCAAGAGTGCATGAGTTTTAATAGCCTTCATCAGTGTTTTATGTATTTCATTGAAAAAGCACTGAAAAATTCCCCTCAGACTCGCTGAACTTTAAGGCATGAAAAAGAAAATGGATATAATCTCTTTCGCCAGGTTTCTTACCATTAAATTAAGATGATCATAGTTTCTTTTTAATCTGAAGGGTCCCTTAGAGAAGAAAGCAGCATATCTCGAGGAGCTGATTTGTCTGGTAGTAAAAACAAAATAAAACAAAAATGCACAGTACCTTTGTCACATTCCCATTACCTTTAACAAGTAGTTTCATAAACCCATGGATTATGATCTTGTAATGAGACCTCTGCTACCAAAAATAGCTGCAAAAAAGGGTAACTGAATGATGAACTACTGACATGCCTTTCTGAGATCCCACAGCTGCACTGCTCCTTTTGAAAAGACATGGGAACACTTCCTATAGATACCTAATTTAAGTGTCTCAAATGCATTTAACTAGTGACTGTACAGAGAGCCAGCATTTTCCATCTCTGAATATTGTCTATTCTGACTCACATTTTTGTTTTCCTGAGTATATAAACTACATTCATCTGAAAACCTAAATTAAATATCCATATACACAAGCTAAGCATTGGTCCCAGCATACTTAGCTTTCATCAAATCTAGTTTTCACTCCTCACCCTTTCCAATTAACCTGAATATAGGATTTATTGCAGAATCTAAATTTTACCTTTTTATCTCAAGAAATAATTCTCCCCCCATGACCAGTGCAATCAGAGGAAAAAATACGCAGCAGAAAAACAGGAAAATGGAAATAATGTAAGATGAAGAGTATCAGCTATGGGGAATCAGGGCAAAAGAAGATGTTTTCTGTTAGAATTCAGGCTGCTTTTAATGAGGGTCTTGTGAAATAGCTCATTCAAAGATCAGCATGGACAAGGCTACTGCAGCTTTTAGCTACTTGCAGGGTGTTCAGAGGCACATTGTCTCTTTTCAACCTTTAGTAACAAAATTCAAGTGATCTAAAACTGATAGTCTAATTCTGCATTTAAATGTAATTGTAATTTTATTTTATTTGTTTTTATCTTTTCTAAAGCACTCTAAGAGGTCCTAAAGAAAGGTGTTACACAATTGTAAGTGCTGGAGTGATTGACAGAGTATTTTACAACTGGCACTTATTATTCCTTTTATTAAGAATAAAGTGGCTTTTAGACTAAAAACAATAGGGTGAAAAGGGGTCTTTTATGCACTCATTATAAGTAGAAAATTGGAAGGAAAAGTTGTAATAAAAAACTAAATGATTTTGGCACGATATATGTTTCTTTCTTTATATGTTCTGTGGAATACATGTTGAAACCACTGGACATACAATAGCCCTCTATATGTGGAAGGGAAAATGGAAAGTGTAGATTAAAATTGCCAAAGTGCTTCATGTAATAGCCATCTTTTCTTATTTTTGTTATGAGTAGAAAGAAGTCTTTATGCAGCAGAAAGGAATAACATTGTTATATTTTACCTTTGAATTTAAATTCAGAGGAAGTGACAGAGGACTTGAAGCAGATTGTCTATTATATGCCCTGTTCTAAGATGACAGGTGATTGTTCCCCAAGTTGCTGTAAGGTTTTCTCTTCTGTTTTATTCAGAGTAATCCTCTTTTACCTAAAAATCTGCATGTGCCAAATGTCTGTGAGCCTTCGGTCATTTTTGCAAATGGGATGCACTTTCACAGAGACAGTTTCAAAATTTCACAGATTACCCAAGACAGAACACCCTAGAATCTCCTAGATTAAACCTGCACTGGGCGGTGGTGCTTTAATTCTGGATCACATCATATATTAATAAAAGCAATTGAATCCCCAGCTTGCAAATGGCTTATTTACAGCCTTCTACTTTTTCCATAAGGAAGAGTTTCACTGGAGTTTTGTGGCTGTGTCAGGTGCAAAATCTCTAGTAAGCTCTTTCTCGAGTCACTGTTCCTCCATCACTGGAACAACACATATCTTGGAAATGTTATTTGTCATGACAGAGAAGTGTATTGGACAGCCAGACCTCAAACCTGTCCAACACCAAACCTGTTCAGACACTGTCCCTGTGGTATTTATAGGCAGGTAAAGAACAATATAAAAACTCTATTTTTAGAATTAGCAGATGGCAGGAAAGCAAGGATTTTTTATTAGAGAATGTGTCTGCTTATATACAGAACAATGTTAGAAGCAGTACTAAGACACACACTATTGGTTAAAAGAACAAACACTTTTAAGTGTAAAACAACACTAGTGCAAAAACCATTTTCCAAAACAGCCTTTGACAAACAGGTGTCTATGGGATTTGTTTATCAGAAAAGTTGTTTTTCTTTTCTCACAGCCTTGGCCATTCATGGGAAATATTTCTTTCTCACAGAACTCTGCTGAAAATCTTTCTCCTAACAAGCAGCCAGCATCCATAAGACACAGAGAGTTACATTTTCCTAATGATTCCTTGGTGTTGCACTATGTTTGTGACATAGCATTATGTAGGGCATCATGGTGCAGGGTTCTCCATGGCAGCTCCGGACTCTGCTTTCTCAGCAACTGATTGGTTTCACCCTTCATCCAAACCCAGGGACAAGTGAGGGAAAGGCTGCTAACACAGTAAGCATAACCAACAGTAGAGACCTGGAATCAGTGCTTACATGACTTGACTTGACTTGGTAAGTAGCTAAATGTGTCCAAGGACCTTATATTTAGCAAAATAAATATGATGATTCTTCCACCTACTACACTGTTTTGTCTTTTTAGAGCATAATCTTATAAGTATACAGATTTTGTGACATATATATGCACAATGGCCAAGTATTATTTTAATTTGGACTCAATGATCGCAGAGGTCTTTTCCAACCTAATTCCAACATGATATAAATACCATATCATTTAAATAAGAAAATAATTCTCAAATCAAAATTCGTTCTTGTTACCCATTAAGTTATTTTGATATGGTGATACAAATATGGAGGAGGTGGAAGATTTCACTGTAAATTCTGGATTTGAAGGCACAGTGAAAAAGGCCTTTTCCGAAAATTTATTTAAAAGAGTTTTGGTGAGTTTTAGTATTTTCAGTAGGGAAAATAAGAACTCCATTATACCTGAAATACCCTCTGTGTGAAGGAGAAAAGAAGAGAAATGAAAGCAATAGTGAAAAAGAGACAGAGGGGAGAGGAAAGGAGATACGTGAGAAAGAAAGAGTGAAAGAATAAAGGATTGAGAAGAAAGAGAGAGAAAGAAAATTAAAAAAAAATCAACAAAAGTTAAAAAGTCAAACCAGTCTATCTTCCTGACCAGGAGTGTCAGGAATCATAATTTATAAGAAAAAAAATGGATGACTACTGTGTATGTAAGCCCTCTCACCTTGAAAGTCTAATATTTATATTACTCTCTTTCAGAAATCTTGGTTCCTTGAACTTAAACACTCTAGAATTTTTCTTGACTGTATGAATCTGAGATGCTTTCTATCCCCTCACAAGAGAACAGACACAGCATATTCATTCAAAAGAACAAAACAGCCCTCATGGCCAAATATGTTGTTTAAATACTCCAAGGTGCTCTTATTGGACAAGTTGTATACAGGAGAAAGAAACAATAAATAGTACAGAGAGCAAATTATTTTCCACAAGATTTTGTAGTTCTTATTTTTCATGTCAAAATCTTCATTGTTCAAGAGTGTCTTTAGTAACAGAACTTTATTTGAATAAGGTGTTTTTTCTTAGCAGCATACACAAGATAGTCTGTATTTAAAAGGCAGCACATATCCTGGTAGTATCTGGCATATTGGTCTACTTCTATTTGTATATTGTGTTTATTTCCTGGGTGTTGGCAGACCAAGAGTCTGACACTGTCATTCTCTGAGATTTCATATCACTTCTCACCAATATTCCAGTTACTTTTGGCAATGTTTCATGATTTAGTCCTAGGCAAGTGTCATAGAATGAGAAGTGCACTGAAGGGATAAAGGGCATTCCCTTATATAATATGCCACAATAAATAAAACTAATTAATAGCAATTTTATATACTTAAGTAAAAAAAATCTCTATAAAGGCAATTCATTTTGCCTGCAACATAATTAAACCATGTGAATTGTAATAAAAACATTACAAATTATAAACACTTTATTAAAATTTGAACAAGTAAAACAAATTGACACTTGATTCTCAAAAGCCTTAGGATAAAATGCCTGATAGGATACAGTTAAAAAACTTGATCACTATAGGCTTGGAAATGCAGTACTGCCATGGATTAAGTTTGCTTTAAAAATTGAAAGGTAAGAATGGGAATAAATGTTGAGTTTTTAGTTAAATAAGGCTATTTATTAGTGGTTCTTCTAAGATCAGAACTAGAATGTGCACTGTTCATTACAGCTGTGAATAATCTAGAGGAGGATATGGATGCAACTTATTGACCATAGCTGTTACCATCTACTTACACAGCAAAATATGTCTTTTTTATTCTGGAAATCGTGTTTCTTCTCTTTTCTCCTCTGCAAGCTCTGCCATCAGTTGCTGGAGATGTGACTTGCACAGAGCTGTGAAACCTGAGCAACTTAGAGAGGACTGTATATGTGATGGATATTTAACAATTAAGAACCTTAAGCTGAATGTAGAGAAGCTGGGAAGAGTAACAGAGATCACTGAGAGGATAAATGAGTGTTAGAGATTTATCAATGAAACATGGTTAATTTTAAATGTGGAAAATGAGAAGCAGCAAGGAAGTCAATGGAAGAGAGCTGAGAAGAGCTTACAGAGAAGAAGAAGGAAAAAGATAAGTGATATATGTAAAGAGGGAGTTAAAGCATGAAAAAAACTCTGCTGATTCACAAACTTTGGTTGGCAGAGCACATCAAATCACAGAAAGGTGAGTGGATAACAGTGAGGAAGAACAGCCCAGAAAATGGAGACATTGGAAAATACACATTTTTACATGCACTCTTTCTTTTATTTGTCTCTCATAAATATGAAAACAGTAAAGAGCATGTGCTTCCATGAAATTTTTGAGTGCACTCCTCTAAGGCCATCAGCCCCCTCAGTGTTCTAAAGACATGTCAGTCAATGCAGGGCTTTGAAAAATAAATATTTTGTTTTATTTTGTAGAAAATGGTGATTAGTAAAGGTGTTTGAGAAAGATTTAAACAATTTTGACTTAGCAAAAAAGTGTAAATGAGCACATTTGAAATGTCCCTTGTACTTTGGGACAGCATTCTAGTATATGTGGTTAGTTAAAGAGAGATGCTTATACTTATATTCAACAGATAAGAAGCATGTAAGTGTGCCACTCTGCTGTCTAGAAGTTTCAACCTTTGTCACAAATGACATGTACTCTCAGTAAAATAAGTATGGCTGTGAGCAAGTCTAAGCCTCACAGATAAAGGGACAAGAAAAAATGTGCTTAGTGGTAAAGTTATTACTCACACTTACTAGGAGAAAGGTGTGTGAGTCAGTGCAGTGATTGCAGCCAGGTTTGAGCACAAGCATTTTTCTCTATACCCAAGCTGAAATGCACTGGACAACCAAGATGATGGTATAGACAGTGTCAAGCTCTGGAGCTGTGCTCTTTCCAAGGTTTTGTAGTCAGGGTTTTATTATTTTCACTACTAGAACAAATTTTTTGGATCTTCAACCCCTAGAAGGGTGGGAAGGGCATATGAGCCCTTAAAGTTGAGTGCAATTGGGTCACCACTTTTTGTTTTCCAATTTTTCCTTCTTCTTCCTTGCTATATCATCTTTACAGCAGAAAACTGTTTTCCTTCAATTTGCTTGTTATACGTAGCAAATAATTTTAAATCATTTTTGATTCCATTATGTAAATGAAATTAAAAATATAGCAAATTGAATTGGAATTTGAACAGTGATGCTAGAGGAACTTCCATCTGAATCAAGAGAATCAGTATTATTTTTATTTAAGAATAATTTTTATCTTTCAGATCCTTGCCTTGCGTAATTTATACAGTGCTGGCCTCTATATCTTTGTAAAGGTTTAATTGCTCTTCAGGGGAGCAGTGTAGAGCAATTATACAAATGATACCAGATATCAATGATTTAAGTTATAAGGAAAGACTGAGAAAGTTGAGCATATTCTCAGTGGAAAAGAAGAGACTTTATGTAACCCAGTTGAAGCTTTAAAAATTATGAAGAAGACTGATAAAATTGATCCAAGCAGGCTCTTTACACTTGCAAGACCACAGAAGTTAGAAGACATGATCTAAAAATTAGAAAGTTGGGAACAAGAAAAGAAACGCTAAGGCATAACTATTTTACACAGAAGGATTTAGAAGTGTATGGAATAAATTACTATACAGGGCCCCTGAAGCAAGAAGCATCATGGAATTCAAGAGGGAATGAGATGAATTTCTAAACAAAAGGAGCAGAGAGAGGGGTGGTAGAGAAAATATTCAGATGAAAATAAGGGAGACAATAAGGAAGAAGCAAGGAGAGCAGAAGACCCTTTTCCTCTTATTTCTCTGGTTCTTATTGCTGATACTTCTCTTTGAAAATCATTTACTATTATCTAAAACAATGCAGCAACCCTGTAGTACAAGTCAGTCAGTCTTTTTTCAGAGATAATTTTAAACATTTTTATGTAATTAGGGGGTTCCTGGATTTAAGACCTTGTCATCTTTCATCATAACTTGAAAATGAACCAGTTACTGACCATAGCCTACTTAGTCATATTGGACAACTATGTATCAAGGAACCACCTGTCAGTGAGACATGGTGGTACAAACTGATCAGAAGATCTTTTCCCTCTCAGAATTCCAGCTACTGCTGGCAAGTGCAAGTTACTGAAACACCCAGCACCCTTTTCCTGGGATATTGGTCTGCTTAGGAGCTGGAGTTCTCAGACCTGTCTTTTACTAATAGACACAGCAAATGCAGCAACATGAAGATTTTCTCTAGTGAAAAGGCCAATTTATGAAATTCCAGTTTCCAACCACGACTACACATTTCAGACCCCACGTGATTATTTACTGTATTCCCAGGAAGCAGTGGCAGAAATTTGAGGTTATTTTACAGATTCTGACTATATATGTTGTCTCACTTTTCCTGTGTTGGTGCAAACCAATAAGAAATAGCAAAGGCTCTGAAGCTGTACATACTCAGGAAGACATGATTCCATTGATTTACTTTCAGACAGGTGTATTCAGAATGACAGCTTTAATTACACAGGAATGAATGGCTGAAAAGCCCACATGCACCTAAGAAAACTTCTTGGGTTCCATTGTTGACTGATACCTATGTCCACTTTTGAATCCTAATTATTTCTCAACAATATTAAATATTTAAAACCTAATTATTGCTCAGTTGTTCCACTCACTACTAGTCTCCTCTACCTCTTTATAATTTTTATATACCATGCAAGTCATCATGTCATAAAAACCCAGCATGTGAACAATAACACATCGAAATCCTAGAGTTTGCCTAATTAATTGCCTTATAGCTTTCAGAAATGCACCAAAAATGACAAAAAGCTTGGTATATATGGTAAATATGAATAATATCATCTCTTTTGTTTTTTTGGGAAGTGGGGGATGTTTGAAAGGATTGGGCACTTTCAACTTTCAGCTTGAATTTTTTTCTTGCAGAAAATGTACAATTTTTTTCCTCTGCATTTTAAACATTAATTTCCAAGGTATCAACGGCTAATTATTCAGCAGTTACTTTAATGTTTCAGATAGGGAATAAGTAGCCTTGGGGAGAACAGATCCTGCTTTTAAAGTCTAGCTATAGTAAAGGATTATTACCAGAAGATATCCACTGCATATAGGCATTACTATTTCTTTCTCTGTTCAGAAATGGAAAGAAGAGTGGTAAAATTAAATTTCATTTAAAAAAATAAAAACAAACCAGCCAAATCTAGGTGTTGCTTAATAGCCCTATGACCATGGTTGTGGTTCTAGAGTACAGAAGCCATCAGCTGTCAACCCCACCTCAGGCTGGGTACAGCAGAAAGGGAAATTCATTTGCTCTTTCCTACCTGTGTCACACTTCACAGTCTTTCTTGACCCACCTTCTCTGGTCTTAGGTGAAATCATGAACTATTGGCTGGACAGCTGGCAGCAGCACAGCTTAGTGCCCTCATCAAAGGACTTGGAGCCTCATCAGTCACACCCCAATGGCAAGTTCTCTAGGGCCAGAAGTACCCAAGTGAATTGCAAGTAAAGAAGAAAACTGAAATGATACCTCAAAGAAAAATTAACACTTTCACGTGCTTATAGCATTGATTACAGCCTCCCAAAAAAGTAAGCCATCCACTTGGTCCTTTGTATCATATGCCTGTTACAAAACTGTTAAATGAGAAGTAACACACCGCTAAATTCTGCCCAACAACAATCCTATTGGATTGTTGCCATATGAGGAAAGGGACATCAAATGTCAGTGACAGCAGCCCTCGCTAAGAAATGGAATAATTTTCACAAACCTTGTAATGGACAGCTCATGTCTTGTCCTCTCCATTGCTCACTCAGAAAGAGAAAACAGCAGGGACCATGGCCCAGCTGCAGGTCCTTGGTCAAGCTGAGCTCCGTGATTACATTTCCACTACATAGCTTCTGGATCTCGTCTGACATCACTGAATGTCATAGGCATGAGACAGGCTGATTCCTTGGGGGAGAGCCTTCCTCATTTCAAAGTTCATGAAATAAAGTGAATGCTTCTCTGCAGCCTGTCTGACTGCTGGGTTTTCAGTTCAAAACAGATTACTTGTTTTCACACCTTCCTATGTTGGATTGGAACAGGTGGGTCCTTGGAAATTACAAAGACTTTTGAGTTGTGTTGTAGGATTCTAGCATGGAGAAGTAGCTAGCCATGTTATAAGGTTTTTCATACTCTCTTTTTGGGTAGTCCCTGATCTGTGCTTGTCCCAAGGAAGTGTCTAGAGATATTTGGAAAAGTGCTGGGTGGCAAAAGTCAAAAGTGTACAAAGCCTTGAGTAACAGCAGGCCACAATTTAAGTCTGTGAACTGGGCCTACTACAGCAGGTACTACCATAAAACCAAGATTACTTAAATCTTTTCCTGGAATACTCTTGTGTATTCCATTTTGATATATGGTTTCCAGCTTATGTCAGCATTCATTATTGTGTCACCACAAACTTGCTCAAGGTGTTTTGGTTAAATATCCGTGAAAGAAAGCAAGCATCATAAGTTTTATTAATTCAATATATTGGTCAAATCATATCTATATCTGGTTTGTAGCAACTGTGTTCCTTATATTTAGCTTACTAATACAGACACAGCCTCTAAGTTTGGGATGGGAGTTCCAACAAAGGAAAAATCTCTGTTCAGAAATCTTTCCAAATTTGGCCAAGGATTTTTAGGTCAGGGCTGGAACCTGCTTTTCTCTTCTGTTAGACCTTACGACAAACCTGTGTGATTGTAGAACCATAGAATTGTTTAGGTAGAACAAGACCTTTAAGACCATCAAGTCTAACCATAAACCTAATATTGCCAAGTCCGCCGCTAAACTATATCTCCAAATGCCACATAAAGATGTTTGAATATCCCTGGGGATGATGACTCTACCACTCCACTGGGCAGCCTGTTCCAATGCTTGACAACTCTTTGTGTGAATAATTTTTTGCTAATATCCAATCTAAATCTCCCTGGTGCAACTTGAGGCAATTTTCTCTTGCTCTATCACTTGTTACTTGGGATCAGAGAACTGACAGCCACCTTGCTATAACCTCCTATCAGGCAGCTGTAGAGAGAGGTAAGGTCTCATTATTCAGCCTAAACAACATCTTTCTTGTAGTGAGGTGCCCAAAACTGAGCATATAATTCAAGGTGCAGCCTCACTAGTGCTGAATACAGTGACAATCATTTCTCTAGTCCTGCTGTCCATGCAATTTCTGACACAATCCACAATGCCATTGATCTTCTTGGTTACCTGGGCACATGCTGGCTCATGTTCAGCTGGCTGTAGGTCCTTTTCCAACAGGCTCCTTTCCAACTATTCATCTCCCAGCTGGTGGCATTGCATGAGGTAGTTGTGACCCAAGTGCAGGACCTGGTACTTGGCCTTACTGAACCTCATACAGCAGACCTCAATCCATCCATCCATCCAGTCAGTCCAGATCCTTCTGGAGAGCATTCCTGCCCTTCAGCAGATCAACACTCCCCCACCAGCTTGGTGTCATCTACAAACTGATGGAGGGTCCATTTGATCCCCGTGTCCAGATCTTTATTAATGATAGGCCAGATCTTTATTAACAGGACAGGCCCAAATATGGAGTCCTGGAGAACACCACTGGTAAGCAGCTATCAGCTGTACTCAACTCCATTCATCACCATCTCTGCATTTTTTAATAGACATGTGCCCTTAGCTCATCCTGAGTTTCAGCTTGTGGGGCTAGTGAAGACTTTTTTCAGTGAGCAGATGTTGCAAAGGAATACAGGAGGGTGTCTGGATGTCTGTAACCTTCCTATGATCCCCAGACAGTGGAAGCAGCCTTCAAAGGTTCACGAAAAGACAAATAAAAGCAGTAGGGAGGACTTTACACCTGACACCAGGAAACAGGACAAAAAGTTCCCCTCACTGCTCTTGAGTCCAACCTGCCCACAATTAGTTAGATTCATAGATCTAAAACACAGATAGAAATATTTTTTTTCATTTTCTCTTCTTGTGTTTTCACATCCATCCCCTCTCCTATTATAATCACTTATTAAATTGTGTAACTGTCCAAATTACCACAATTTAACCAGCAGAGTACCATTCTAGTCTGAGAATCGACACATTGATACACGTTGGTGTCTTTCTCTTTAATTACCTGAGAAAGAAGAAAGTAATGATACTATAAATGTAGAGGAAGCTGAGTTTTTAGGAGTAGTGGTTCTCCAATCTATTGTTAAGCAGCACATGCAAGTGTTTAGTGTATGCTGAGACTAATTTTCAATATGCAGTTTCCCTTGGGATATTTATATTCTTCCAATAAGCAGAGAACTGTCCATCAAAAGTAACTTTATATACCCACACAGCACTCACACACACACACACACACACACACAATCACTGCCACAAACTTTTTGGAATTTCTTCTCTAAAGAGCTGCAAATATGAGTAACATTTTCTCTGCACAATGTCCTGTTTAAGTAGGTGGGTGTTCATTTCAACAGACAATTGTAACAGAAGTACTCATTGTTTTACTTCCCTTTTTTCTGCCTTTCACTTTTGCAAACAGTTAAGTTAAAAATCTCTTTTCTGAGAGGTGGAAACTATTAATTCAAAGGGGGAAAAATCATTTCATAAGAGATACTTTGGAGTCCAGCCTATTTTGGTTTTCTTACTCAAATCATTTACTTCTAATTAGATAAGAGAACAAAAAAAAATTCCAAAGGGGAAAATACATTTTTTTCCCCCACAAATTGCTTCCATCATTTCTGAACTCTGCTAAGCATTTTTAATAGATATGTGCCCTTAGCTCATCTTTTGCATGCTAACAATTTAATCTGAATACCAATATAGACACAAAATAAACGATTGTTTCCTGCCAGAGGTATCTGCAGAAGAAATCTTGGAGTAAAACATTGTCTTTGCAGCTCATTGTGTCTCTAATTAGACTGGAAGGAGGCAGAAGCTTGCTGGTGTCAGTCTGTGTTTAGCATGCCCTGGAGCTTCAAGCTCCTGTGGGTATCAAAGTGCACTAATTAAATGAGGGGTCCACAATACCGCACTAAACATCAGAGTGAGAGAAAGAGTCCAGTGTCCTCAGTGCCTTTGAGAATCCATGGCCCACGCTAATTACCCATTGTTGAATTGACTTCCCATTCTACAAGGAATGAATGGTGCCTCTC
>VZTN01031636.1:63747-93531 GCA_013400515.1 Erpornis zantholeuca | reverse complement strand
ACACCCCCCCGCCCTTAGATTTTACCATCTTTGCTTTGGCCGCCTAATTAATCTTATGGAAATCTCCCGAAGCCAGATTCCAGCAAGGTTGCCCCGATGTTTATAATTTGATTTGTGATGATAAAAGTGAAGACACCCGGTGATGGAACAGTGTCATTTCCAACACTCTTGAGAATCGAAGAGGCTATCAATCTTTCCCACGTGCATGGCAAACTGATATCCTAGAAAATTAACTTCAATTAATAACAGAAATCCCCAGACGCTCAGGGAAGTAGAGACGCTTTGAAAGAGAACCTTCAAAGATGTCTCTAGATTGTCTTTTATATGCAGACTCTTCTTTTTATATAGAAGAGATTCTCAATAAGGGAACGTGTGGTGAAGGGGGGAGTTCTCCCTCTCCCCTTTTAATCTGAGCAAGATGAGGTAACATTTTATATTTGGTTTAGGAAGAAGTTAACCAAAGGTCTGTAGGTTAAATCTGTTTTTATTTCCTCTCTGTAGATAGGATTGGATAGAATGGGTTATGCCACATGTACCACTGAATAAAATAAAGGTAAAATAAAAATGCTTTTACCCTTATGCTCGCCCCCCCCCCCCCCCCCCCCCAAAAAAAAAACAACTTGCTGGAAAGTTAGGGGTTGGACTGCTTGTCATTGCCAGTCTTCTTTGCCTTGAAAGGTTTTGTGATCTAATGCTGAATCCTGTTCTATCAGGAAAAAAAGACTTGTTCAGATATTACATGTTCTAATAAATGCAATGACACAGATAGTAAAGACTTATATAAAAGCCAGTCTCATTTCTGTGAAACTGTGCAACACATGAATTTTACTCTACAAATAATCTACTATGTCTACATTTGTGAGTGGCATTTCTATATTGCTATTATTTGGAATATTTGATTAGACAACTCAACTTTAGTTTAATACTAGCAAAATAGAAATATATGTAACATTTCCCCACCTGTGATATCAAGAAACTCCTTGCTAAACAAACAAACCAACAAACTTTAAAACATCATCCAGTAATAATTTTTGCTTTGGTTTAGAGCTTTTTTTGCATATGCCATAGACAACAAATTAAAAATTCTGTTTAACAATTACTTTGAGGGGATGCATAAGCAAACCTTACTATCTAGTATCTTACCTAAAGCTTATCTTCCAAGAAATTTTCAAGGTAGTTTGAAAAAAAGCTAAGGTGCAGTCTTAGCTTAGCAGCAAGAATGGGTTAAGTTTATTGCATTTCAGGTTCTTGTTATAATCGCAGTCACGTGAACGAATTCATGTTGTGCCATTTCTTGCTCTCATTACAACCTTTGTTACGAGAATGAGGTATTAGGGTTTTAATGCGTCATATATTCTGTGAATTATGTTAGTGTGCTGTACTACTTTGACCTTTTAAGTATTCTGTAATTTGATTGGTTGGTAATTCTAGTCCTTTTCCTGTTGACAGCCTCAATAACCTTTCAGACAAAAATGGAATGACAATCCAATCAAAATACAGAATATTTGATAGTACAAAATATATGGTATAAAGGATAGCTGTAATTCTTTGGGAGAAGACAAAATTTTAATTCTTCTGGTGCTTAAAAATTGGGAAATAAATAGAAAACAGAACCGATATTGCATTCCAAGGATAAATTTTAGGCTAACAAATGAAAGTGATAAGAAGGGTTTTTTAAACTTACTTTGTGATAACTTTTGATATCTTGGCTAACTCTACTTGATAGATATATGATTAAGATTTTTTTACCATATTTTTAATATTGCCATAAGAAATTTAATAAATGAAAGTTTTATTTTATGTCTTCAGTATTTAGATCAATTTAGGAATACATTTGTCAAATTTTGAAATCAGTAAATAAGTATACACTAGGAGGGAGCAGCTGAATACCTTTTCAAGTTTATTAGTGATGAAACTAATCCATATACCATATGCTTGGTGTACAAAGTACCATGAAAACATAACAAAGGAGATGTCCATTATTATTTCTATTATTATATGTGCTATCATCTGCACATTAACATTTGATGATTGGAGAAGATGATCTATTTGTCAAAAACTGCCATTTGTGTCTGGGTTTTTTTGAATAATACATTCTGTGTAAAAATAGCCCTCAATGATAAACAATACTAATTAGAATGAATACACGCTTAGTACATTTTCCTCTGTATGAAAAAGAGAAAGCAAATTAATTTCACAGAACTTAGAAAACTTTAAACCAAAAAAAACCCCAGTTATTAAAAAAATAGGGCTTTTTTTAGCCATCTGTAATTACATTTTTCCTTTTTTAGTTTTTTAAATTGGGGTTTTTGGGTGTTTTGTTTTTTTGAGTTTTTTTTTTTTTTTTTGTTAGGTTTGGTTTTTTGTTCTGTTTAGAGGTTGGTTGGTGGGTTGGTTGGTGGGTGGGTTGGTTGATGGGTGGGTTGGTTGGTGGGTTGGTTGGTTGCTTGGTTGGTTGGTGGGTGGGTTGGTTGGCTGGTTGGTTGGTGGGTTGGTTGATGGGTGGGTTGGTTGGTGGGTTGGTTGGTTGCTTGGTTGGTTGGTGGGTGGGTTGGTTGGCTGGTTGGTNGGTTGGTTGGTTGGTTGGTGGGTGGGTTGGTTGGTTGCTTGGTTGGTTGGTGGGTGGGTTGGTTGGTTGGTTGGTTGGTTGGTTGGTTGGTTTTTTCAGGTGTTTTTTTTTTTTAACCTTTCATGGAATTTTTATGGAGAGCCTACACAAACGGTAAAAAAAATAACTTTCAGAAAGGTTTCTGATTTAATATCCTTTAAAATATCTCCAGACGCTATACCAAACCCAGCTTGATATAATTTGAGGCTGACTTGCTGTAACTATACCTATAGGTAGATACGGTTTGCCTTTTTTTAGTTTTGATATTTCAGGTACAGGTGTTTTTGGGTTAGCAGTTGTAGCTGGCTTCCAGTTTTGTCCATGGACTGCGTATGAGGGTGGAAGTGGTGCACAGTCTTAACACCACTTCAGGGAATTCTTTCCTTCTCAATTAAAGAAATAAAAGAATGGATTCTTCCATTTTTCATAAGGCCACTTACCAGGTATATTTAGAGAATGAAGGATCCTTTCAAGAGTCGTACATGAATGAGGTAGAAATTTCCAGCCAGCTGAATTTTTGTAGTCTTCTACTTAGCAAAGAACCTCAGTCAACTCCAGGGACCACAGGTAAAAATTTTAGGAATCTTAAAGTGTACATCATAGATTTTTACGATGTACTTCTATGAAGAGAAAGACTGCAGATATACACCACTTTCAGCATATCCCCTTAGTATGATGTGGCAGATTTCACACAGAATAATATGAAGACAATAATAAAATAAGACACATACACAAGCTGTTCGGTAAAATTTCAGCCCTAGTTTTGTGGAGTTGTGGGGAAGCCTCTGAATTATAAGCAGAAATGTCAGTAATAGAAAAGATTGTACCATATTCTCAGTCTGTAAATGTAATGGCTTCTAACAGCCTTTGAAATTTTGAAAGCCTGATCAATATTTTCTGGAATGCTAATGTGACTAAGTGGCAGAGAAATTATATTTTCTCTATTACCATGTGATGCAAACACAAGGCCCAAAGTACACCTGAGCCTACAGTGAGCCTGAAACCCATCTGTAAGCAACCAGGTGAAAAGTGTTTTGTGATTTTCAATTGAAGCTGCATTTACACGAGTATAATTGTTTTCTTTAAAATCTCTCTCCCACTAACATTGGTGTTTCCTTGGGAGGACTTAGCAGAGTAGTCATCAAGCAGGCATCTACTTCTCTTTGAAACTCCGTGGGTAATTTTAGACATTCAGGGCTGGTAAAAGTCACACTGGAGGTGTGATCTGAATTTTAACATCAGGGTGGGATTCCTTGCCTCGATGAAGACACGGAATTACGGTGTTCACAGAAAGATGATCTTGTGTTAGCTTGACAGATGTTTGATACTGCAATCAATGGATTCAAGAGGACAGTTCATATCCCCGAATGAGGTTGCAGGGTGGGTAGACTGATAGGCTTTACTGATTATTTTGGCTAGGAGCTCAACTTGGGTTCCAACACACATGTTTTACAAACTGTTTCAGATACTTAATTTGGGACTGACATCAACAATGGTTTTGTATTTACACCTAGGACCAGTTTTGCAAGAATGGAAGGAGTAATGGAGCTTCCATCACTTTTTCTATCATCAGTGCTTTCACATAATGATTACACTTTGACTTTCACTGATTAATTAGGCTTTTGTTTATCATGTTTATCATGTATTCTTAATACACGGGCCATTTATTCTAATCTGAATCTGTTTATGTTATTGCATAATTTAATGCAGAAATTTTAAAGAGAATTCTAACAATATGGATGTCAAATGACTCAAAAAAGTATAAAACATGGTATTTATGAAGATACCAACATATTCAATTATTAAAGTTTTTAGTATTTATGGAATTGATTCTTTCTTCTAATCTAAAATGTGAAGTTTCATGCCCAAATCCAGTGGTTTCACCAATTTGCCAGCAGGAGGTCACCTCCACTGGAAATAAGGCTGTTTAATAAACTGAAAATTAAATAAAAAGGAATAATGTGTTGTAGTAAAAAGCTTTATATTCAGTAAGATAACCACTTTACTGCATGTACTCCTTCTTAAATTGCTTGTTCCTGTCCTCTGGAGGTCATCTGCAAGTAGCCTAGCAATAATATTTTAAACTTCATGCTTTGTTCCCTTAATATCTACCAGTTTATGTATTTTTCTGTGCTGGTATGTGATACCAGCATGATCCCATGCTGATCCCATTCCCACTACTTACATGATCCCATGTAAGTAGTGGAAATCTGGCAAGAAAGTCTGGATTGATCTTTCTTCTCAAAACTGAATATTAAAAGAAGGACTTAGAGTGAAGTCCAGAAGTTTAGAAGTCAGTGAAGGCAGAAGACTCAGAATAGAGAAAGTGGCCAAAAAGACCAGATGATTCAAGCCTATTTCCTCTGACAGAACTGTTTGCTCCATTCCTTTCTCCCTTAAATTAGAAACCACTCCACTAGAGTAATTAAAGTTATACTAAAAAAAAAAAAACAAACAAAAAAAAACCTCACAGTTGACCTTTCAACTAGCTTCAAATAGGGCCCTAAATTATGAAATTTATTGGTCCAGGGAAATGATCACCTGTCTTTTTGTTGACACATTTGAAGGATAGTAATACCTCCTATTACTGTTCAAGGAAAGAGGAAAGAAAGTAAAACCAAAAACTTTCTAAATTTATAGGAATCAGGACCTCAGTTCTGATCTTTGTTTCAGATGATCAGGTGGAGGTCAGAGACGTTACACTCAGATAGTTCAAATGAACGATTAAGTTCCTAAACACATAAACAAGTAGCATATTCCTGTGTACGCACCAAGCTGTGGTAACTACAAAAGTTTATACAACTGCTCCATTCATGCATCATTGCTCCCTTTGACTCACTTCCTGAAGGTCTGATTGGCTAAAGTGCATCATTCATAGCTGTGCTGAGGTACACAAGTAGGTTTCACAACACAGTCAGGAAGACCTCATTCTGTGAGCCTGTCGCTTTCCAAGGCATTTTCTTCCATGTACAGAAAGCACCTTTGCATTTAAAACCATGATGTATTCAGAGAAGTTACCCAGCAGCTCCATACATAGCACGTTCTTCTCTGCCTGTCAGTAGTGAGAGGAAAACCTGAGCCTGTGGGATTAGAAACACTTGTCCCAGCCTCTTTCACTCCTCTCCTCTTAAGAATACCTGTGCACATAGGAGCTGCTCCATTGGGAGCAGCTGTGATTCATTACGTTGCAGGACTATGGACAACTGAAAATCGATATTTCTCATTTGTTCCTACATTCACAATGGAGGGGGAAAGAAGAAAATCTCATCAAAAGTTAACATGTAAAACTCAGTAAAGGTGGTTAAATTTCTCTTCCATCCACCCACACATAGCAGCACAGAAGTGCCACAATGTCAGAAGTCACACACCATTTTAAAAATAAAGGAGTACATGAGTCATGACAGCTGTGACAGACATTTTAACTTGTACTGATGAAGAATTAAAAGGTTGAAAATGTGGGGGTTTGAGTGTTTAATTCATACCCTTTTTTTTTTAGAGTGCTTTTTCAAACTATTTAATACTCTAGAAAATATACTGCCCCAAGAGTGTTCAAACTGGAGTATGCAGCACCCACAGACACCTCACAAATAACTGCATTCTTGACAGGACACATGAGAATATAATCAGAAATAATGCCTATAGGAGGAAAACTAAGCTGAATTTTTTTTAAGAAACAATCATTTTGGCTGGAAATTCTGATGCCAATCTTTGAAGTATTACTTTCAGGGAAAGTATTCCAAAATCAAAGATCAGAAAAGCTACAAGTTTGGATGCTTCTCATAGTCTCCAGGCATACTCATTCCTGTTTGCATCTTACTATCTATGATCCTTAGGCTCTAGTGCATGCTAATACAATTCTTTTCAAAATCAGATAATTCGGTGACCTTGTTTTGATTGTTAGTTTCATAGACTCCTGTATTTAAAACAGCTTGACATTTTCTATTGCTTACCCAATTTCTGCTTTTCTACTCCAGTCCCCAACGAATCACATTAAAGGGAAGTATTAACTTTGTCTTCTGTCAGGGAAAATCTCATCTGATGGCAGCTGTAAATGAGATCAGATCTGGTAAAACAAAATCAGTTGGCAAGACTATTTTACCTGTTAGGATTGAAAAAAAAAAAAAGAGAATAAAATAGGTGAATCCATACCATAAGGTCATCTCTAAGGTTTGCTGGATACTATATGGAGGCTATAAATAAGTCATGCTGGGCCAGCTGTATGTTGTGTGTTACATTCAGAACACCAAGATATTACAGTTAAAACAGTCTGCTTAATCCTGATTCAGGTTGGACTTTAGAAAGTGATAAACTACCACTTTTATCTCCAGTCAATCCTTGATAAAACCTTTATTACATAAGCAAACAAAGCAGTTTAAAATTCTCAAAAGAGCATTAGCCGTACAAGCTGGCAGGAAGAACAATTATAAATGTGTTATTCCTTTTCTTATGTAGAGTACTAAAAAGTTCCTCTTTTGTGGAAAATCTGAGGTTTTAATTGGGATAAAATAAAATACTTAAAAGAGACAGTGACTTTGTCTTAAGATATTCTGGAGGTGCAAAAGGGCAAAAAGAATTTTCTGCTATCAAAATCAGTTTCACTGAAACAACTACTCTTTGGATTTTTTTTTCCATTGTACCACATTGTAAATTCAACCAGTATGCTGTAATATCTTGGAATAGGTTCCTGTGACCCATTCACTTTTCAAGTATTATCTTCCTGATGCATACCTCCGTTTCATATTCTCTTCTCCTCATAATGTGCTATTTTGTATTTTTCTGCTTTGACTCACACCTATGTGAACTTATTTTTACTTCATTTTACCAAATTTTGTGGACCCTATGTTATTTTTCTGTCCTCACATTTACTTGTAACATGTTTTAATTTTGTATCATTTTCAAATATGAAGTCTTATTAATGTCATTTAGAAGAATAAAAGAATTAAACAGAATTAAATAGCCTCTGTCTATAAAATAAACCTCCATGTCTATCACATGACTCCATACTTGTGCTAATGTGATTGAAGAGTAGTTTCAAACCTCCTGTGTCTCATTTCCAAAATGGAGGAGTTGACATGTCCAGAGCAAGCAAAGCAAATTCAGAACCAGGAGAGTAAGCAATGGACTTAGAATGTCCACTATTATTGTTTCTCCCACACACTTTGGTGAAATACAGTCATTCCCTGCCCAAGCACCAACCTGCAAAGATTTTTACCTCCAGCCCAGCTAAGATGAAAGAGCCATGAGGCTTCCAAGGACAAGGGGGCAGTTTCAGGGGGCTGGTTGTGCATAGATGCAGCACTCGGCCCCCATCCATGTTCTAGGCAAAGCAACCCATAACCCAAGAAAGAATTAAACATGTGCCTGGCTTTGAGCTTAGCTACAGTAATAATATATTATCACACTAGCAATTGTTGGCATATGCTTTTCAGAAAACAAGGTTATTACACATGGATTTACAAAGAACTGAAAAGAGAAAAAAGTTTCATTCTGAGACTGTAAATTGATTGCAAAATATTCAGCCAATAATCCGTCTTTATACACTATGGCTGTTTTATTTAACATACTGAGATAATAAGCATCTTTAGCTCAACTTGATACAAACATGTCTTTCCCTTTGAAAACAAAAATCAACAAAGCAAATGAAAACTATCCCACAGAAGCACAGTGGTGTTTGAACATCAGTTTGACAGGTACTGTAATTTCCCTATTTAGGGGTTCTGAATATCATAGTGGAATATGCTGCTGCAACACTATAAGAATTCTCACAGAAATCATCTGAAAAAGAAAAGTTTTAGTGCAAAGCAAAGATGGTATTGGAAGATGGACTCAGTCTGATGAATTTGAGTGATGGTCCAAAACCATGATCTTGCCTTGTTTCTGTTTAACAGACATCTATTATTATTAAACAAGTAACAAACAGGAAAGTTGACTCTGTAACAGATTCACTTTAAGCAGTGCTACATCATCAACTTACATTGATGTATGTGAGTGACAAGAATCAAAACATGTTTGGTTCTAATCTATGCCTTCCTTACTATTTTATGTCTAGGGAAAAGATGATAGAAGTGTGCACTAGTCTTTGCAGATCCTTCTGTAATAGAAGCCATGAATGCAAAAGATGACACACATTTTATTAATCTTCTTTCAATACCATCTTTTATAATGTATTCAGAATTTTGCTTTTCCATATTTAAATAGTAAAAAATGGTTTGGGCAGTGAAAAAAGGCTGGGGGGGGCTGCAAGTTTTTTATTCTTTCCACAAAGATTTTTCCTTCTCATTGTGCTTGATAGTGTGCCGAGAGAGAAACTCGTATAAAGACACGAGTATTTGCTTCTTCTGCAGCATATCTCACTACAGAGGGAATATGCCTTTGACTAAATTAATCTTCATCCTCAGAATACTCACCACTGATGGCTATCGAAATTTTTAGTCTAATATACATACATATATAGATATATGTATCCCATTCATTATTACCAGAATTTTTTGCCTTCTGTTAAACCTCATGTCTGAACTTGCCATAAAATGGAGAGCACAGTAGCTCCACAGGCTTTGCGATTCCATAAGAGCCAGGGAAAAGATGACAGCTTCTCTCCATCAAGGGTCTCTTGCAGCAGAAAGCAGCAGGCCATCTTTTAAACAACACAGTTCCCTGTGAACACAACTGGTGATCTACTTTACATGGTGGCACATTCTGTCCTAAGACAAAATTCAAAGACAAAAGTCCATCCTGATACTTACAGTCTCCTCCAGAAATCTGGCAAGTTATCTGAGATTCTGCTTTTCCCTTCAGAAAGAAATGTCTCATTCTATAAGGAAAGGTTTCTAGGCCCTGGAAACTGAAGTCTTAAGGATCATGAGAGATCTGTAAATGCATTCACAAAAATCATGTAAACAAAAGGGGGTTTTAAAAATTAGGCGTGCATACCTTTTTGGTTCAGCTGTCCTTAAGGAACCCATTATTTTACACAATTATGCATCCATAACTGAGTAATGTACACAGACATACACAAACTTATCAACTGTGTCAAGACTAAGAACAAAGGATAACAGAAATTTGGGATTTTTGTCTCCTTTTAGAATGCTAAAAGAGATCCTCAGAGGCATATGAGCCATATGCACATAGATAGACCAATATCCTGGTTGTCCTAATGCTTTCATTTCTTCTCGCAGGACTGGGACAAAAACACTCTTTAAAACAACACCAAACTTTGTAGAAATGCAGAATATTATGGCAGTTTCACCTGATCATGCTTCTACATTTTTAAAATATAAGTCTTAAATATTAAAAAAAAATGTTGGCTCAGATTAAAAGCAACAGTTTGGGATTTTCCCTTGTAAATTATCTTTCTGAAATTGGCTAAACATTGCTAAGAACTTAAAGCTTTTAAATATTCAATTTTTCGAATGACTTGTGGGAATAAGTTATGATTGCCTATCACTTTTCCTTATAAAGTAGGCATATGGTAAAATTAATATGGTGCAAATGAAACCTGGCAATATTTAGATTAAATTCTAAGGGAAGCAAAAAGTGAATGAATATGGAGATCACCTTCTAGTGTTTCAACCCTTTATAAATTAAGAATAAAACTGACATTTGGAAGATTATTTAAGAAGCATGTTCTTCTGTATGAATTTCACTTAAAATCAACAGCCACTGTAGAGCACCTTACAAAGTCCCTAACCATGGACATGAATGGAATATCTTTTTAAGAGAATGCAGTACTATTCAAAGAGAAAAGAATGCATCTCTGAATGAGCGCTTGGTCATTTATAATAATATGAATTTTTAGACAGACAGTGCCAGAAGAGTATCACCTGAATCTGTTCAACCTTTCCTGAGTAGTTCAAACAGCAAAAGTATTGTAAAATGTTCTTTTTCTTTCCCTCCTTCCCTCTTCCTCTTCACCCTCCCTCCCTCTTTTCATACCCCTTTTCTATTCCTTCCTTCCTTCCTTCCTTCCCTCCTTCTTCACTTTGAATGTAAAGAAATATGCTGTGGCCTTGAAATAAAATATGGTAAGACTCAAGGGAGAATTCTGGCTTCATTTTAAAAGACACTACTACCATCAGTCTGGTGCACTTTGCTCTGAAACCACTTGAAATCCTGAACAGGAGTCGACTTTGAAGTGTGTTTTAGAAATATTTTTCTACATTTTCAAGAATCTGGAAGGACTAGAACAGAAAGCTGATCACATACACCTAGATATATGAAAAATATATTTATACTCTTATTTGCCTACTTTATTTGCCTAATTTTATTTTAGGACACGAAATTAAAAAAAAAAAACTAACAAAACTTCCCTGGAGCATCCAGGTGTCAGGACAGATTATGTGCACACTGTTTCTCAGCCACAATGTTTTTTGCAGAAGAAACATAATGCCAACTTTCTTGTAGACATTTTCCAGATTCTTGGACTGGTCAGAGAGGAAAACTAGGCTTTAGGGTCCTGTCATATTAGCACCAGGTTTGTAAGACTTTTCGTAAAGTAATTATTTCTCTGGAATAAGAACAAACCACTACAGAGACATATCCCAATAGATTAATGGAGATTTTTGGGCCACAAATCAAAAGACTTGCATCATATCAGGTTCATCTAATAACTCGCTATTTAGAAGCAGAACAGAGCAAGACTAATTGCCTTATAATACTTAACAGTTAATACAAATAATATTCTACTACATCAAAGGTGAATTCATACAGCAGTTAAGTATACAAATGACTTCTAATAAAGTGGTAATTTTTCTGTACTGTATAAATGCAATCATATTAAACTCAAATCAGTGAAATGCTAATTCTTTTTTTAATGAGTTCCTTTCCTATTTCAGATTTTTAAGCAACTTTCATCCAGTTTGGTTAAGTATAGTTAATAAGATGAAAAGAGTGGTTTTTTAATTAATTCAGACAAAATATTCCATTGTATATATGTGACTTTTTAAGGCAATATAAGGTATGATTAGAATTCAAATTTTATTCTATTTCATCTTCTTATGAGTTCTGAAATTTGAACACAGCTATCTGAGGTTGTGGAGGAAATGTATCTTATTCTCCTCTCTGAAATTTGTGTTTCTGAGCAAAGCTCTTAGTTTTCCTTTTGGACATGACTGCAGTATTATTGGCCAGGACCTGCTCTCCTTTCTAATCCATGAGAAAGCAAAATTACTGAAACTCTTAAGCCTGGTTATCCCACAAAACCTAAATGGGTCATTACGAACTTCTGTGGTCACTCTGACACTGTACAAAGTGATAGTAAATAATTTTTGAGGTCCCCTTAAGGCCTATGTCCTAATTCATAGATACTCTCAACAAAAAATCATTTCCCCAAAGCTTAGGAAAAATAATTTATATCCTTACATACATCTGCTTGTTTGCTATCTGCCTGAACTGAAAGCCTGACTGAAAACTGACCAGAATTAGCTGAAATCTTGAAGCTGATTTCAGTGGAATGTGTGCTTATATGACCATTGTCAATCTAGGGATGAGAAAAACATGCTCACTAATTTCCATTCCATAGTGTCCTGGGTTGGAAAGTAGGACGTGACCCAAAGCATGTATTCTATCACCATCTTCATGAACCAGGTGGGGCAGTGCCCCCTGCCTCCCCATGTTAAGGCTATTTTCTGTTAATGGCCCATCAGGGCCTTGCCCACGACCCACAGATAAGCTGCCCCTGGACTATCTCCTGATGAATGGCTCATCAGTGCCTTTGTGAGAAGCTCCACCCAGAAGGGGGACCCAGGCACTCAATCCTGGATATAAACTGGAATTTTAAAATCATAAGCAGGCCTTTTCCACTGGATTTCCCAGAGGACAAGAGCTACAGAGCTACCGCTGGACCTTCTGAGGAAGACCAGACCTTTCTCCAGGATCACCTCTTCAACAGAACTACATCCATCACTCTCAGGAGAACTGCAGCCACCATCTTATCGGACTGCCACTGTCCCCTGACTAACAGGGGGTCAGGTTGTACCTGACATCTGTCAGCTTAAACCAGTATTTTCTCCTGCCTTGTTTTATATATATATATGTGTATATATAATCATTAGTAAAGAACTGTTATTCCTATTTCCCATATCTCTGCCTGAAAGCCCTTGATTTCAAAATTATAATAATTGGGAGGGGAGGGGGTTGCATTTTCCATTCCAAGGGAGGTTTCTGCCTTCCTTAGCAGACACCTGTCTTTCAAACCGAGACACATAGACACAAAAATGCCTTTCTTCATATGCCATTTAGATAAGGCATCAGAAGAATATTCACTCTTGATTTGCTCTGGCATAATTGAACTCTGGTCCTGGTCCACTACAGGAACTGCATCGTGCAAGGGAGCAGTAGCTCACTCTTTTTTGTTAGCAGGTTACTGCTTGTTGCCAACCATTAGAGGGATTCACTAGAGAAAATAAATTGGGCTATCAGAGAGACCTGACAGTGTGCAGATTCTTACTGAGTTTTCTCCAGCACAGCTGAGCTTAAGAATTATTTAAAATAAAATGTAATACATTAGAGTGAAAGCTTATTTTTCTACATCCCTGATTTGCTCATGCCATTTGTGTATTAAGGTTTAGAATGATTGATCCAATTAAACTGTAGCTCTTATTCATATTTTGATGCTGTTGGAACTGAATCTGAAGTCCTCCCTGGTCACCAGTTAGAGAGTTTTAATGATTTGGAGTTTGAATGAAGGTCATTATATCATATCCCACGTTACATGCAGGTAATAAAATTCCTTTCCTGCTTTGGTTTTAATTGAGCACAGTCTTTTCAGTGAAACACTATATCAGAAAGCCTTGCTTTGTCTCAGTAGTAAACATAGCCTATTATTTGTCAATTTTATTGTTGTTAAACACTTCTTTGTTATATAAACTCAACATTGTTTCATTTTCATGCTCTCAATCAACTGATCAGAATGTTTTGAAATATTGTCAAAACTTGGAATATTTTTCCTACAAGATGAGAGTCAAGATTCATGGTTTCTTTACACAGCAACTTAACTTTGCGAGCCAGAAAACCTCAGTATTTTCACTGAATTTCAGCTTCCCTCCCTCCTTCAATCCTCATAAAACACTTCTTTTGAAAAACTCCTCCAGGCTTCAAAATACTAGTACTCATTTGTTTTAGATTCCCATCCAATTCTGGACAGATGTCTTGCAACACTGCTGGCATAGTGTCACCACCATTTGCAAAATCCCTAACAATCCTCCTAAGAAGCTCTTTAGAAGTGGCCCTTTCCCTTCCCACAGCCAGTTGGCCCCGAGCATGTCTCCCAGGGGCACCCTGGCTGAGTGTTTGGGTGGCACTCCCCAGTCATCAAGCAGGTGAGGTAATGTGCTCCAGAGCATCTGCAAAGTATTTGTCAATCAGGTCTTCTGTTACCTAATACTTTTAACTAAACCTCAAGGATTGACAGCTGTGAACCTAAGCCTGCAACTTATGTTATTCAACATCCAGTAGATGAATAATGATGCAGAGCTCCTTGTTTATTTGCTTATTCTGAAATCAGATCTTGTTTATTCTGTGCCCCTTTCTAGTCCTGATATAGAACTAATTGTTGGCAGATGTGGCAAGTATCTAGGGCCAAGATATATTTGTTTGCACAGTCTGATTTCTGAGTCTCAACCAGTATCAGACCATTGCAGCTGTTTTTTATCAAGACTCTGAGCACTGTAGACAGTCCACCTGGCAAAACATGATTTGTCCATATGACCTTCACATGAAAGCTTTAAATACAGGACTTCTGCTCAAACAATATTTAAAATATCTGAAAAAACCTAATTAAATTAACAAATTGAAGTGAAATGCTAATCAGTGTTTGTACATGTAAAAATTGCCCTGTGGTTCATATACAATAGCGTGACAGTCTTATTTCTAATTTTGATTTAAAATCCGAACCATGTAATAAGGGTGCTAATTGTCCGAGACAATCTTTCCTTTAGCAAGCTAGCTAGTGTCTACATTTAATCATCTTGCTTGAAACAAAACAGAAAACTAGCATTTGTCTAATGCTTGGAAGCAAAGGAAAAACAACAGCAGCAGAAACATAAATCAGCATGAATCCAGTTTAGCTGGCTAGTATCCACTTCTTTTTTTCTGATGAGGATCTCACTCCTTCATTTTGCCCAGATGCCAAATTCCTCTTTGTGAGTGTTTTTTTATGACTTTCTTCAATTTTTAAGAACAAATAAAAGATTAACATTGGAGTTAGCTTGTTCACTTTCAGCTAGAAGTTCTCTGAGCCAGAGTAGTATTCGAGTTTTCAACTTCTCATGTCCTTTTATCAGTGGATAAATGTAGTTGACTTGTACCATCCATCCAAAAATATTTTAGGGAAGTAACACTGTGCAGATTGTTTATTTGAAGTGGTAGTGAATAATCTTGAAACTCTCTGTCTACATGATTGTCTTCACTAATAAAATAGAAAACCTGTATTTATTTTTGTTCTGTATTTATTTTGTCACTGTCAAAAGCAAATCGGAGAAGAGGTACAGGCTGTTTAGGATTATGTCAGCTTGTAGAGTGGAAATTCTTCACACTGTATGACTGAAAATGATGCAATTTATCCTGATTTTATGAGCATCTATAATTTCACTTTTCACTGCTAAATTTCCAAATTAATTAAAATATCACAGGTGGGGTTGTGGAAAAAATAATAATGTGGAATCAATAAAAGGTTTTTTTTTTTTATCTTGTACCTTATGCTCAGACAACAATCAATAATTCTAAATTCACTCTGGAAGATTCTCCCCTTCCCTTCCCTTCCCGAGGGTAAAAATAATCAAATACTCATGCAAAAGTAAGAAATCAAATCTTTTGCTACTGTATTCCATTTATTTCACAACAACACAATGTGAAAGAAATGCTACTGAAATGTCATAGGATCGGCTAGAAAAGTAATTTAAAACAGGCTAAGAATTTAGACTCTCAGTTCATTACTTCTTCAGTGATTATAATACCTGCATTATTTTCCTCAAGATTAGAGCACCACATAAAAATTGTGTTACTTTATATTTGAGTTACTTTCTACAGATCCCAATAGGTTGGTCTGGAGTTCATCAGGGAATTATGATTATCAGGAATGAGCCAAGTCCCTGTAGAGTTGTACCTTTATTAGTCCCACAAAAGAAGGAAGAATTACCATCTCCTGGTCTAGTAACACAGCCTAACACGTGTATTTTGCCACCTGTGTACCAGAAAGGACAGCTAAGACAGCCAAAAAGTTATAGTCCCAAAACACTATGGAATCTGGCTTTGGTGAGTTGACATCAGATCACACTCCAGGTACATGAGATCACTCCTTCATCCTCTCCCCTTCACTACAGAGCAAGCAGTGGGCTTTCCCTGTGGCTGCCCGGAGCCAGCTGGCAGCATGGACCTCTGTGTGCAGAGATTGAGGGTTCTCTATTGTGGCTCTAGGACATCTGCAGCTCTTCTGCCTGGCAAACTCCTTTCCCCTGCCCCCGGGTTGCTCTGAACTTCAGCAGAGCAGCTCTGCACTACTTGTACTTTATCCTCCACATCCATTTCCCTTGTAGAACATATCATCCTTCCTTAAACTGCAGAAAGTGCTGCTGACATATGGACTAAATCCTTCCTCCATTGCACATTCACAGGAAAAGAACTAATCTGCCATGATCTGCCAATCCACTTTGGTGTTGAGCTCAGAGTAGGGGAAGAAATAGTCTGAAATATGTGCTTGCAAGAAAGCATGCTTGTGCTTATTATGCCAATATGTCACACTTTTTAAACTAGTTGTACTTTTAAAATATGAATACTTTATTTTTAACTTCATATGTCCGAGGAAAAAGGAAGAAGTGAGATTCTCCTGGACACAACTGTGATGTTTATGTGCGTAAGCTGTTCATCCCCAGCTGGTTTATCATGTTTGCCTAGAAGTACTTACTATAACATGATACACTAGTCTCTGTTTCTAAACCATGATTGTAGTAACACTGCACAGATCTTCACTTTTAGTGGATATGTCCTCATGTGTTCCAGCATGACTTAGAGAATTTCCTCCTTCTCTGTGACCGAAAAATATTATCTTAATTCACTCTTATGACAGAAGAAAATAATGCAAGACCTCAGTAATTAAGTGTGTGACCCACAGAACTCCTTTCTCTTTTGTGTTTTGTCCACAGTCCATGAAAAATTGATGCTCTCTCAGGTAACAGGCTTCCTTTTATCTACATGCAACACATTGATCTCTTCTCAGTTTGGAGTTAGCTTGTTCCTTCTACTGTCATTCCTGAAGTAACAAATGATATTTTCATAGGCATGGTTAGTAATCAATATACACAAGTAACTGTCATTGATCTGAGTACAACCCTTGATCTAGAAAATCACCTATTTAAAACAGATTCAATTGGATTAGGTGGAACCCAGAGAAAAATATTGTCTGGGCAATTTACCTAATCATTTTAAAACTAAGGTGAAAACATTTAATTGGATGGCATTTATAGAGTGAAATTTAGGCTTTTACCAACTTTTAAAAAAGAGCTCTCTGAAGGGTATATATCTTGAATTTTACATATATATGTACAATTACTGTTGCCAGATTTAGAAACCTACATAGAATGAGGTCTAAATTTCTTAATACCTTTTTAAATTTGTACTTAATGCAAACAATTCCATGAAAATATCAATATAATTTGGCATATGGCAACCTTCTATACCAAGAAGATTGAGCTTTTATTTTAAGCCCCCCACAGCATGCTTCATTCTGTGTGTTCCAGCTGCAGCTATCCTGCAAACACATGAGTTCCTTAGACCTGCACAACCACGGAGAACAGGACTAGAAATTATATATTTCATAACGCTATACAGCAATACAAGCTATGATAAATCATCTGCAAGTATTTAACCATATAATTCACACTCACTTTAAAGCCCCTTTGCCCTGCCAAAGATGTTTAAAGGGGCTTTAATATAGCAGTGAATCAAGCCCAGTGACCAGCTGTAGTTTGGTATTTCCAAGCTTTTATCAGTTTTCACTGCAGCTTTCATGTTATTTTTAGAAACTGGCTGGAATCAGAACTCAAGTCTGGAGTTGTCTGGGTTCACAGTGACTGATTTTGGCTCCATTTTCATTATGACTGCAACTAAATAAATGCCTCTGATTTTTCTCAGGTATCCTTTCTGTCTTTCTCATCCCCATCAGGCTGCACACATTCTGTAGCCATGGACTTGGTTCCAGGAAGGTTAATAGTCTCCGTTTCATTCACTATTTATGGGAGCCATTTTCTCCTGTTTAGCCAATAAATGGCTGCAGGTGTGGATGACACCACTTTGATCTGGATGGAGTTATACAGCTGAAACATCCACACACACTATCCCTTACATGTCCTTCAGTACTAAAGAAAGGTGATTTTAGATTTCAGGGATACCAGGGGGCCACACAAAATACACAGCACCTTGCAAAACAAAGGATCTTTCTGCAAAGAGAGACGGGAAAGTTCAGGGGAACGAGCAAGTAGTTTTGCAGACTTACCACAGAAAAGGAAATGTTTTCCTTTCCCAGCATTGCAAAAAAAAAAAAAAAAAGTCCCTACACAAAGCCCAGGAACAGGGGGGTTTTGCCAGTCGGGGAATTTACAAATTCTCTCTTGAGTATTGTAATAATTTATTACTAGGGAGTGGCCACTGCTGGCCATGAGATAAGTTGTCTAACTAAACCATAAGCAAGGGAAGAAGGAGGGTGTAAGAGTCTAAGAACTAACATTTCCATGAAGCTCTCAAAATATGAAGCAGATTGATATTGCTCAAAACAAAACAAAACAAAACAAATATTTGTTTCTATCTGACATACTAGAAATATTATTTCAGGTAAAAATAGTCAAAATACTTCTGTTAAAAAGCAGATAATTTAGGCAGATCTTTTCCTGCTTATTTTAAAAATATATTTCTTCACTGGGTTGCTTTTGTTTGCTTGTTTTGAGAGAAATAAAGTAAAAGTAGAAGAAACTATTCTACATCTTCTATATCTTTCAACTATCTTTGATTCTCTAATAAGATGAAACCTCTTCCATTTACTTTGCCTCTCTTATAGTCTTAACTATTACAGACACTACAGTCCAACAGAGAAGGTTAAACTCAAGTTCTTTACTTAGGCACAGGCACAAAAGTAAACTGAGCTGAACAGAGCCTACAAGTTTCAATACCAAAGCACACTATGGGAGCTGAGAGGAAAACCAGGTATACTTGGACTCCTTTTGGAAATGACATGCACGTTAGAGATGATGTTCAGTGTTTATCTGGTGTAACTTCCTAGGAAAATATACTTGAACATTAGCCCCAATATTTTTACTAATTTAGTCTCACCATATCTGAATGAATTGAACGTAACCACCAATTAATTCAAAACTCATGAGTTAACCTACCTCTAGAGATTTTCTGCAGCTTGTCAGACTTAATTGTTTAGGGACATTACTACCCAAACAGCCCAGTCTTGAAGGTGTTGACTTTCACTTTCTTCATTTCCAAGCTGTTGATAGGTGCATTTGTTCTACTAAAAATCACCATCACGTGGTTGGCCTGCCTATACTACTAGTGAGTTTAATGACATTTCTTGTTTCACTCATCTCCATTGGCAGTGGGCAGGAGGTGTGAGTGGGTGGCTGGCGGAATGGCACCCCTGTCTACGAGGTCTGGATCAGGCTGGGGCTGTAGCATGAACCTGAAATATGGTCATGCTCCCAATTGCTAGTTAGGTTAGTTTGGTTTCACTGGTGTGAGTGGATTACTGAAAGAAATTATAGAAGTCAGTTTTAAGAAAAATTCTGGTCCTCAAAAGGTCTTGGCCTCTGGCTCTGCAGGAGGGTATTAACATTACCTATCAAGATCTCCAAAGCATTACTAGGTTGCAGCCTACTTAGGCAGAAGATCTAATCTCTGAGTTTCCTTGACCTTGTGATCTTTTACCTCAAGTGAAAGTCTGCGTTCCATTTTAGAAATGTAAACATTATTAGTGCATATATGAAAGACCACCACTGCTCCATAATGGAAGGTAAATAAATCCAGAAGAAATGCCCAAGGCCTAGACTGAACCACCTGTATGTATCATTAGTAAACAATATTACCAGAAAGCAAAAATATTGTCTTTATTAGGTTATCTGAAAACAAAGAATGGAGAGAGTTAAACTGAGAATATCGAATAGTTCAAAAAGTTTTATAAAATTTAACCAAAATACTGCTTTCAAAAACCTCAGTTTCTTACTTCTCATGCACAAATTCTACAGTTTTTATACATAGATCTATATAGGTATATTTAATCCTGTATTTGGTCTGTCCAACATTTAATGATATTCCATACTTCTTCATTGCCCACTTCACTGCTACCAGTGTGGGTGGGAATTGTGTATATGTGTATGTGCATCTGTCTAGCTGTCTTTTTACTTTGATGTAAATCTGATGATTGATCTATGTTTTCAATAGCTTTTACTTCTTTACTCCTAAAGCCATAACAGTATACAAATTCTGCTCTCAAAACATCACAAACGAACAAACAAAATGTTAGAATATTTGATCCCCCAAAGAAGGGGCAAACCAGTCTCTCAGTAGAGCTGCACCATAAAGAGACAGGGTCCTCACAGAGGCCACTCAGAAAGAGGAGTGCCCCTCAGCATCCTATACCTGGAAGGAGATGCTTGAGGAGAAAAGCAAAGGTGTCTCATCCCCCTTCACTTCTTTGCAGGCAGCACCGTTCAGTTTTCTTCTCATCCATACGTAACTCCCATCTCGAGAGGAAGGGAGGGGTTGACAAGAGGTAGTGAAGAGGCCCTTGGCTAGAGAACCTGCTGCATTAGCCATGCCCTTCCCATCACAGTGGGGAGCCCTCACAGAGCACAGCACTGCAGCCCTCACGTTGGGGGTGGCCTGGCCATTACTCAGATCAGCCCTACTGGCCAGAAAGAGAACAGTGACAGAAGCACCCATGATTTCTCATGTGTAACAACTCTTCTTAAGGCCTTTTTAATTCTGATTTTCCCAACAGTCATCTCCAATTTCATTACTCTTACAAAGCCCATTGAATTTTGAGCAATGCTGTAAGGACTCTGCCATTAAGCTTAAAAATGCCTGCATTTGTGTACTATACACATCACCATAACCACATGGTGACATTATCCCAAATCGAAGTCTGTCCTACCAGTTTGGCCAATCATCTCAGCATTGGTTTATGGCAGCAGTTTTTCACAGATTTAGAGGATCCATTTTTCAGTTTTGCTGGGGAACACAGGGAATCATGCAGAATACTGTAAATACTAAGAACATGCTAAAGCATCTAAAGGGGACTCACCCACTCCAGATGCTATATACAGCATCAAGACCTTGTTAATTGCCACTTAATACACTTCTGAAGGTATCATTCTGATGTTACATCAATTTCTGTAAGAACTGTTTAGGTTCAAGTAGCATTTGTACATTTAATTATGTCACATATCCTTGGTGCTTTTAGATTCAAAACTAATTAGACAACATATTTCACCAGGGTATCTTTCCTCTAACATACAAAGTTCTGCTAATAAAATGCATCAGCTTGGGAACCTGGGAACGGAAAAATTGTTTTGGATTGAATTTCTAACTTTTTTTCACTTGAGAAATGTTAGCAAGTTACCAGGTGAAAGATGGGCTTGAAGAACAGAAAAACTGACACAGTGGCCGTCCTAGTTTATTTACTATTTTCAGCTGTATTGTGGAGGAGTCAAAAATAACAGTGCTGCTGTGTAAATGCTTGCAAGCCAGGTGAAGACACTTCTGTTTCCAGAAAGCCTAATTTCATAAGACATTTTGCTCTTCCAAGTATTCTGTGGTCTCTGGCAAGAAACAAAATACTGCATCACTTGCATATCATCTTGATGAAGCCAAAAGCTTTGTGTATAAGGCACTGTGCCCTGAAATAGTTTGAAAGTTTAGCTCTGATACCCCCTGGAGTCAATTGAATATGGAAAAGGAGAGGCAGGGCACTCTCAGGTTTTAAAACCTGGAAATTTTTTCCTGAAGTAATGTTTGGAATACACTACTTGCAGTAAATGACTGTAATACTGCAGGAGTTTTCACTGCTAGAGGAATGTGTTTAAGATGCTGACATAAAAAATAAATCGGCTTTGACTTCAATTATTAAGAGCTAAAAGAGAGAGAGAGGGGTGGGCTTCCTGCTTTTTGAGGATAAATATGTACGGAAAAGAAAAACATCACCATGGAAACCTAAGTATTGCCATAGCTTTTCATACAGAAGAATTTTACAATGGAAACTTGTGTTCATTGCAAAAACAAACAGCTTGAAACTAAGTTGAAGGTACTATTACAGCGTTGTCAACCTCGATGACTTGGGCTCCTTTGCAGCTCATTTTCTTTTATCCGTCTTCTTGTGTTTCCCATCTGGATTACAATTACAATGTCATATTTTAACCTGCTGTCTAAGGTGAAAAGTTTAATATTTTTCCAGTCCAGTAAAGGAAAAATTTTAATAAAGATGAAAGGAAGATAAGTATCCAAAAATGGTTCTTTTCACCTGTGTTCAATCATAATGACAAAAACTACTTAAATCAATTTTAAATATTAAACAAACAACAAAAAATTAAATTAAGGAACTAATCCTACAGACACAGTTCTTCATGGGTTTAAACTTATAAATGACTTCACTGCTGTGACTAGTGTCTTCATAATCAATGAGATGTTTGTGTGACTGTTTATTAGCAAGTTCAGGACTTCAGTGGATTAGAGCAGAAAATACACAGAAGCTCAGAGATACCATTAAATCATGTAATATATCTGGAAGGAGAAATTAGGAGAAAACAGAATATTAATCTAGAAAAACTGTATCCCCAAATGCTGTCAAAAACTATAACTTTCTGTTTGGTATGTTTGCCCCACTGAAGACAGTCTCTGTGGTAAACAGAGATGATCAAGCATGTGCTAATTTGGAACTAGTGTAAATGCCTTTCAGCATGTCTCATTTTCCAAGACTATAAGTCGATTTGCCAAAACACTTTACCACAGCTGGGCAGGACAGTGTTGCTAAATCTTACTTTCTTGGAGCCAAATCAAGAACCCATTACCCACAGGCAAGTAATGCTATTCTCTCAAGGAGTCCCTTTGGTTTTAATAGGACTCATTGTGTGAGTGAATAACCACAGAAGAATGTGAGCAGGAGGCTAAAAATCTGGTTATTGAATCTCCTCTTTGCAAGCCAAGGGGACAGCCCAGGTAGGAGTGAGCCTTGGCTGTCCATGGCATTGTTCCCCAACCTATGAACCCATAGGAGCTTTTCAAATATCTTTACTATAACTTATCTGACTTCCTGTTAGCAACTATTCTATTTCTTCTGTACAGCACAGGAGTTCTTTGAATTACTATGGGCTATTATTTAAATGCATATTTAAATTCCTGTAGACAGGAGATTTTTAACCCCAATAGACTACAACTGCTCCATTAAATCTGTTTCAGAATTTCATGTCTATTTGGCTGCTGCACATACAGAACAATCTGTTAGCAGTGATGAAATATATTATTTTTAAAATTAGGTTGTGGGTGTATCTGTGTATAAATGACCAGTTGAAAAAATATGTTATCTGGCATTTTCACAATAGCTCTTAACACTTCTCTGCCTTTAAAAGACTAATGACCTGTAAAATTTAATTTTAATTTTTTTTTTGTTTCATAAGCTAAAAAGCTGTCTAATATCACATCATTCTCATATCTTTCATTTATGCAACACCATAACAACTGAAACAATTTGCTTCCATTTTTTTCTTTAGATCAGCTGCATTTGAACTTAACATCCTATAGTTTCATCCCAGAGAAAACTCCAGCTTTTGACCTATACAATGTGCCCAACCTTAATTGCATGAACTGAGTTGTCCCATTGCAGTCAGTCAGTCTAATGAAACAGAGGAGGTCACAGTATTGCATTCGTAGCCATGCTTCACTTTGCTGTAAGGACTACTCCGAGCACTCAAGTTAAGCACAAGTATATGGGGTTTTTTTCAGTGCTTGGCTCTAAGTCTTTTTAACAGGACTGAACTCCTGACGGTTTAATCATAAAAATCTGAAACAAGTAGTTATAAATGACAAATAAAACATAAATATACCCAGAGTGGCACAAATGGCATCATCATAGTAATCACACTAGATATTTTCAGGGAGCAAAACAATATAAGAGAATTCAAATTTTTCTACTGAGGAAAGAAAAAACTGAATAAAGTACGTCAGAGGATTGTAACCCACTTATGTTTTCATTTAAATACACATTAAGATTTTTCTAAAAAGGCCAAAGACAGTTTTTGTAACACCACATATGGATGTCAGCAGTGTATGCAAAATGGAGAGAGAACAGTTTATTCTCATTAGGTTTAGTGCCATATTTTTCCAGGTAAGATCAGCTGTAATAGTGGTATTTCATTGTGATTTTGAAACATTAATTTTCTCAATAAAAAGTGCTAGATTTTTAACACATTGAAACCCCAGAATGCATTCATGTTCATGGTCAAGTGCCAAGCATTATTTAAAGAAGGCTATTGTAAGTCTACTTTTATTGTTTTTCATAGACCACCAGGATCAGATAGTGTGTGGCCTACAGAGCAATTAGACATTTACAAAGGATTCTCTGCTGGAACAGCATGCTCAGAAACAAAAGAAAATTTGATTTGTAAACAGCAAACACTCAAGGCAGGAATCTGTGCTTAAGTTCTGTCTCTTTATAGTTCATAAAAATAGATGAAGAATTATCATATGAAAATGAGAGTGTTTATTGAAATATTCTTCAGGTCGCACAGCAGTGGAAAGTGCTAAAGACATGATCTTATGTCACTGGAGGTATTTCCCTATAAAGTTGTTCTCATCAACAGCAACACAAGGGTCTCCCAGTAAATCCATGTGCTCCTAGTGCATAATCAGGAACAGTGTTTAAGGTGACATCAGGGGCTGTACAGAGAGGAACATGGGCAGCCCATGCTTCCTATTACTCTCAGTTAAATAAAAGGATTTTAATGTTTCTTGTAAACAGAGACTTGGGAATACAAACTGAAGTTATAACTAAAATCAAATATCCAGTCTACACAGTTGAGAATCTGCTCCAGTGTACATATTCCTTAAAGGCTGTACCCACCCACAGGTTAAAGGACTGTTAGGGTCAGAATATATATCGTTAAGGCACCGTAGTCTGATGAATGGAATCAAAATGAAAAAATATGTGTGGCTTTTAACTATTTGTTTATATTCCTCTGAATTGAACTGAGAGTAAAAACTTAACAGGCAGAATTATAACTAGTATAAATCTGTACAGCTTCACTGACTCTTCTGATTTACATCAACTGAGGATATGGCCCACACTATGGCATTGTCAAGAAAAACATTCTGTGTTTGCTTGATTACTATATCCAATGTATTTTTTATAATATCAAAACAAATTCCTCTCCTCTCCTCTCCTCTCCTCTCCTCTCCTCTCCTCTTTTTGTTGAAAATTTCCAGAAACACAAAATGCAACTTGTAAATAATTTTTGTCTTGGCAAGCTCTCATGCACTAACGGTTTACATATTGTTTTGATTAAGCAAGCTAAACATGGTACTAAGTATGCAGACGTGTTTCAACTCATGATGACAGCTTGTGTATGATTTACAGCACTGGCTGCTAAAGGCAATTGTTCTGGTTCAATATCCCTATTTATTTATGCCAGCATTTTGCTGTAAACAAAGACATTTATGTATCAGATGGCTACTGACAGAGTTTTTTCGAAAGCTCAGTCCCAACAAATGTGCAGACATATATCCACAGTTTAAATAAGTATTCTGGCATTCTTTTATACACTTTTGGATTGAAATGAAACTGAAGAGAGATGTTTCTATAGCAATTCAGCAGTTCATTTTGTCTAATTATCTTTCTTCCTTAAATTTATATTTAATGATAGGTTTAATGCCAACCCAACAGACTGGTAATATCCCAAACATGAAAATACAAATGTGATGGGTAAGGAGTCTCCACAGTACAATTCATACAGGGAAATAAGCCATCTCCAAATATTTCCTTTAAGTTAGAATTAATATTATCATGAGAAATTTGTTTCCTTATACTCACAGTGGATCTCGGCTGTAATATTATTCTCTTACTACCTGTTCATACCAATACATAAACTGACTGATAGTTGGTGAAGCAGAGTTGCAAAGTTCAAAATCTTTATAATCTGCTGCAAAATATTAACTGTGTGACCAGATATATTGCTATGCAGAAGCAGAATGGGAAGCTTTCATTAACAATGAATGAATGAATGTCAATGACAAAATCTGACAAAATTTCAGCAAATGGGATGAAAATTGACTATGTCTCAAGCTCTCCATAGGTATTGGATCCTAGAACTTTGGTGGTTACACATTATTACATCTAGTATTTTCCAGGCAAAGAAGTTTCTATGCACATAGATCTTTTTTCTAGGCTGGTAATTGTAAAGCTTAACCAATATATCAATAAGAAAGTCATTGATGAATATCTGACCTGATCCTGCCAAACCAATGTCAAGAGAAGCAATTCTACCAGTGAGTAGAATTCTACAGCAGTGATTAAGCCACCGACTTGGATCTGAAAACACCAAGCTCTACTAAAGAGCAGCATTAAGCCTCTAGAACTGATTCCTCTGCATAAAAATATATGTTTTTCCCTACCCATTACCATTTTCATTCGAGCTTTTTAATTTGCAAACTTCTTTCTCCTTCTTTGTTTTACAACATGCAAACATGTCTCCAGGCTACAAGTGTTCTCCACAGCAAATTGAGAGGAGACTTCCCTTCCTCTCCGGATAAAGTGTACTTGTTGTAGTACACAGTGGCCTTCTTCTCAGAGGCTGTCCGTGGACATTGGATTTTCTGACAGCTACAGTCTTTCCCAGAAATCTCCACCACAGCCATTGGGGGGGTCTAATATTTCAAGAAACATCCTCCTGAAGAAGCAATATAGAAGCCCTTGTGGGGACCAACACGTAGGGAAGTATCTTCCCAAAGAAGTAACATAGGATAACAGTTTGGTCAGCACTGCTGTTAAAGAACATTACCTATAATCTGGCCATGCGGACCAGATATGTTTTGCCCTACATGAATGTAAAAGAAAATCCAAACCCAAAAAAACCCCCAAACCCAGAACTTGGCAAACCACAGAATCAGGCTAATTGAAAGCTGTAGCTCCTACTGATAGCAGGTGAGGGGTCTGCAGAACAAGGACACTTCCAGAGATAATATGATCCTTTCTTATTTTCTTAATTTATAGTAATAGCTAAGCCAGAGTCCAGGAAAAGATGAACTAAAAATATTGGGGTCACAGGTCTATTTAATGCAGCAGTTAACAGCAATGGATTTATGAGACAAAATAAGGGGCACATACTCTGGGTCATGAGCTGAAGAGAATGCTGCTCTCTGTGTGTCACCATGGCAGCTGTGTCCAGCTCCAGCTAAAGACACAGCAGCCCTTCCCCATCATTTACTAGGCTGGGATGATTCCCCAGACAGGGAAGGATTGGGCTCTCAGCCTCTGCCAACACTTTGCAGTAGTGGGTCTGCTCTGCCCCAGGAGATGGGCAGGAGCTACACAGCCTATTGGGCAGACACTTGTACTTAATGTATTTCTTACCCCTGATGCATGCCAAAGGCAGCATAGCCCAGTGGATACGATGTGAATGGGGAAAACCGGATTCTGCATATGACCACTCTGTCTCTCTGGATTCATTCCCTCTCCCTTCAGTACAAATGAATAATGAATCTGGTCTTTCTTTCCCTTTCTGCAAGCCCTAGCAGTAATGATAGCCCTCAGGCTACAATGATCCATGTGGAACTACGGTAAATGATGGTGAAATTAACTGCATAGAATGTCTACCAGGATTTCAAAACAAAAATGACCTCCTCATGCAGAAGGAGAAGATGAAGAAGGTTTCTTAACACTGCCTTCCTCCTATATAATGGAAGGACACTTGCAGCCACTAGACTCAGAGAACTAACCTCTCTGGATTTCCATTAGTCAGGGAAGGAGGAATTTACCTCTCCACACTGAGTCAAGAAGACTCTCACTGCAGGAAAGCTCCAAGTTTAGTGATCATGCTCTCCTACAAGCTAGTGGTTTTACTCTCAGCATTTCAAAAATGAAATTTTATTCTCTGATTTCAAAAATCTACTTTCTTCATTTGAACACCAAAATTTAAACACACAAGTTGGAAGCTGCATAATTCAGTTCCCCTCTGCAGTGGTAAAAAACAATGTCTCACCAGGTGCCTGCCAGCAAATTCAATAAAGTAGGCCAGCAACCTCACAGTATGCATCAGCCTACCAGAGCCTAGTCAAGGTGTCTGGCTCTGCAAAAGCCTTGCAGTAGGAGTATCATGGTCCAGATTTTGGTCTATTAAACACTTGAACACCACAAGTATACTAAGAATTATGAGTGCATGATTTTCTATTGCTTAGCATCTGCACAGTTTTATGTGCTTAAACAAACAGAATGACATGAGGCAAAACCGGGCAGATATCATTCTACACTCACTCTGGAAATGTGGGAACAGTGAGGAAGATGGAGCTGGATGAAAATTGAAAATAAGGCCCTTTAAATCTTTGAAATATTTTTTTGTCACTGAACAAGCAATTTGGAATCATAAAAGGAATACTGAGAATGTCTTTGCTTTTTAAAATCCTGAATGTGATCTCACAGGACTGTAAATAAGTAGTTACTCCAGTGAGATTTCCAGCTGCACTACAGTGAAATTAGTGTAAGTGAAATCAGAATCCAGACCTGCACTAGCATTTTAACAATCCCAATAAGATATTTTGGGGAGAATGTAGTCCCACTGTAACTCCAGTTATTGGTTTCTTAGTAGGAAATAGGCCTCACCTTGAATTCTTTCTGCATAACCTGAATGGTATCATTATGGCCCCATAACATTTCTTTACAGTGTTTTCTTGCTCACTTAGCAGTATTTTTTGATACAGTGTTCTGGCTTCTTTTCATCTCCCAATTTTGGCCAGGTCATATCACCTGACTACTACTAATTCCCTAATACCCCTTTTTGTTTCCCCTAATCACTGCACAGCGTCTCCTTCTCCTTCTTGTTTAACAGAGGAATCTCCTCCCTTATTCTGACTTCCTTCAGCATGTTACTGTCAGTGATTTGTTGCAGTATGTTCTTCTTTACCTCCCACATTCCCCACTCTGTGCTAAGAAGATTCTCTCCACCTGTCTTCCTCCACTGTCCTTAGAAATTGGAAAATTCTTTCTATCCCATGTATCTTTATATTCCCTTATAGTGGACATCAATTTGCTTTGCTGTGCTTTCTTCAAATACAATTTGCCTTGATCATGGGGATGAGGTTGTGTTTGCATTTTGTTCAGTTTACTTCATGGAGTTTGCTTTTACTAGCATAACATTATGTGAGTCAGATAATGTTGTGCCTTATCTGTGTAGGAAGTATAAGGAAAGCAACATCATATAGGCATTGAAAACAGATGGTTTCACAGTAAACAAAGAAGTTTGATAGGGTTTTTTTCATAATAAGGTTAAAATAAAAAAGGTAAGCACCATAGTTAATATCCCACTTGTTATTAAAAGACAAATGCACGAGAAAGTGGAAGTAGTTATGCACTAGAACTTTACTTTCAACTTATAGGGAAAAATATGCCTTTATTTTTTTTTCCCAAAAAAAAGGAACAGAAATGACTATAAAAGGGTTCATATTTGCAATTATGGCATCTAAGTATATACCAGATCCTACATATCTTCATGGGAGTTTGAAGTATCATGCTGCCTTTCTCTCAATAGTAAGGCCCTTTTTACCAGGGCATATTGTTTTATCTGGTCAAATTTTCAACCTTTTGGAAGCCAAGGTGAAAGCTTAAACTTTTCTGCTAAAGTATATCCATTGTGTATTAAAATATCCAGGATGATTCATTCAGTCAACCCAACATCTACTCATCAGCAGGAGAACAAGCTAAGGAGGCATTATATCTTTCTCTAGCACACCACTTAAAATGAGGCATTCCGATCGAAAAGGCAGAATTGTTCTTTTGAGTAAAATAATTAACGGGCGCGGGAGCGGCAAAGCTGTAACGAGAGAGACCTCTAGCGGCGGGAGCGCCGCCCCGGGACAGGCCTGCTCCTTCTGTCCCGCACGGCCCCGCACGGCCCCGCACGCACCGCTTACACCGCACTGCCCCGCACGGC
>VZTN01031636.1:0-62946 GCA_013400515.1 Erpornis zantholeuca | reverse complement strand
GCCCCGCCCGCACCGGGTGGCTCCGCGCACCGCGCCGCGCCTGCCGCACCCCCCGGAGCTCTCCCCCGTGCGGAGGGCAGGCTGCGGGGCAAGGGGCTGCGGTCCTTTGCGGCAATGCCCCCGGCATGCCGCTCCTGCCACAGGCACTCCGCTAAAGGGACAAAAGTGCCTTTCTCTCTGTTTCAGGCTTTAATTTACAGCGTTATGCAGCAGTGCACTGCACTGCAGGACATGACATTAGAAATTAAAGTTGCTATAAATCCCACGTAACTTTTTAAAAATATAAAATATTTCAAATTACAGAACATTAGTTTTGTTTTACTGCTCCTGGTTTGTTGAAACCACTGACTTACTTAAGTGAGGAATTAGGAAAAATACAGGACTTAGTTATGCAACTTAGGTTCTTACCAATAAGCATGTGCTGTCACACCTTAATAGTTCCATATATCTATATCCTGTTGCTTTACTTGTTTATGGGAAGTATCTTGTTTATTTTTTAAATTTCTATTTCGTCTTGGAAATACTATTTGTCTCAAGGCATTTGCAGCTACAGTCACTATTGAAAGTCTTATCTCACAAAGTCTTCTTTCCTCCTAGATGTACCAGCCCTGCTGCTGTCATGTCTGTTAGCACGGTGTCGCATCCATGGGACAGCTCAAACCTCATGCAAAGAGTTAGCACAATTAGGCCCAAAGTGTGTGAAATCTAGCAAAATGCTAATAATAACAATCAGAGCTGTTTTTTGGTTTAATAGGCAGATTCAAAATAAAGCAAGGGCACAGAGAGAGGGGACATGCAGTGTGTATTAAATGCAGGTTATCAAAAAGAAACTTGTCTCTGGATTATGTACAGTTTCACTTGACTGAAGCTTCATGGAAGATTAAGCTTCTTTTGTTCTCTGTGCTGTTTCACATAGATCAGTTGAGGATGTGCAGAATAATTTTAACCACATATTAAACAGTGGTTAATCTAAGATAAGGAGATGAGCAAATATGAATAGTGAATAGTGTTTTTAGTGTTAATGCTAATTAGAGAAGGAGCAAGCAGTTCATCAGAAATTTAAACTCTGTGCAGGGTTCTCAAAAATACAGATATAAAGAGAAGGCCTGTTTACTATCACAATGTTTACCAGCCAGTCTGCCATGTGGTACACATAATTTATAAAGGAATCAATCACTATGCTCTGATTTATGGAGAATAATAACACTGAAGGGACTGATTTCTGGAATTGCTGCAGACCTGGAAAATACAATAGGCAGAAAGTGTTAAAATCCAGGACACTCTGTCAAAGAGTTTTGAGCATTAAGCTAGTTGGGTAGCATTTTTAACAGGAAAATGAGGTGGAGCTCTGGGGTTCTGCAGCATATAAAAATAACACATTGTATTCTCCTTAATTTATGGCATTTCCAAAATATTACACTTCAGATTTTTGCTGGCCCCACAGGAGACCTCTTCAGTGCCTTTTCTCTTGTAAAGATTTAATTGATCTCTTTTGAGGCTAGGAGAGATCTAACATTTTGCAGATCTATTTTTATTTTCATCTTTTGCCTTAATCCCCTTCATACACCTTTAATTTCTTCATTTGAATTAATTAAGCTGTCCTCAGATATATGAAGATGATGAGATTTCTCAACCCCATTCATCACATGGGTTATTCACAGTTCTTTCAGGAATTTTACCAATAGTTCTCAGCAATTTACTGAGATAAACCACTTGTTACTTGCGTGTGAGTATTTCAGCAAACCCAGGAATTGGACAACTGGCACTTTGGAATTTTCAATGAGAGCATTTATCTTTTTCAATAGATTAATCACATTTTAATAACATAAAGTTTATTTATTTAGCTTTGTTTTCTAAGTGACAATAGTACATCACTGGAGAAATGAATAAATACATAGTGGTTTGGGTTTGCAAGGACACTAAAAAGGGAGTAAAATATAATTTTTTTTTTTTTAACTTTCTGTTTTCTCTTTCTTTTTGGTAGACAAAAGACAAGTTAATGGTATAATTGGTATGCTGTATTATCTCCTCTCAGCCACCTGTTTTTGTATTCTGATCACATTTACTCTTGTATGGCGTATCTTCAATTTTCATTTTTCATCCTTCAAATGTTTATTGCATGAAAACAAGTCTTATCAATCAGTTCCTTGAATATATTGCTTATGGCAGAAGAACTACAGAGTCTAGTGAATAACTTCATCATCTTTGGCTCATCATCTCTGATCAGATAGGTGTCTGGGCTACTTTTCGCCTGTAGGTGGACTCCTCTCTAAATATTATTTAGAGTATTGCTGGAGGTGGTCTACTGCAGAAATTTATTTGGCACTGCAATCTTTGTGCATAAAATATGTGCTGATCTTTTAAACATGAAAAGATTCATTGCTGGTCCAGCAAAAAGGTTAAAAACTTGAGGAAAGATACCATATTGGGGACGAGTAGGAAGAAAATGGTTAACCAAGTGTAATTTACCAATCATTCCAACAAAGAGGCACATGGTTTCAATTTTCTTACTGAAACTGAATTATTAGTTTAGAAGAGGTTGGCAGAGTAAAACCATTTCATATGTAGCCATCCAATACTCCCTCTCTTTCTTTTTAATCTCCAAGTACATGTGACAAGTTCAGAGATTGTTTTCTGGAATTAAGGAATCCCAAACCAAAGGATTCTCTCACTGTGGTATTTTTTCACACTTTTTATTTTTTATTTTCTGATAATACAAACAGACAGAACATTGTAAACTTAAAATATCAGAGAATTATTTTCCTTACTTTTTGAGTATGTTTTCCTTAAAAGACAAACACTCTAATGTTCTAACGTCCCTCTAATGAGAGGAATATGCGAGGGAGTATACTTTTTGAGGAAATAGGTTAACTGTGTACATCACCATTACTTGAATTGTCAGGAAAAACACCTAGAATATATTTTTATCATTCTTATCACTATTGAAAAACACCTGACACAAATATTCCAGTATAAATATGAAAGGACACCTCAGTAATCAATAAATTTGTATTAGAGTTATTGTGCACCTAAAAATATCTTTACCCATCTGGCAACATTTTGTGGCATTCACAAACCTCTGCTCCTGTGCCTCCCTGGGCTGTACATGCTTCACATGCTTGCAAGGTGTATGTAGCTGCTTCTGAGGCTATTGCTGTTCACCTTCACTACAGCCTCTACAGAGCTTCACTCAAGTGAACCTGCTCTTCCTTGCACCTGAGTTCACTATTGGACTTCTTGCTAAGAAACCTGAAGAGTGACTACCAACACCTGAAGAGTGGCTTAATCTCAAATTCCTGTAGCTGTTTTGTAAACAGGGTTATGCCAACACTCAGTTTCCTGAGTGTTGGCACATACCTCTCAAATTCATGGTGGTCCTCAGAGAGAGCACCAGATCTTGTCAAAATCCATGTCCTCCTCCTCTTGGCATTGTTGGTTTAGCTATGGTTTGCAATAAATTATGTGGGGAGGCAAGTTGGAAGGTCCCAGAGAAAGAGGAGAAATGACATGCAGTGAGAATGAACAAATAATGACAGCTGAGAAAAGATTTTCCAGTTGGATCCAGAGAATCACAGAACCACTGAATAAGCTGAGTTGGAAGGGACCCACAATGATCACAGAATTCAACTTGTGGCCGTGCATGTGAGATCCCTGAGAGTCAGACCACAAGCCATAAAAAAGAGAAGATGGAGAAAAGTCATTACTGCACAGGCTTTATTTCCTTACCTCCTTGACTCATCATAGCAAATGACATCACAGAGCTGGTGTCTGAGCTTCACAATGCAAAATCAGACCTTTTTTATTAAAACAAAATAGAGCTAGGAGAAAAATAAGATCACGGCTCACAAACAATAGATTGAAAGCCAAAGAGTTATTTTTCAAGTGGATTTCTTTATTGATGTCATTCCTTAATATCTATATGAATAACTCCATAAACTGCAGAGTGACTGATTAATAACTTTCACTAATTCAGTCTGGGAGAAGGAATCATTATGTCTTGGCAAACAATTATTGGCACAAAAGAAAAACCTTTCAGGTGATGTTAAACCTGTGGGAACAGACAGTTGGCTCAAATATGTTTTGATGATCCATATAAAACTTGGGAGTTACAAATGTCACTGTAGAAACCAGGACTGTGATCTAAACCCGAAATGAACAAAAGATAGGAACATGTTTGAGACCAATTAAGCTATGTGATTTGTTCTAATATATAGTCTTATTTTCCCAGGTAGAGTAAACAATATTAAAAGATGAACAAAATTACTTTTGTAGTAAGTATCCGTCCTTAACCTGATGGATAACATTTCTTATTTACTTGATCTAATACTTCATTAACTCAATGAATGCTCCCAAATTCCAAAAATAACACTTCCCAGGGTTAAAGTCTTTTAGACAAAGGAACTGAGAACAAAAGTGAGCAAGTACATTGAAAGTGAGAGAAAATCAAAGAAAAGGGTCATGAATACAACCCATAATGCAGGTTGCTCTCCTACAGCTGGTTCCATGAGCTGTTGTTGTCACTCTAATGCTTTATCTGACTTGGGTTTGGCTCCTCCTAATTTTTTTTAGTATTAGAAAGTAATCTTTGCCTTAGCTAGAAGACTGCATTTCTAGGCAACCCTGACAACAACTGTTATTTCTGCTGATTTGTATAGATTTCTGGAATTATTGAAAAATGTATAGATATTTATACAGGTATATTTTTTTTTCTGTATTATAAAGCATCCCCTGTAGAAAGAAAACAAAATTATTTGTAAATATAAATTATAGTGTATTTTCAGTGAAACGCAGAAGCCTTAGTTTTGTACTCTTTCAAAACCTTGAAAAGGATATTGCCCCTAAAGGTGGAATGAGTATTTTTTTTTTTAACTAAATGTATTTTCAGTAGGACTTTCTAAATTTAAATACAATCTATAATCAATTTGAACTGCAATGTGTGTAAATAGAATTTCGTCTCATAAAAAACTGTTTGGTCCATGAACAGTCCTGTTCATGAATGAGAAGATACAAACAAATAAAATGCTGAATTGGAAGCATGAGTAATTCGAAATCTGCCTTCCAGGCTGACCCACAGAAACAAAGTTCTTCTCTGAGACCCTTAGAGGGAAATTTGCCACTTGTCATATTACAATCATGAGTATTCCTTATTTTCCAGCTGTTACTGAACATGTTGAAGATACTCATGAGCTGTTTTGGCAGATACTTATTGATGCAGTTTAAGTCTTCTGTTAGCTATAGTCTTTAGTCATTTTAGTACATTGAGAACTAATCTCCAAGTCTGTCAGTCCCATTTTGCATTACAAATCATTTGTAGTTTAATAACTGTCATTTCCAAGGACATCTGGAAAAGATGGATTTATGAAAGGTTATCGTGAATTCTAAGGAGGCCAGGAATTAGCATGACTTTGTAAAGGTTCTTGTAAATTGAGCAGCAGCCATCACTGGCAATAAGCTGTTTTCTGCTCCAGTCAAGTATCTTTATTTAAATATTAAGGAAGAGGTGTGACCTTTGGCCTCAAAGATGACTACGATACAGCAATAGCACAATCTATTAGCTGTCAATGAAGTATTATGGCCCTGGCTCTCTCAAGACACCTATTTGTGGACAGTGTTATAATAACCCTTCCATTAGGCATCCCCAAGGCAAATAACCTTGGCTTTAACAGAGTCAGTTTAAAATTCCTTGGAGTAACATTAAGAGAATATCTGGTTTGTGTCAGTTTAGGATCAACTACCAGCATTAGTCCCATTCTGTAAATTGTAAGTAGCTGTGGATTTATTAGAATTTTTTTATACATGCCCACAGGTAAATATTAAATACAAAGAATGTGAAAACTCATATTGCTTTCTACTTCCTACTTGGAATATATATAGATTAATGGACATCTGACAGGTCGGAGAATTTTAAAACAGGATCCATTTTCTACTGTATACATTTAATTTCTTTTGTTGATGAAAATTACACAGTGCCACTAGAATTAAATTGCACTGGAAAAAAAAAGAAATAAAACAGTAAAAGCAATATAATGTAGTCTAGATAACATTCGTATGAGTCGATATGTTCTGCTATATAAATGGTTAGGTAAAATAAGATTAGAGGACTATCTAAAAAGCCAATAAATTTTCGCATTCTGTGTCTTGTTTGCCTCCACTGCATTTCTATCTCAAGGTGTCAGTATATTTAATACTCAAAGTTCAGTCCAAGACAAAGTATTTTCAAACTAATGTGGGATGTTCAGAACAAGACTTTTCTTCATGCCTCCTTTGTTGTTTAGAAAAAATAAATCTGATTATTCCCCTCTAAAAATAGCTGAACAGCCTTGAAAACTACAAGATTTTCCCTCCACATATAAAATCTGCTAAGCTTGTGTTTTGCACCCTGTGCAAGAGAACAGCTCTAAAGTTGCCTTTCCTCAGAGGTAACAATCAAGGTCAAACTCCATTTAAATACTTTGAAAAATTAGAAGTACGCAATGGTAAAAATAAGCCACTAAAAATCCTATTAACATTTCAAATATTTTGGCCAGAATCCTGGCTATAGTGTTTCTCCTAAACCCAGCTTTAGTATTTTATACAAATGTCTTTTGTTGTTGAAACACAAACAATTGAATGTGCTTGCTGTTCTGAAATCAGAAGCTTGTCTGGTTCTGTAAGTATAGCTTCTGTAAAACTTCATTTTCTGCTGATTTTTAGCAGTGGAATATAATTCCTTAGACGGGAATAAAAGTATTCATATGGTGGGGAACCACATGAGCTGTCCCCCAGCAAGGTTCAGTGCCTCCACGTCACCTCCCTGTCCCCAGAAGGGCTTTGATGGAGCCAAGACAGTAATGGATCCCCTCCAGCCACAACCCCCAGGAGTTCTCTGCTCAAGGAAGGTTTACACATTGCAGAAGAAGAAAGCACCTGAATTAAAATAACTCAGTGCTAAATTGGCCAGTTCTCTCTGCTAGTTTTGAAGAGCCCCCTCACCACCTGCAGTTCTTGACCTCCTTAGAGGGTTTTACAGGAGGAAGACGAATAAAGGGGAAAAAAAAATCTATGGAGGAAATAGCCTACCATGCTGTGATCCATCTTCTAATGGGTGCATTGGGATTTATCCCCTTGCCTAAGAAAGGCAGACAAGAAAACTTGTGCGTGGGTCAAGACTGGAAATACTCAAAACTGTCAGTGCAGATTCATGCGACAGCAAAGAATATTTGGCTCTTTTACAAGTGCCTTCACTGCTCTGGGCAACATGGGCTTCAGGATTAATATTTTCAGCCTGGGAGCTCTGCTTCCCCCCAGCAGGTCGTGGCATGGTAGACAGTTCCTGCAAGGCATAGAAGACCCTGAATCAGACTGGACAATTCAAAAATGTTCAGCAGGTATTTTGACCCTGACATTCTCAGAGTTGAACGCTGTGGGTCCAAAAAGTACAGCACAGTGAAAGATGCCCTCACCTTTCCTGAGACTCTGACAAGCTTATTGCAAACCAGTGTTAGGGAGCTTCACATGGTTACAAAGCAAACAGTTAAGTTGAGGATTACAGCAGTTGTTTTCAAGTGTTCAGTTCTCACATATTGCACACCATGAAGGCAATTTTCTCTCTCAATAAAGGGCACTTGACTTTTGGTTCATTCTCCCTTTAGCACTCCTCTTACAGTGATATTGGATACAAAACCATTTTCTTTCATAGGGCAACACATGGCAGAATCTAGGATGTAATTTAAGGGGCTCTATTGATATCATAAATTACAAGAAGTCTGCTGAAGCAGTTTATGAATGGCAGTAAAAACCTGAAACTGAACTACATCATTAGAATCATGTGTGGCATATATGTATTATTATTTATAATACAGACCTAAGTATCCCTGCCTTTTATAGACAAGTGAGATAATGCAGGACCTTGCACTAAATGGGAACAGGTCTTCCACAGCCTTCTTGATAGCTGATGTGTTCTAACAATGGAATAGAAAAGTGATGTTTGTGCAGTTACTTCATAAAGGAGGAAAGAAACAAGTCTTTGAAAATATGATACTGATGCAATGCTCTCTATAAGATCAGTTCCTTGATCCACTCTCTGAGTAACATCTTAGCTCCACATCCCAGCAGACTGAATTTGAGGAGGACACTTAGGACCTTAATTATTTCTGTACAAAAAATCAGTGTCCATATTTCAGAGTATATAGAGAAGTCTGATTTGGCTGTAAACCACATCACTGTCTCTGTTTCTACTTTTAAATTCTCTGGCTGCTACTGGTTCTATCACAATACAGTTAAGCAAAGAGAAAGAAAGAAAATAAGAAATTTACCATCTCACTGAAACAGTCTGTGAAAAGTCCCATGCTCTCAGTTTGCTTAAGAACTTAGTTCCCCAAAACAAAATGATTCATAGCCTGTATTCAAGCTTCAGACATCTGCTTCACAAAATTAGCTTTGAAAGGGAAAGTCCAAATAGGCATATTTTTGTAAATATTTTAGCATGAAATTTACTTAATTCTCTGGATTACTTCACTATTCAAAACAGGACATGAGGCTGATGGCTGCAGTAATAACCATATTTTTCTTTACTATCCAAAAAATAATTTTGAAAGTGCAAGCATAAACCCTTATTTAGAAGGAAATCCTCAGTTAAGCCAACATGCTCTTGATGCAGAATCCCAGGTTCACCTGGGACTGCAGCTGGGCCCTGAGAAGCAGGGAGAGCTGATGCTCCTCACACTTGCACCAGCCTCTTAGGGAGGAAGAGCAGTGAAGAAGGGAGGGGAGAAATTTTTTTTATCTTTCAGAATTAGGCACAGTTTGAAAAGGGAGAGAATAATGTGAGAGGTGGGCAAGAAGGGGAGCTCATAACTTACCCTACTGAAAGCTGCAAATACCCTGAAATTTTGCTTTGGGTAGGGACAAGTTCTGCCAGAGCCCAGCCTAGTACTCCTTTGCCTGCTTCCCAGGCTGGTATTTGCCCTTGAGCAGAGATCTTCCTTTGAGTGTAACAAACCCTGTTTGTGGCATTTTGGGATCAAGAATGTACCTTCTTTTGTTTTCCGTACTCCTTAACTTCAGTTGTATCACGTTTTGCTTTCACTTGCCCAAAGGATCCTCTCACTGCAAAAGAGCAAGTCAAATTTAATGTAGTTTGGAGTGTAAATTTCCAAGTGGAGACAATGCCCCCGGGTGCTTATCACAGGAGAGGGTTCTCTGGTCCATGCTTGTAATTGACCATGCTTACTTTACTTTGCAGTAAGATTAAATTGCTTTGTGTCAGTTTGTTTTTATAGCAAGCCAGATGTGTGCATGAACTGTTCTACAGTACAAACTCCTTTCCAGAGGAAATGATGGAATGGTATTTCTGCAATTAGTTTTGTTATTCTCTTTATTTTCCAAGTGGCTTTGTAAAAATACAAGATATTTTTTTTGTTGAGGTTCCTCTCCCTAATGATGGCAGGAGGTGCACATGTCACAGAAAAACTCATTGATAAAAAGATATTATATTAAGAATTTTTAAGGTTGTCACATTACGTTTTAAAAATATATTTTCTTTAACTTAACATACTCCTGGAAGAGTATGTAAAATACTTTAGCTAAGATTTTTTTGTCAAATTCTGAGTATTAAACTTAAACAATTTGGAATCCTTGGTAACTGAAGACAAGCCCGTGACAAGCAAATACAATGTACACACGTGGTTTTTTGGTAAAATGATTTAAAATAAAAATCAACCAAAACTCCTGTTAAACAACATTAACATTAATCTGGTGGGTTTGTAGGAGGGAGTGCTCTTGATCTGAGATCTTGGCTGCCCTCTTGTTCAAACATTAATGGACTCAGAAGTCTGGGAGGTCTGCAGAAGAGCTCAAGTATTTTGCCAAATCCTGGCTTGCTATCATGGGTCAATAGCAGATTGTGTAATGACAGCATTATACTTACAGATTTTGAACCTGTTGGATGTCAGCAGGGTTGAAAATTGACCCAGCTCTGGATTTGAGGCAGGATGATTAGGAGCCCCGTGCCAGCTCTGAAAATGAAATCCTGGTGGAAAGTGAGACTGGGAAGAGGTGTCCATCCCTGGAGAGCTGGGACCACGGGGCTTGCCACCAGAGCTTGGTCCATTTGAATCTGCTGGCACTGGGACTGGGTGCAGGATGGAGGGAATGCTGTCACTGATGCCTCAGTTGTACAGACAAGAGGTCCTGAGACATCCCTGAGGAATCACTGGGTTGTGACTTAGCCACATATATGTTACATTCTAGAATTCCAGATGCCTGAAAGGGAACATGAATTTTTAACCCAAGGAGTATGTTTTAAAAATGCAAAAGCTTTGGGTAGGCACTGTTTTTGAATGGTTCCTCTTTTGCAAGCAAAACATCCATCTAGGAATATTTATGCATTGATTCCAGAAAGCACTGTTTATTGCCTCCTTTCACACAGAGGAAACTTTCCAAGAGTAATGAATGTGCTAATCAGAGTAACCTGTGATTTGTAACTTTCTTGACAACCTAGCATCAAAAAAACAAAAAAACCAAAAAACCCAAACAAACAAAAAAAAACCCCACGAAGTTTCAGCAACTGAAAATTAACATCTTAAGTCTCACCTGGAAATCAAAGGGAAAAAAAGTCTCAAGTCTAGGTTTAGGTGCTAGTGCGAGGACTCATAAGTTTTCCCAAGGAGGCAAGAAAACTAAGATGATTTGCCATTGAAATCTTTTGAGATTCAACTGACTATACCCTGATATATACTGCTGTAAAATAGGAAAGTAAATATAAAAGTCATTAAACTTCCTGAGGAAACTACATGGCAGGTAAGGATGCCAACATCTTAAAGTGCATGGATTAAATCAATGTATTAAACACAATCTTAGCACTTTAGTACATATGCTTAGATGCAGGGATCTTGTTTTGGCAGGAAAATGCAATTTGGAAGGACCAAGATGGTCTATCTCAGTGACATATGAAAAAAACTCACTGGTTATTTCTATGATTTGGGGAATTTCCCCTTATACAAAGTGTTGTCTCAAACTCATCAGCATATGAATCTCTTTGACTATACTACTGTTCAATCTGCCTGTTCATAACTCAGCTTCTTATTCCATTATAATGCTTGAATGATTCACATGCAATGTTTCCAATCCACTTTTCCTATCTTGTGAAACTTTTTAACGAAATGTTAGCATTTGCAGGCACCAGATGTTTTGACATAAGGAGAAGCAATATGTAAATTTTAATCCATGGTAGGAACAATAGCCTGGAGGCACCTTCTTATTACATGAATCATACACTTAACCACAATGTGGTGGATTATATCAAAATCATCACCACCCTGAATATAGAACACTTGTCTTGTGGTTGCCAATTAATGAAACTGATACATATTTAACTTGATGGGTACCAGTGATTTAAACAATAAGTCTTAGCATATTTCACTGCTGAAGTCTCCTTTATAATTAGATTTTGATCTGATTATTTTCACAACTTCATACATTTTGCTCTAATCTCCCATTGGTTGTCATCACAAATGATGCTGACATTAAATCCGTTTGTCTGTCAATTGCAAACCTCACTACTTTTAATCGAGCAGTGTATCACTTAGGGATTTTCTAATCTCTGAAATAACTTCTGATTTTATTTTCTGATGTTGTTTATTGAATCCTTAAGTGTCTGAGTCTGAACAGGATAAGCACTGGCTTTCTACAAAGCAAAGTGGGGGCTCCCAGTCCCTTCACAAAGAAGCTGAGTACCTTTTATGGTCAAATCCTAAGTACATAATAAATATGTAAAAAAGCAAAGCTTCTTTCCATAGATAATCACTGAACTTTAAATAATATTTGTAATAATATTCCATTTTAATACTGATGGATTGTCTTAACAATTTGACAAAATAAAGAGACTGAAGAAATCTTTAGCGCAAAAAAAATGTTTGTCTGATGTATATAGTGAGCAATATTTTCTATGAAATGATGAACTATTACAAAACTATAGTTGAAATTTATATTACTACTCCACAACTTTTACATCATTTCATGCACAGAAAGCACCAAATATCTTCTAAAGAAGGCAGCACTTTTGATATTTGGAATTCAAAATGAAATCTGAATCCTTACTTACTTCCTTAAGTGAGTATCTTTTAGTGCCAAATGCTACCTAATTATCAGCTTTAAAAAATGTTTTACATCTTAAAATACAATATTCTGTTTATCCTAGATTGTCTGGGGAACATCTAGTACATTAAAAGGTTTTTGTAGAGCTTCTTAGTGATTTAACTGATATCATCATGCCTGCTAGCAATTTTGCAACATTCTGAAAACACTTTCCATAAATCAAAGCCTTAGCAGCAGGAATAAGCAGATGGCAGGAGACCATATTAAAGAATGTATCAATTATTTTTATTAATGGGATGCTACTGGATCATGATGTATCATAATGGACTAAATGTTTAGCAGTTGTGAAGTGTTTTGTCTGTTAGGTGTCTCAGATGTTCTTACTGGATGTTACTATATTGCCTTTTGGTGGTAGTTTTGAGGGTCTGGACAGTTAAGTTGCACAAGGAACATATAAAAAATGTTTTAATTTCGGTCCTTTAATTATATTCATGTAATAAACATAAAATGCCAGCAAGTATAAAATGTAATTTTAAAAAGATTGCTTGTATAGTGCGTAGTAAAGTACATTCTGTCTGCATACAATGACATAGAAAACAAGATACTATATGATTAACAATGAAAAATAGCAATTATTATAAAAATATTCTACAGTCTCACAATAGCAATGTAAATGTCTTTACTTACCTAAGAGACCTAACATAATTTTAAATTACAATAATTTTACATCTTCCATTCATATATACAATTCTATTAAATTCAGAAAGTATTATATCAATATTCTTATTAAGATTAAGCAACTGAATTGTATTTAGTTATTTTATTATATAAAGCAACTGTGTTCCTGTTTGTTAAAACTATTTGCACTTACTGTAGATTTTCACCCTATCCACACTATGCACAATGAAATAATTTAGTTTTCTGTTCTTACTATAGCATCTATACCCATGTCATGAATTAAACAGGATGTTAATATTTCAACTCCCTTTCCTTTTGTGTAGTAATCAGTCTGCTGTTTTGTGGATTCTGTAGGAATATGTCCACCAGTTTTGAACAGCTGCTACTGAAAACAAGCCATAAATCCTCATTTAATACATCTTGACAAAAATAGCCAGTTCTCCTACCCCCTGCCCTGCTTGAGGTCAAGATCTGTAAGATTTTAAATACTTTTTTAGGCCCAGAGCCGTGGGCGTATTATGCATCTCTTTCATGAGATTTCACTAAACAGATTTCTGCTGGAAATAGCTAAACAGTGTATTTTGCTTGCACCACATTTCAGCCCAATAAAACTTGCATGGGCAGCAAAGAAATTCTGCCTGACAGAAAGCGTGGGGATTTGTCCCTGTAGTTATGAAATCCCTTTCCTCTGCAGAAGCTGCTAGGACTCGACTTGGCTCTGCCCTGGAAGTCCTCTCAGCCTCACAGCAGTGTCTCCAAGCCTGGGGTGGGAGTGTTTACTCCAGAAAGTCTGGGATGTGACTACCAGCACACACATCTCCCAGATACCTTCAGTAGCACCTATAAATCCCCAGAATGCCCTAGACTGGTTTGCAGTCTGTACCACCATTTAATTTCAAGGGTGAAGCTGTAATCCAAGTTATAATTATTAGCTGAAATACTAATTATTATTAAAAATGTCCTTGAAATACCATTGCCATAAAAAACACTTAGAAATATTGATGCATTTAGTGTTTTGAGAAAGGAGGCTGGGGGGTTTGTGTGAAGGAAGAGAGCTTGAATATTTTTAATGATAGATGCAGTACAGTGCCTTGCAAAAAGAGCCTTGACTAGCTTATGTTAAGTTTCTCATGCAAGAAAAGAAAAGAAAATTCTGGTTCTTTAGACAGAAGCAATTGTCAGAAGAATGAAATTCAACTTAAAAAAATTTAATGGATGCACTATAATGTTTTTTTAGAACAGTGCTTATAAAAATGATGAAATTCAGGATGTTATTTAAAGTCACTATAGTTCAGAAGTGTGGTCTAACTCACATGTAAAAGTTCAATGGGAAAATCATGTAATACATTCATATTTAATTTCTTTTTCTCCATTATGAGCTATCCACACTGGTGTATTTAAAACTAATGCAGTAGAAACTACAGTACAAGGACAAATGGCATTTGATATCAACCAAATAACCATTCCTTTCATCAGCTGAAATGGACAATACTCATACCATGCTAGACATAATGTGGGCATAAATGCTACTTTTAATTCATCATGTTTTGTATTCAGGTGTCAATATATGCAATTGTCTTTGGCAAAACTATGACAAAGTGATTCCTCTTTTAATTTATCCAATTAAAATGGTGGTCAGTCCTATATCCAGTTATCTTTGGTTAATACTTGTTTGTCTTTCTGATGTGCTACAAAAAAAAAAAACCAAAAAAAAAACAAGAAAAAACCCCAAAAAATAAAATTAAAAAGCTGAACAAAACAAAACAAACAAATAAAAAGTCAAAAACATCAATGCAAAAAAAAAAAGAAAGTACTAGAACCCTCTCTGTTGTTGTTATTTTTATCCATGAAGTGGGAGTGTATCAAACTCCCTTCTAATGGTCAGGTCTGTGCTTACAGTCAGCTTACATCCAAGTAGGTTGCACAGACTCATAGAAAACCTTGAGATTCCTAAAAGCATAAATATTCTTGTGAAATAGGACACACCATCAACTTTCATAGCCATCTGGGTGTGATTTATTATCCAGCTGCTAATTTTCCTGTTATGAAACTATCGTGACACTGTGGGGGTTGACTAGGCATGTGCTGTGGCCTGGGAGGAACACAAACCTCCCAAGGACTGGTAGGAGGGCCCAGGTACCAACAACAGAAAAGGCAATAGTAAGAAACAATTCCTCTGGTTTTGGATAATATGCTTTCAAAAAATTAAAATGTTCATGCAAACAGTAATCCACTTTAATCTCTTCTTCCTATTTGCAAACCTGTGACACTTCTGGAGTGAGGCAGGCTTAGTGACAACAAAATTACTACACACTTTTGAAACATATTTTGAATCATTACAGAATTCGTGCAGTGGTTTCAACTGGGGTAGAGTCAATTTTCTTCACGGTGGCTGGTATGGGGCTGCATTTTGGATTTGTGCTGAACATGGTGTTGATAACAGCTGTTTTTGTTGTTGCTGAGCAGGGCTTATTTGGAGCCAAGGCCTTTTCTGCTCTTCATACTGACACACGGGTGAGGAAGTTGGGGGTGCATGGGAGGCTGGGAGGAGACACAGCCAGGACAGGTGACCCACACTGACCCAGGGGACATTCCATACCAAATGGCATCATGCTCCGTATATAAACTGGGGGGAAGAAGGAGGGAAGCAGGGACATTTGGAGTGATGGCATTTTCCCAAGTCACCGCCATGCGATGAGGGCCTGCTCTCCTGGAGATGGCTGAACACCTGCCTGCCCATGGGAACCAGTGACTTAATTCCTTGGTTTGCTTTGCTTGTGTGCACGGTTTTTGCTTTCCCTATTAAACTGCCCTTATCTGAGCCCATGAGTCTTCCAGGTTTGACCCTTCCAATTCTCTCCGCAGTCTCTCGGGCCAGGCAGTGGCCAAGAGGCTATGTGAGTCTTGGTGGCTGCTGGGGCCAGATCACAACTCCCTAATGGGATCTTTTGGCTTTGATGGAGGAAGAGCTATGAAGAACCTGCTCTGGTTTATTTTCCCATGTTTTAATATTACAGTTGGAATGATTGCACTTAATGTTCTTCAGGGATGTACACCACTCTCCAGAATTTCACTGTGTATAGAAGTGAGTTTTCTAAATGCCCCCTCCTAGCAAGGTAGTTATGCGAGATAGTGTAAAACATTACATCGATGTTTCTGAACATCCCCTTCGGTTTGACAAGTCTTCCTTTCCAGCTTTTCTGTGGTGAGTCCAAAGTCAAATTTGAAATTAAATTCTCATTGTTTAGAGTGTGTGCAATGAGAATCTTGTCATTTCCCTCTGCTTCCAAATGGATCAAAAGCACATGTATGGATAGAGTCCCTTTGGAAAAACCTTATTCTGCTGTCAAAGGACGCTGAAAGTGTCATCTAGCAGCCCAGTGTTGTATCTCTGAATTTCAATTTCTTCCATATAAAAAAGGACCCAGTTTCAATATCCTTGGAATAAGCAGCTGAGATAGCACTGTTACAAGTACTGCTTGTTTTAAATTGTGCTAATTGTAATGTGGAGTGTCTGTGCTATTTTGTATATCCACACAGTCTTTCTGCTGCAATGCTATATCTTTTTCTGTCTGAGTTCATTTGAGTCACTGTCTTTATGTTAGTTTCCATTTTTCTTCTGTGTCATTAAAATATATATTAAAAGGGGTGTTCTTTTTCTACTAATGAAATTTTAAAAACTAATGGCATTCCATGGAAAGCTTAATGGATTTTCTCCTTTTAAAGTGAAGCCCACACTTCATGCTTACTTGTGTGAAAGCATTACTATCTGGCTTTTTAAGACTTTAAAACCTGTAACATCTCTACAGTTCCCAGTTTAAATAGTTCTCTGTTGCTTCACATTTTGTAGAATTTTTAGTTATAAAAATGAAAAAATTAGCAAATGACTAAAACTCATATTTGCAGCAGAGAAAAGTGTAAGCAGATTGAAAAGAGTTTGAATACATTTTTGCAACATGGGTATTCCTTTTGTGGTAACTGTTTTCATAGTACTGTAAAAAGTCATGGAATGATAGTAAAAATATTCCCAGTGAAGAGAGGTTTGTGCAAATGACAGCTGTGAACAGAGGGTGAATTTGGGGCTGAGTGGTATGAGTTCATGTCCATTTATTTTCCTGCGGAGTAAGGGCTGATTGAAACCCTTGTCATGTAGTAATTGATTTTCACAGTGTCTCTCCTTATAAGTATTTAAAATAGGAACAAACACTTTGCTTACTTTCGACTCAGTTTTTAACAAGTGGTTTAGAAAAGTATGAGACCCTTTCTGCTTTTATAAATCATCTCCATCATCTGTGCTAAAGCTGCTTCTCCTGCTGCTCTCTTTCGATGCAGCTGGTGATGCAGAGGACAGGAGTGGGTCTGTTCCAAATGGTGACACTGTGTCATCCAATAAAATTTCCTCTAGTCGTTGTTCTTCTTTTAGAGCTGCACTGAAGGACAAATCCGTGAAGTGTGAAAGTGGATCAGAAAAGGCTGTAGATCCATCGCAGACGTCAGAATTTTGTCCGTGTACCAGAGGCATTTGTTGAGAGTAGTCTGCAGAGTTCTCCTCTGGATAAGACTGTTGCTTGACCACCTGTGCAGCTAAATCGACAGCACTGAGTGAAGACATGACTGGAAGGCCATGTGCACGTGCCTGGATCTCCAGTTCCTAACATTTTAAACAAGAATAATTAGACAACAATTTTAAAAGAGAAAACAGTCTCTTCAGAACAATTGCAGAAAGTATACAATTCATGCATGAAAATTTATCATACTTGTTGCCTGGTTGTGAGATTAAATTTTACAATATTAAATTTTTAATCTAAGGAAATTTGCCACTCGAGTGTTTTTCTATCCCTTTCTGTCATTAAGCAACTATTCTACAGGAGCAGAAGAGGTAGGACAGTCTCTCTAAAACCACTGCATACTGGTTTTCTGCTACCTTCATTGTACTGGCGAATACAATGAAGGTAGCAGAAAAATGTTGCAACTTGATAGTTCATTATCAAACTGTTAACCAGAGAAACAGAAGATGCTTTACTTGACAACACTTATGTTATACAGATATATGAGTAAATCAACATACGTAAGATGATCAATTTTATGTCTATCTAACTATTTATCCATCCCATTTCTATAGGTGTGTGTCTGTATTAGAATCTTGCTTTTCAAGACATGAAGGTCTATATTCTGCCTCTTCATGTCAAAAGCAGATACAACATAATATACTCTTACCAGGGGAGTGTAATGCATTAAACATTTTGAAAGTGAAAATATAAATACTAAGGGAAATTTCTGTCCAGTATTTCATTTTTTTGTTGTCTTTCTTTGTTTCTAACACATGTGTAATGAAACTGTTTGTACAAACTCTTTATCACTCTTCCACAAATTACTTTATGTAAGGTATAATTATCAAAGAAATGTCCTAGAAATCTAAAGAATACCCCCTCCCCAATATACACAGAAATAAATAGGCAAAGTCAATTTATTTTTTATAAGTGTCATTTGAGGAAAAATTATACAGATTAACAAAATTTGATGAGGGATAAGCACTGAGAAAGCTTTATAGTTCATGGCAACACTTATACAAACCTGAATTCGGAGTAGAAGTCTTCTGTTAGCATGCTCTAATTTCTTCTGCTTGTGTTCTAATTCTCTGGCTCTCTGTTGTTCTTTTTGTAGCCACTTGATGTACTCCACCGATGCTTTTAAAATAGTTCCTTTGTTCCAGCGCATATCACTGCAGAATGTAGAGATAACCTTTTCACAATTGTGCATGTCAGCAGAATTCATAAGAACTTACAAAATCCTTTACATTAATATGAAATAATGATTTACATGACTATTATTCACTCTTAGATATTATTGCTTCTGAATGGAAATTTTAATAGAATAGTTAAGAAGCCCTTATATAGTAAAATTAATCCCAGAATGAAAATAAGTGTCAAAAGAAAGTAATAAAGTGACTTTTTGTGGGAGAGCTAAATGCAATATCATGATTCTACCATTACAGTTTTTATATTTTTAGTGAAAATTGCTTTTATTATTAACTCTAAGATTAAAATCTATGTGCAGTATTTCTGCATTAATGAACTAGGAAATATACATTACTGAGAACTTAAGCCTAAATTTTTAAAGATCATTTTGAATATACTACTCCTTTTACCTGACTTACTAATGAGGTTGCTTTTATGCTTGTAGAGAAAAAAGATCTGTACTGAATGCCATTCCTCATTGATGACAGACCAGAAAAATCACACTTTCATAATCACAATGACTAGGGAATGACAAAAATCATGTTCAAAAATCTTGAAACCATATAAAAAACAAGTTAAAATCTACAGCTACATGCAGACCCCAACTCAAAATAAAAGCTTTGCAAAAAAATTAGGTCAAGTCTGACCATCATTCAGGAAATCATGGTTTAACTTCCAGCTTTCAAGCAGCCTTCCTAGAAACAAAACCCGTTGATGAATATATCCAAAGACTTTCATGTACCCATTTATCAACTTTTAATGTATTCCTTTAAGTAAGGTGTTGGAACAAGAATGAATTTTGTTGAAAATGTTTAATTTCTAATAAATTTCAGTATTTTATGGTAGAGGATGGGCTCACTGCATTAGATATTTGGCTTTATCCAAACTGTGCACTTCACTGCAAGATTGCTCAGGTTGAGCAGAAGGCTGGCTGAGCTTCTGGTCCCATAACACAACCCTGAGAAAGAAAAGCTATTTAAACAAGTAAGAATCTGATGTTGGGAGAGACAAATATTTTTTCAATACTTATTCCAAAGACATATATTGACACACATATATATTACACACAATGACATATATTGTCATTTATGGAGACAAAAGAAATATAAATTACACTCCAGGCTATTATCACTTTCCCTTATTCACAGACAAATAGAATATGCTGAGTTGGAAAGCACCCATCGGGATTAGTGAGTCCAACTCCTGGCCCTGCACAGGACACATCAAGAATCATATCAAGTGCCTGAGAGCATTGTCCAAACACTTCTTGAATTCTGGCAGGCTGGTGCTGTGACCACTTCCCTGCAGAGCCTGATGCCAGTGCTCAACTACCCTGTGTGAAAACCTTTTCCTGATATCCAACCTGAACCTCCCCCAAGTCAGTCTCATGTCATTTCCTTGAATCCTGTCACTAGTCAAGAGAGTGAAGAGATTGGTACCTGCCCCTCCACTTCCCTGCAAGAGGCTAAGCACCCTTAGAGATTTCTGCAGTTATTTTTCTTCTGAATGTATAGTGCAAAATCCAGGCAGGTACAGAATTTAGGGAACTGGACCACCCAGCTTTTCCTGATGCTTTACTAGGGATAAAACCTTATGGAGCTGATAACTTTAAGTCACTAAGAAGAATATATGAAATTATTTGTGATAAAATATCACAGTGTTTAACCATACCATAAAATTCAGATAACTTGATAGAGATTTGAGAGTAACATTTTTTGGATCAAAGAATGATCAAATTCAAATATCTGTTCTCTCTGGGCAGCACACAAACTGTGGGGCTCCCTTCCTCTCAGTGCTGTGGGCCAGGAATGCACAGCTTTTGGGATTAGATGGTGAGGAGGTCAGAGAGAAAACAATTGTTGTCTACGACCCTTCTGTCTACAAAGGCAAAACATAATTAGGCTGATATAATATTCTGATTTAGACACTGCCTGGTCAAAAAACCTAAAGCAGAGGTGGGACTGGGAGCCAAGAGCAGAATACATCTCCCTCATGATGGCTGAATCATCTCTTGGAAGTTCCGCTGCCTTCTCCTTCCTGTCCCTGTTTTTCTTGACCAGGTTGGAGAACAGTTTCCTGCCTGCATCCCATGGGCTTCCTCCTAGGAGAGGACTTTCTACTCTCAAATGGTTTACCTATGTTCAAACTGTAAAAGTTAAGGAACTTTTTAGTATGCATAATGCATATTTTCTGGACACATCTTTGGCTGCCATCACCACAGTTTCATTTTCTTCAGACCTCTTTGGAAAGTTAGGTAAAATACAGAGAGGTCCCTGTTTATGACTAAATTGCAGTGGAGTTTGAAAGGCAATAAAATGTCTGACTATACTGGAGAATAAAGAAGTTAAATAAAATAAATAAAGTTAGCAGGACAGGAACTTTTCAAACCAGGAATCTCCACTCCCATCTCAGATATGAGCTATATATGCTATATGGAGAAACACAGTCTGCCTCGGCAAGGAGGTTGGTCTCTATAAGTACTAAAACCAAAACTAAGACAGGTTTGAACTGATGGTCCAAATCTAAAGATACAGCACTATGAAATTAGAAACAAATCCATAGGAAAAATGGAAATAATTGAAGAAATATAACAGCTGCAGGGAAATTTGAATATATCACATATTTAGAAAATATTTCATAGTGTTTTCACAAAAAAAATCATGTCAGTTATAAAATTTTGTGAATTCAAAATCAGACAAAATTATTTTTGGTTAATTTTTCTGATTAATGTACGAATAAGTCATATATTCATGACTGTATTTGGAATATTTTTTGATGAAATGAATTCATGTTACACTTAATTGTTACACTTAATATCACCTCGTGATATGGCTTAGTTTTAGTTCATGTTTCCTTGATAGTTTTAGTTTTTATTTCTATGGTAATAATTTTTTTCATTGTTTTAAATAAATACTCCCCAGAACACTAATTCCTGGATTCAAACTGCCAGAGAGATGGCCCTGGTTAGCTTCTGCATGAGATACATATGGATAGATATCTCTTGTGGTAATATTTACAGATCTGAGAGGCAAAATTGTAATGGAAACCTAGAAAAAAAATGCAGCGTTTACCAGTATTATTTAAGTGACTTTAACCAGTGTACACATGTGTGTGTGTCTGTGCTTATGTGTGTATCCCCCCTGTAGCTTCTACATCTCTTCTCATATGTACATATACTGGTTGGTGTCTTATTAAATGAGGAATATTGAAGTTAAACCTCCTAGTGTCTGAAGGCAACACAGCAAAGGAACAGCTGGCGACCTTAGAAGTCATAGTGTATTTCACTTGGCGTGTCTCTTTACCAGGATCTAAAGAAAATACTGAAGGTGCCTGTGCTGATTCTGCTTTGCAGGCATTCTTCATTCATTCCAGCCCAGAGCACCACCCAGCAGCCACAGGACAGTGCTGTGGAGCAAAAGAGGCTCTATGCAGATGGGCAGGGCTGGAAGAGCAACAGTGCGACTGGTAAGGATGAAGGCAAATTTGGGCTGGTAAAAGGTGAGATTCCTGCATGCCAAAAGTCTCAAGTGCATCTAGCTCTGCATATCAGGCAGGCAAGCAGATTCATCTGTGATGGGAAGCAAAAGCTTCAGCATTTGAAAATGGATTAACTCAAAGCACAACAAGTGCATATGAATTCAGAAATTCTCCAATCGGTTATTGGATTTCTGTTATTTCTCTGGAAACAATGAATTCTAAATTGGGTGTAAAAAAACTATCTGAAAAGTTATAAAAATGTCACTAGGAACGTGTAGGTTTTGCTTTTTAGAGATTTATAGATTCTGCTTATATATAATAAAGATAAAAATTAAAGTGAAAAGGCCTACAAACCCTTCTAAGAACCCTTAAAAACTGAGGAATCATTGGCAGTTGCTACTCATTTAATTGGAAACTTCTTTATAAAAACAGACAAAATACTTGCTTTCTCAACTGTTTTGATCCTACAAACTTAGATATAGATCTACTGACCTTCAGATATAGCATGAATTCCTTTTTACACTTTGATCTTTCAGTTCTATTAATTTGCATTTTTTTTTTATCTTTTGTTTTTCTTAGTCTTGATTTTTATTAAATGCATGTATGGCACCATCCTCTAAATACTGAAAAATTCGACATCCAAACCATTTGAGAGCTGTAAGGTATTTTGCAGGTCTGGTCATCAGAAATGGCCTCTGCAATGGAGTATTGCTTCTTTGTTCCTGTGTGTCTATGTGGTAAAATAATTTGAAGTTTTTAGCAAGATACAGATGTGTTAGTGCATTTAATTAAGAGGTTACCAAAAATAACAAGATTTATATGTAAATTAAAAAAAATAAGTGAAAACCACTTTATGCTTTATTTTCTCTGAATCCTGTGTCCTCTTAACTTTAGCATCTAAATTTCTCTACAAAACTTTAATGCCAAGAACAAAACACGTAACTGTCACCAGGTAAATTTTCCCATTTTGGAAAAACGAAACATAGAAAAGAGACTGATCTTCATCTCATTTCCATTAATTTAACTTTATTGAAGTCAAAGGAGCTTTTCTGGTTTACAGAAGTTGAACTCGTGTAAGAAGGATGAGAGCATTTGATCATCTAAGATTAGAACTAATCAAAAAAAGCAATGTTTGGGAGAGTGTGATAGTTACAGTGTTTGCTGGAAAGAGGCCAATTACTGATAACAAATACATTTGCAAAGCTGAAACTATGTTTTCAGACCACCCCCTTCCCTGTTTCTGAGAAATTAGCTGTAAACTAAAGAAATTAGCTCAAAGAAATATTGGAAGGACTCAGTACTTGTTTTGAGGACTTGCACATTTGTGCATTATGTTATTCTGAAAGAGGCAGCAAGTTTCCACTTTTTGAGAGCAGGAGTGTAAAGAAGGTTTTCTTTGCAAGAAATGTGTCTGTGCTGGCTGCCAGAGGGACTGTCCACAGGCCCCAGGGAGGTCAGGCACACGCAGATGCAGTGAGCAGAAAGGTGAGAGTGAGAGCAAGACACTGCTTATGCCCAAATCCTCAGCAGTTCTCTTAACATCCCAGTTCTGTAAAATGGCTAGAATTCTTGAAGGAAGGGGCTCTTGCTTGTTTAACTTTCTGGCAATTCAAGTCTGACTACCATTAAACTGTTCTTGTGAAGGCATTCCCAGGCTCCATCACAGTAAGAAATCCTGTTAACCACCTAAAAGGTGGATTCTGAGAGGTTGAACACAAATGGAAAGGGGGGTATAATTAAAAGAGCGGGTTATGAGCTTTTCAGCAAAATATGACTGAGTATTTCTGGCATTCTTAAAATACTATTTTTGAATTGTTCTGTAAAACTGATTTGCATTTCTGAATCATCTAGCACTTGGATATCTAAGCATTGAAGATTAAACAAAAGAGTCATAGTTCTTTGTAAGTTATCTTAATTTTCTAATGCTGATGAAGTGAACTTAGAACACCCATTCATTTATGTAATGTAATCCACACTTTTCATCATTAAATTAGAAAAAAAAAAAAGTGGAAAGAAAGGGGTTTAATCCAGTCAAAAGAAAGTCCCTGCGGAAGCTCTGCAGGAGCCAAACAAGTTCACTACATAACTAACAAAACAAAAGTGAAATAAAAACTCCACAGAGCACTTCTAAGAAATATAAATCACAAAAGGTTTCCAAATGGCATAAAAAATGTCTTTTTCTGTTTCTGATTCTGAATGTAATCTTCTTGAAGCAAGCCATCTGGGACAGGCATGCTAACCACAATGGCACAGTTATAGTAGTATTTGCTCTTCAATGCATTTCCTTCACTGTCATTAGTCTAAGCATCAGTAAGCTTTCTCCTTTTACAGCTAGATTTCCACTATAAGAAGAATCTTCTAACATCAAATAAGAGGGAAAAATTGTGTATGGTAAAATGTTACAGATAAAGTACTATAAGCCATGATAAATCTCTTTCTTTCAAAGAAGAGGGAGCAGATTGGGGGCACAGTTAGGTGTTACAAAGGACAAAGCAAGATCTGAAAGAGGGAATAAGGATACTGAGTTATGATTTGGCAAAACAAGATCATGCCAAAAAATAATAATAATTTTGATCTGCTCAGGCAACAAACCAAAACATTCAAATTCATCTATTTCCACCTAAAACTACAAATACAAAAAAAAAGGTGTTTACACTTTGAATTAATTTGTCTTTGCACTAAGCTATAGAAAAGTCATGTTGCAACATGTTTTTTCAAAAGCCCTGCACGTTTTGATGCCTTTTTTTTCTTAGCACCAACTTAAAAGCTTTTCAGTAGGCCTGCTTTCCAAAGGAGTACTGATTATCAGCCTTTTGAAGATAACAGTCTTCAGAATGTGAGATACTTAAGTTCACCTTGTGCTTTTGTAAACATAAACCACTCTGGGTCTGGTAAGACTGCTGAGCTCTGTCATGGGTTTGCAAACTAAAACAGTATAAGGCAATGTCTTCAAAATCTATACATGAAACCTTTTCATCAGGCAATAACACCAAAATCTACGAATAAAGTCCACCATCCACTTACTGGAGCAAAACTGCAGGTCCAGACAAATAATTTTAAGAACAGCTTAAATGACTGCTCTGGGTATTACAGTTTTGATTAAGTTCACAACATAGGCCTGAATCCAGATCAAAACATGTAAGTGAAACACCTCTATAGGCAATCAAAAAGTGCAACTGGAATTTGGATCCCATGCCCATCTCTAATTGCAGTGTAACAGTTTCTATTTTTGCTTTATAGCTGCAAACCAACAGTGCCATCCACTGTTTTTCTGAGAAATCTTTCAATTACTTGCCCAAATAGTATTGAAAAATGAGACATGCACCAACAAAATCAAAACACTTCTATCAGTTTTTTGCTTGCAACAGATCGCATGGCCAAAACTTTATTTAGGTACTTAAAGCGCTTTTTATTTTAACTCAGCTGTAACACCTAATTCCATGTTCATAATAAAAACATGCCCATTTATCCAATCTTTGATGGATGCTATAGAAGGAGCTGAGTTTGTGAATTCTCTAAAATGGATGCAGTATATTAACTTTCTCTCTGGTGACTTCACTCCAAGTAAAGCCAACCTTGTACTTATGTAAGTCTCACACAGTTGTATATTGTTGAAGAAATCCTTAACATAATCAAAAGTTTCTTAATCCCATGTTAAAAAAAGCTGAAATATCAATAGATGTTTTCATTGGAAGTATCATGCAAGTTTGTACTGACATGCAAATGATAAAGACAAAATCTGTATCATCAATTTTATGCAAGTCACAATCATGCTGGTGTATTGTCTTAAGTCTTCCCCAAGTGATAAGAGAAATCTAAGGCTAAAGCTCAGCATTAAAAATCACTCTGAATTGTTATTGCTAATCCTGCAATGGGCTTTTCTACAAGGCAGCTTTTTTCCTGTTGATGACAAATATAAGCTTTAAGGGAATGCACATATAGTCAAAGCAATATGCATTTTGTGTTTCTGTAAGTATATGCATTAGTATAAAATGATATCATTATAGCAATTATAGCAATTATTACTTTTATCCTTGCATTTCAGGACTTGTGCTTTCTCTGCACTGAGTTGAGGACTTTTGAAAAATGCTCAGTCTACAGACTCTTAAATTGATTTATTTTTTCCTTTAGTCAAAGGGCAGACAGTGAAAATGTAAATTTTGTGTTATCCCACTAGAGGGCCATGGCAAGAGCTGAAAGCATCACTACTTCCTTCTCCAGAGACACCACACGCCTGTGCCCAGGGACAGAGAGATGGACTTTCTGTTGTTTGGCTTATATTTTTTTTCTTTTTTGTTAAATTTTGTTTGGGTTTATTTTTTTGTTTGTTTTCCCTTGAAGTGGCAGTCACTCTTAAACATCCTGAAATTGCTTTCATATTATTATTCTTTCACGTAAGTTTTTGCAAGGCACAAAAAATCCGTCAAAGGTTTGCTACTTCGACAGCCTGATCTGAGCCAGTGACCTGGCATGGAAGAATTTTGTATTCCATTACTCAATCCTATAGCCAGTGTATGCAACTGTCTCTTTTTTCCTGTATTTATACTATAAACATTATTATAGGAAAGACAGTTGAACTCACGGATCATTAGACTTGGGGATGAGTGTGCCAAGCTCCTTGATTCGGTAATTAATATTATACCTTCTTCTTCTCTCAACTGTTAAAAAGAAACAGTTACTATTTTTATGATGAATTATTTTTGGAGAAATTCAACATAAAACATTTTAATTAGTTAAAAACAAGTTAGTCAATATTCAGAAAATTTCTTCCTCAAATAGCAGTCCCAACATGAGCTCCTATCTGTCTCTGACTTACTCTCAGGACAAACTCTCTGACTGTTACCATCTGTATCTTACCTTAACTGTAGGATTTTCCCCCATTTACAATTAGATTTCCAGAGAATGAAATAATCACGTATTGTCTAAATGTGACCTAACACTTTTTTCCTGATGTTTATATGCCCTTTCTCCACCATGCTCCCACAGAACAGAGATTTCAGCTTAGTGGAGTTTTGCTGGTTACTTCAACAGGGACACAAGACAATTCATCCAACAATTGATATTTTGGCAGAACTCCTGTTACAGCTCACAGGTAACAGCTTCACTATCTCTTATTTTCAATTACCAGCATTTAAAACCACAGTGAGTACATAACTACAACCATATTCCCTCAGGGAAACAGTGCAAGATTTTGACCCAGTAACACTTCATCCCCAGTACATCTGTTTCCTTTGGTGATGGACAGCACAAACGTGTTTATGATAATTGTTAAAACAAAGAGAAAATGAAAAAAATAAAAGCCCATGGTTTAAAAAATAACATTTATTTTCTGGATTTAAATTTATGCTTCTCTTAAGACAAGCTATGAAGGTATCTTTGTTTACTTTGTAGTTTAGTTAGAAAGAAAAAAGAGAAAATAAATCTCTTCAAATTAGTACCTTCTCTCTGTGCTCTCAGTTCACTTTACCAGCATTTTACTGGTATCCAGGCTGGTGTAAGTGATCCTTCAGAAACTTTACATTTTTTTTAGTGGATAGGTCCAGACGACATCTCATTTCTTTGGGGAATTGCTTGCATATAATTTTGACACAGAAAGTGTTTTCAGTGAGAATGTAGGCCCACTGGGGTACTGCTGGCTATCAGAGACCAGCAGTCCCTACTGGTGTTCTACTGGTGTGAACTCATGATTTTTTCCACTCCCTCCACTTTAACTCAATCCAAATCTCACTGAATAAGCAGAATTCAGCTTTGGTCCATCAGCAACATCACACTGAGCTCTTTCTCTTGCTCTTTGCATCTTGGAAGACTGTTGTCTGTGAGACCAGCCCTGACCAGCCTGGAACATGGGCAGAATGGATATATGCTGCATGTTTGGAGATGTTCACTTAAAGTACAATGTCTTAATTTTGAATATTAATGCAAAAAGGTCAGTAGAGCTAAGTGTTCAACCAAGGGCATCCTGGTGGGTCTCCCAAGGCTGACTTCAGTGTTTTCATAGTCATATGAGCATGTTGCTTTCAGTCTCAGCCCCACCACCTGGATCACTTTCAGTCCTCTTCTTCCTGTATGTAAAAGTGTTTGCTTCCTGTCTGTGTGAGGCTCCTAGGTTTGTGCAGCACTCAGTTATTTCTTGCCTAGCAGATTCAAGCTGATTCCCTAGCAGTTCCTAAACTGAAAGCTCTGTGAACAACCTGAGTGTTATTATTTACTCTGATTAAGTACTCTGTCTTGGTGGGATGCATTATCTTGTCTTGCTTTCTATAGAAACACGAATTTCACTCAGCAGATTAAAGCATCTCAGGATTTTTTGGTCATGATTCACATAGTCAGAAGACAGGGTAATAATCCTCCTGAGTGTACTGCTTAGTGAACCCCTGCATCCTATTGGAATGAATGTGCTGGATCTTGTAGGAGAGCATGGTGTACCAAAACACATAGCAACTGAAAAATTCAGAAGATATATTTCAGTTGTGTTGGAACGATTATGGCACGGCAAACAAAAATTGAAGAATATGCTTTAACTATACTGTCCTACAGCATAATAGCTGTTGTTTAATTAATATTTTTACTGTGGAAAATTCTGTGAGATATCAAAAAGTAGTCAACTAAGCTTTAGCTATAAAACAAGGCAAAGAAAAATTATTTTTACAAGTGGACAGTTACAGAATTTTTTTCTTTATATTTTTGCATTTTTTATATGAAAAAATGCTTCCACTGGTTGTGTTAATGAGTTAGGGGGTAGTTTTTTATGTTTGGAAATATGTTTCAATAGAACTTTCCTGATGTATGTCTGTAACCTTTCCAGAGATATCCTGAGTTATATTTCAAGCATCAAACTATACATAAGCCAAATCAGAAAACTATTTTTCAAATTGCAGGGACAGGATGATGACATAACATTCTTTCTTTGGAAGAAAAAAAACCCCAAAGTCAAAAAACATTAAATAATGTTTTAAACACTGTCTGCTACATGAAGGGGTTCCATTTCTTAAATCTAAATCCCTTTTCACAGTCCATTCAATATACATCCTTTCCAAAGGAACATTTTTCCAGTGCCTTCACTCCTTCATTTTATGAGAATGTACAAGAACATTTCTGTAAAATGTAGACCTTAATTCAACCTGCAAATTGAATGTTTGTATAATTCCAATAATCTTTCAAAAACTGATTTTTTAGACCATCACTAAGAAACCTGACCCTCACAAAAGAGTAAATCACACTGATAAAGCCTTTATGGGCAATGCATTATTATGAGCAAGCCTTCAGACAGTAGGTCTATTTCCAGAGAGACTTTGACCTCTGTAGCATACACCTGGAGCCACACCAAAACAGATGCTGTCTGTCTGCAGTGGCATCTTAATGGCCTTCAGTTTAGCTGCCAACGGTGAGGGAAAGTTCTGACATTTCTGCTATGATTAGGAAGGACTGTGATAAGCCAAAGCAAACAATGGAGGCAGCAGTAAGGCCTGGCATCCCTAATGTACTTATGAGCTCCTCTTTCCCCTGTAGCTCCAGATAACTCCTACCCACTCCCTTTCTTATCCAGCAAAACACCCCATTTCTGCCCTAACAAGACAGACAGCAGCTGCATTGGCATTTCAGAGATTATGTGCTAGCAACATGCCTAAAAATCTTCATGGTCTGTCTGTAACCCACAAAAAAATTCACAGACTGACATAAGGATGCCTTCTGGAAATTCAGAGTAGGAGAAGATTGTTCACAGTGATTGCTAGCATTTTGTTCCAATGGATGTAGACTTTCAGGTATGTAATTTCATGCAAGTAAAGCCGTAAATCCCTCTATGATTACTGGAATAGCCAGAGAAACAAGATAGAAATAAGAGAATAAATATATAAATAGGGGCTATTAACAAGTTACCAATTTAAATTCATAGAATCATAGAATATCTCAAGTTGGAAGTGATTCATAAGGATCATTGAATCCAACTCCCATACTATTTCTGTTGGAAGAACTGGAAAGGAGAACTTGGAAATGTAACTGCTGTATTCAACATTTTCCAAAAAGGATCTTCAGCCTTTTTGTTTCAAATTATGTTTTAGAGGGAAAAATTGTGCAATTTTATAGGCAATCTTCTCCCAGTAATGAAATTTTTTCTCTCTTCTATATAAACCAAAAAAATTTTATTTTGATAAGTCTAATATTTGGACACTGAACTATAAATTTCAGTATGTTCTAAGACTACTCCTCTAGAACCAACATGCCTAACATCTGTATGTAGCTGCACTGTTGTCCATAAGGGAAACAGAACTGTATCCCAGATGACAGAGGTTACAGGGCTTGTGTGGCAGAGTCCTGCACTGATCTCCTTTGGTGACATACAATTTCCATAACTTTAAGAGCCTAACAACCACTTAGAAATTGTCCAATAGCATATGTAATTTTTTTTCCTTCCCCACCACCCATAAAGAGATACAGCCTCTTGCTTGGGTGCTTCAGTTAATATGGTGTGTAGACTGGATTTTCACTGTTGTTTTTCTCATAATCTGCCTCCTTTCTTGTCTACTTTGCACTGTAATTCTTAGAGAAAACATCAAGTAAAATATGCTACTGTAAAAAAATAATAGCAGGACATGATATGGAAATAAATTAATTGCAATATGCAAAGTACTTTGAAAGAAAAAAGTCAGAGATAGAAATTAATTTCAAGAAAGAAAGATTTGTGGTTGGCTGTGTTTGCATTCAAATTGATTAGCCTGCTAAGATGCTGATCTAGAAGAAGAGCAGAGATGTGTTAGCTAATCCATAATGTTTTCGCATTCTCCATACATTCCACTTAATGAGACAGAAGATGAACATATACTTACTGAGGTTGTGGTTATCCTTTTTTTGTCTCTCCTTTGCCATTGCTCTTGTATCTGCTTCTGACAGAAAGTAACATTTATTAAAATAGTCCTTAAGATGCAATTCCCATACTTCTTTCATCTTTTGAAAATGGCCTCTTGCCACAAAGACCAGACTTCCAGTCCTTTTACTACATCACTATTTTTATTAAAAGCATTATTATTAAAGCAGATCATAGGCAAATCTACATGCAACCAGTGCTAAATTTTGAGCAAGTCTGGCAGGTTGCTTAAGGTTTTTTTTTATTTCACTTTTATAAAATTTAAGAACGTAGAAATGCTGTGTAGGGGTATTTTTCTCCAATTTCCTGTATTTTACATCAGGATAAAACTTACAATACACTAAGGTGAATATGGATTTTCTATATCCCATAATGCAAGAGTTAATCAGATTTGTAAGATACTGAATAAACTCACTGTTTCCTCTGAATGACACTAATAAACTGTACATGATTTTTAACATTCTTTGGATTAATCGAATGTAACTTTTAAAGTTCTCAATCAGCTAATATAGCTTTACCTTGAATAGCCTAATTGTAAAATTTTAAATTAACTATTTGTTCTACCCTGGAACAAATTTAATGGATTATAATTTATTTATATTGTTGGTCAGGAGTCAAAATTAGGAAGAATATATTGTTTTCTAAAATATTAAGGTTTTTCAGAAGTATGATGTTTTCCATAATGGGGGGAAACATGGTTTCTGAATTGCTAAAGACAAGTACAGGAAGAAGACATTCCTCCTTGATCTTTTCTTTTTCCTTAAATGAAACTACAAACTGAAAATTCTCAGGAATTTAATTGCGGACATCTTTTTCATGGATAATATTTATTCAAATTTTAAGAGACATGCCATCACTTATGCAGTTATATACTAAAATCTCGGAGATCTTTTACCTGTGAGCTCCCTTTTTACTGGTAGATTAGCTGGGCAAGAAGCATTTGTGAGACCCATATTAGCTGGTGCAATTCCCTGGTCACTGCTATATATATCCAAAATGCTGCTAGATAGCTTGAGGGGTAGGGAAGGAAAGAAGAATAAGAAAACAAAATTAAAAGAAGTTCAAGCCTTAAAAGATTAAAAAAGCAAAACAATATTCATGCAAGGAGCAAACATCTTTGGATATGAGTCTAGTGTTCTTTAGAAGGAGTCTGGGTACATATGTCTAAAGGGAAAGTTTACTGTTACACAATATTAAGTAAAATTGAAAGCAAAGGGTCATTGTCATTTTTCCACATGTGCCATTTGTGAGGGTTTCTTGTGATGGCAAGATATGGGACCCAGTTTCTGGTTTCCAATTGCTTCTAGAGCATAGTTTCTAAATCCAGGGTTGCCATGACAGCATTTCAAATATGCATTAGGTTGAAAGCCGAAATAACTTCGCTGATTTTGACCATACTCCCCAGCAGCATTTTTTAACCACAACTCTAAACTCCGAATTGGTATTTCATACCGGGCCTGGTTTAGCAGTATAAAGGTACAGGGACCATGTTATATGTAACTGTTAAAATTAGAGTGGACAGAACATCAGAGAATGTCCTTTGAGGAAAGGAACTGTACAGCTGTCAGGATAGAACAGATAACCTAATGGTTTTAACATGCATAACGTGTAACCATGTGTACCAGTATCCTTATTATCTTAAAAAATATAATATACTATTATTTAAATAAACCCATAGAACTCACCCAAAGAAAAGTAAGGTTAAAGTATGCAGATTTCAGGTAATTGTGCAAATATTACCTTTACCTGAATAACTTTACATATATGAAATAACTGTAAAATATGTAAAAGTTTACTGAAAAACACTTAAGATTTTGCTCAGTTTCTATGACCCTATGATCAGCCTTTCCAAAGGATCAGCACTGATCCTTTGCAGTAATTTTTGTTTGCATGTTTTATCATGCATAAAAAAATTGTGCTGACATCTTTGGGGTTTTTTTGTGGCCAACACACAAGGACTCATCAACTGAATTTGGGTCCACATGGTCAAGATAACAGAAAAAAACCCAAAAGAAAACAAAACACCAAAAACCACAAAAGGATTAAAAAGTGGGTGAAAAAATGTGGATACAACCACTGACTTGAGACGGAAAAGCATGAAGGGAAATTAGAAGTTATTTTTAAAAACCATTTTTCATAGATAAGAAAATATTTTTTTACAGATTTGCCGTGCACCTATAGATCCTGAAACAACCTGGAATTTTCCAGGCAGGTCACCAAGGCAGCAACCACAGGTCTGCTGGTAATCAGCTTTTTTCAGACTCTTGTAATTTCTTTTTTTGTGAACTTCTCCACAAGTTACTTTAAATGGAGACAATTTTCCAAATTACTTGCTCAGTGTGAAATTGTTCCACGGTAGTGCTTCCTATATTTTATGTTAAATCTGAAAATATAAAATTAGCTTTTTTAAATAATGATTTTATTAAATCAGCTAATAACTTTACTAGATCATCTGAGAATTTAGTTTGAGTTAAATTCTCCCAGTTCTATTGCATAAAATGAAATTAAGCCATCAGAATTCTTTTTGAACACACATAAATAACATGATCATCTTTGAAGTAGAGCTTTATTACTTAGGAAAACTGACAATTCTTGAATACCATTAGAAATCACAACACCAAGTCAGTTTTGAAAATCTGCTTACACATTTGATCTCTCAATGAAAATACTTTTTAAAAGAATGTTTGGAATTCAGATGAGTATTACTCAGAACAAGCTACATTTAATATGCAGGATTTGAATGCTAAGAGTGTTCTCACGTTAAGTATCTTTGTTTCATTCGAGGGGTAAACTGACAAGTATTACAGAATTCACTGCAGTTTTACCTTTGCATTTTCTTTGTTCCAGTGATAGGATAACTACATTACAAGAGTGAACTCATATTAGCTCTAGTCATATTTAATTACTTCCTACATTCACGTAAATGAATTTGGCTTATTGAAACGATATGAAAACAGAATGACATAAAACAATGAGCATCAATGTAACTCCTACACTCCTACATGTCCAAGTTCCAGTGGACTTTGGTAAGGCTGTTATATGATTTAAGCTACTGTTTCATGAAATGCTAGGAGATAGTAGCCACTGAAAATAATATAATCTAATAAATAATCTAACAAACGAGAACTACATATCTGTCATAGTTTCCGTATTTCACATCATTGTGTACATAAGTTCAATAATTTGCAAGAAACTGGTGGCAATCTTCAATTTAATAGATTATCAATACCATTAATGAAAAAAAACAGGATTGTAAACCACAGTTTGACTCAAATATGAGATTCTTAGTTGATTACTTCTAATTTTTAATCGGAAACTCACATTTATCCTTGCAAGATAGTTAAATCTCTAGAGCCTATTCACAAAGGTGTGAATTTAAATGACAATGTCCAAATCCAAGAGAAAAGTTCATGAATGGCCAATTTAGCTGGCAAGGAAAACATAATACCAACACACCTCAAAGTTCAAAATTGCGTGACAGTTCAAAAGAGCATGAGTAGACTCAACTCAACACCACAGGTTTTGAATCCAATTACGCAGCTGGTGAAGGCAATTCCATGTAACTGTCATTGTCCAGAGTGATAAGAGTTAATAGACTTCCTTCCATTGGCCAAAACACTGGGGCAGTGGCTGCAAACATCTGTCCATATCTGACTACATTAATACCTCCATCAAGCAGCAAAAGGTATGAAATATCACAGAATCATAGAATACTCTGAGTTGGAAGTCTATCTCATGGCCCTGCACAGGACAACATCATGTGGCCAAGAGCATTGTCCAAATGCTTCTTGAACTCTGGCAGGCTGGTGCTGTGACCACTTCCCTGGGGAGTCTGTTCCAGCTCCCAGCCACCCTCTGGGTGAAGAACATTTTTCTTATATCCAACCTAAACCTCCCTGACAACTTCAGGCCATTCCCTAGGGTCTCAGCACTGTTCACCACAAAGAAGAGATCAGTGTCTGCCCCTGCCCTTCCCCTCATAAGGAAATCATAGATTATGATGAGGACCCCCCTCAGTCTCCTCAGTGACCTCAGTCACTTTTCATATGGCTTCCCTTCTGGAGCCTTCACCATCTCTGGGCCCCTACTTTGGACACTCTCTTGTAGCTTTATATCCTCCCTAAACTGCCCAGAATATTCAAGATGAGGCCGCCCCAGTGCAGAGCAGAGAGAGAATAACCCCTCCCTTGCCCAGCTGGCGATGCTGTGGCTGATGCCCTTCAGGGCACTGCTGGCCCTCCTGGCTGCCAGGGCACTGCTGGCTCATATTTGATTTGCCATCGACCAGGACCCCCAGGTCTTTTTCTGCAGCACTGCTTTCCAGCATCTCTTTCCCCAGCACTCCGGGCTGCCCCATCCCAGGGGAAGAATCCAAGACTCGCCTTTGTTAAACTTCATTCAGTTTAACAAAGTGACTGTCCAGCCCTCTAAACTGTCTAATCCTCTTTGCAGAGCCTCTCTGACAAATGTCCTGTGTCATCTTTGTTTCTTGCAGATGCTCACCACCCTCTTCCCCTAGTCATTTCACAATTTTTATCAGCCATTAGGAAAACAGAATCATTTCTCCACATAGAGATGATGAAAATGAAGCCCAAACCCAAGCCATTTAAGTACTGATGACTAAAATCCTATCATGTCACTAATTAGAAGGATTCGCATAAATGTTACTCCACAAGGGCTGGGCAGAGAAGAAGAGACAGTGGGGTAGCTCTGTATTTTAGAAAGGGTTTTGATTGTCTGGAGCTTAATGATGGTGGTGATAAGGTTGACTGTTTATGGGTAAGAGTAAGGCAGAAAACCAATGGGGCAGCTCTCCTAGCAGGACTTTTTTATAGACCACCCAGATTGAAGAGGCAACTGAAATATCCTATAACACTTGTGACTGCTGTGCAAAAAGATGAGCCAGTGAGGAAGACCGGCCTGGCTGAACAAAGATCTTTGGCTAGAACCGAGGGAAAATGCACAGTGGAAGAAGAGCCAGGCCACTTAAGAGGACACCAGTGATGTTGTGAGGTTATGCAGGGAGAAAATTCAAAGGGCCAAAATATAATTAGAACTCAATCTGGCCCCTGCTGCAAAAGACAATGAAAAGTGTTTCTATAAATAAATCAGCAACAAAAGGAGGGGTAAGGAGTATCTCCATGTTTGTGTTGGATGTGGGAGAAAACACAGTGACAAGGGATGAGGAAAAGGCTGAAGTACATAAGGCCTTCTTTCCCTCAGCCTCTAACAGTAACACTACTTGTTCTGTGGGTAGCCAGCCGCCTGAGCAGGGAGACAGAGCAGAATGAAGAGCTCACGAGGGAAATGCTCAGTGGCCTGCTATACCACTTAGACACACACAGGTTCATGAGGCCAGATGGGATGTATCTGAGGGCCAAGGGAGCTGGCAGAAGAGCTCACTGGGCCACCTTTAGTCATTTACCAGAACTCCTGACTAACTGAGGAGGTCACAGTTGACTGCAGCAAATGCCAGAAGGAGGATGGAGGAGCTACAGGCCTGTCATCTTGACCCAGGTGACAGGAAATATTAAGGAAAGTTAGTGCCAATTGCACTGTCAACTATCTCTTTCTTCTGTAAATTTAGTACAAATCTCTCTTATATTTCAATGGCCACTATGACAGATAAATGGCCTTGTGGATACGGCCACTGGTGATCTCCCTTTGACACACTGTCTTCAGTCACAGTTAGTCAGCATGAAAACTCTGCTATGAATTAGTGTGCAAGGAATAATTCTCAGTGTCAGGATTCAGGATCAGGAGAAGAAATAGAAGGTGATCCATCTGACCTGTTTTGGACACTTAGAATGAACTGAATGATCTCTGTTTCTTATTCTTGACTCTGAAGAAAGTTTGGGGTGAATGTAGCAGGTCTCCCATGTGTACCTTCTCTGGAAACCTCACTGGGCTCCTCATGTAAAAATTTCCAAATAAATTCTTATTTTAAAAATCACGTAAGAAGGACTTCCTTTAAAATTAATCATATTTTTGATTACCAGGGCCTTTTTAAAAATACAGTCAAAAAATGTATCAAAGTATTTTGTTAAACTCTCTACCTGAATTTGCTCTGCATTGATATCAAGCATAGAAAATCCCAAGGAATTTCCTTGCCAATGTTACTGAACACTGACAGCCTTCTTATAGTAGAAACTGGGCGATTTTGATACAACAGAAGGAAACATACTATTTTTGTCTGATAAAGCAGGAAGTTCTTTTAGAAATGTAGACATCTGTAAGTAACTAATTTTCAAATTATAAAGTCAAAATATATAGCACAATATATTTTAGAAATTGTGAGTCAAAATACATCTAGCTGTTTGGATGGTAGCAAAACTCCATACATCATAATGAAATGTATTGTTTATAGTGTCATTTAAGCAGGGAAAGTTTTTGCAGTACTGAGGCTTCAAGTAGCTTCCAGTCCTACAGTAAAGGATAAATATATATATATACACACACACATAATTTCACAAAAAATCATCACGATGTTACTAAAGGTACAAATAATTTAAAATGCACAATTATACAATATGCATACCATGATGATCTTACAATTCTTTAGCACTGTGAAACCTGATGAATCCCAAAGCACTTTAAAATTCCAGATGATTCTGCCATATCAAATGCATGTTCTTGCTTTCAGTTTAGATGTGGAAACACAAACATTTGGAGATGAAAATTCCTAGGTATCAGGAAATCATTTACCCTGCAGGTGTGATGAGCTATAGTGCTTTATGCCTGTGCTGTTCTGAGAAGTCCTAGTAAGCCACATAATTTTCAAACCTTGCATTCATAATACTTATATTTATGTATATGTATTTGAGAATTTAGATGAAAGTAGCTCATAAGGAATGAGAACACAAATTAAAAATAGGAGAACATAATACTCCATCTTTCCTACTTTTGAAATACAGAGAGCTTTGGACAAAAGATCAACAACCTCTAGCACAGCAAATGGTTAACTGGGAATAACCAGTGACAATGTGGTACAGGAAGAGAATAATACAATATCTAATTAAAACTGCAAGGAGCATTAAAGAAAGCAGACTGTAATTAACAAAGTTAGCATTTGGCAAGGACACTGGGGTTAACATTCTTCCTTTTGTATAAAGTGTCATGGGATCTTCAATGCCTGTGTGCAAAGACTGGAACATGAGAATTTCCATTCATGGGGCTCAGTCCTGAAAGATACTCAGCTTTGAAGCTTAGACCAGTTATAAAAAGGAACTTCAGCTGGACTACCTGAGTGAATACACCTCACAAGAGCCTGTGACATTGTGCTTGCTGGCAGAGGAAAGGGAAGTACTATCGAGGTCTCATTGAGAGAAGATTGTTGTGTTCAATACTTAGGTCTGAACTGCTATGCAGGCAAGATTGTGTAGCAAACGCTAAGGGTTTGTTAGCAGCACAGAAGACTAGCAATGGACAGCTGTGATCACAGTTTGCAGTCTCTAATATCAAGTTTGGATTTTTTTTTAAGGAAAACATTACATGAAAGACATTGCCTTATGACAGGAAATTTTGTGGTATTCCAAATCTTATAGCATGATAGCTGTTGGTAAATAGCATGTAATTTTAAGGAAGACTTAAACCAATAACATTTCCATATCATGCAAGAGAAGGATTCTGAATGCAGTAATAAAATATATGAATACAGGTTGTCTGTGCCTGTTCACATGTAGTCCCTAGACAGTTCCATGTCACAAGAGTGTTTGCTTGCATGATCATATATTATTTAAGTATTTTTCCATTTTGGCTAATCTTTGCATGATGTGTTTGCCTTATAGTAATGTTTAAGTCTATAAGGAACATGGTTGTATCCCAATCAGTGTTGCACAGTTAGAAAATAACAGCCAAAACCTTTTCCAAAGTCAGCCAGAATTTTCCTAATTTAGGAATTCTGCTGAATATGATAATGCCCAGTCTGGATGAGAAAGCATTTCCTGGACATCAAGTCCATTTAAGATAACATTACATAATCTAGTTCATAAACCAATAATTCTCTGTCTAAAATCAATTAGGTTTCATATCACCAATATTTTTATTTGATGTCAAAAAAGTTGAATGACTGCAAATTATTGTCAAAAAAGCTTACCTTTTATTTCCATTCATAAACAAATTTTATTTTGTTTTGTGTTCCTTTAATGCACGTAGCTCATTGTTTAACATCCCAAGGTGACTACTGGGAGTGAACATAGCTCCCTCAAGACTTTGCTTTGCTAAACTGAACAGGCTTCTTTAGACAGACTTCCCATGCTACAATATGTTCTAACAAGCCTCTCTGTACCTTCCCTGCTTTGATTCAGTTTTTCTGAATGGTGGACACCTTTTTTTCCTACAGCATTCAAGGAGTTTTGTGCCCAGTGAATCCCACTGGATATTTCCTCATGCCTCTTGGAAATCAGTGACATGATGGATACTAAGACCATATTTATCTCCTTTATGCAGTCCCATCATTTTGATGGCTTATAGTTATCCTCTGAACAACTAATGTAACCAGATCTTTTTCTGTCATCTCCAGTTAATGAGCTCCCAGCTTACTGCAGACATTCCTGTTATTAGTATTTAAATGAATGACCTTCCACTCAGTACTATTACATTCCTTCCATTTAGACTATTCTGTCACCGCAGTCATATAATTCTTCCTCTATAATATCCTCATCCTTCTTTGTATTGGCAATACTTTTTACTTTTGCTACCTCAGTAAATTTCACCAGCATAAATGGCTTTTTCGTACCAAGATCACTAATGAAAATATTAAGTAAACTGAGATCAAGTATTGGTTATCGGTGCACTTCATTAATATCTTTTATTTAAAAAACCCAGTCTTTATCATCTCTTTAGCTTGCTTCTTAGCCTGAAAGGAATTCTGTCCAGTTACTTTCTAGATAACTTGTATTGCATTTTACTGGTATGTGTTCATACACAAGTTTGTAAACAGGTCTCCGTACATCCAAAGAAGGTCACTACTCAAGGATGATGGAGGGTGTGTATATCATTAAAGAGCAGACACCTGACATGTTATAGTTGTCTAAAATGGCTAAACCCTAGGATATCAAGAGCTCTTCATCAGAGGTATCTGGACTGTCCTGACAGGTCAAAAATTTCATCAGCTAGACTGCTTTCCCTTGAGGAACCTGCACATAGACAGCAGTACAGACTGTCCTGTTATCCGGCTACCCTTTCTCCCAGGGCCGTACTTCCTTACAGTCACATTTACAAGCCCAAGTGTGTGATTAGACGAGTCAAGATGTCCCCAGAAAAGACAGAGATCAGGACCAGACTTCCTCTACCAGACACCTTCATTCTGCCCTGATCAGAAGTGCTCATGAAGAGAGGCAAGTGGGAAGCAAGTTGCAGGAATAGTCCTGCTAGCAGAAACTTCCTTTGCTACCCTCTTTTCCAGGGTTAATAACTGCAGACATACAACCCACCGAGTGTGCCTGTTTCCTGCAGTAACAGAGTATGGCATGCTTCCACAGCAGCTGCTGTGCAGTGCAGACCATTCTGAGGATCGCTGACCCTATTACACATGGTCAGGTTGCCTGCTCTGCACCTGCAGACTCAGAAAACATAACAGGGAACCACAACACATGCAGCTTTACTTGTCACAAGAAGAGAGAGACTATGTGGCTGCCTAACCTGAAAGTCTGAGCATCGTATCTGCAAGAGAAAATTTCTTTTGGTGCTTGGTAAAAATCGGTACTTGCTCAGATTGCATCTAAAACAAAAGATTTGTGCTATATTTTATTATTTCCCACCCATAAATATATCCCACTTAAATATGTTTTCATGAGCTTAATTGACAGCATCACTTCAAGGAACAATTTTGTAAAATGAGCCTACTTCTTCTTTGCCACAGAAGATTTTAGCACCCATTTATTACAAGGTGATTCTTTCTTATCCATTTTAATAAGAAAAAGAAAAAGAAAAAGAAAAAGAAAAAGAAAAAGAAAAAGAAAAAGAAAAAGAAAAAGAAAAAGAAAAAGAAAAAGAAAAAGAAAAAGAAAAAGAAAAAGAAAAAGAAAAAGAAAAAGAAAAAGAAAAAGAAAAAGAAAAAGAAAAAGAAAAAGAAAAAGAAAAAGAAAAAGAAAAAGAAAAAGAAAAAGAAAAAGAAAAAGAAAAAGAAAAAGAAAAAGAAAAAGAAAAAGAAAAAGAAAAAGAAAAAGAAAAAGAAAAAGAAAAAGAAAAAGAAAAAGAAAAAGAAAAAGAAAAAGAAAAAGAAAAAGAAAAAGAAAAAGAAAAAGAAAAAGAAAAAGAAAAAGAAAAAGAAAAAGAAAAAGAAAAAGAAAAAGAAAAAGAAAAAGAAAAAGAAAAAGAAAAAGAAAAAGAAAAAGAAAAAGAAAAAGAAAAAGAAAAAGAAAAAGAAAAAGAAAAAGAAAAAGAAAAAGAAAAAGAAAAAGAAAAAGAAAAAGAAAAAGAAAAAGAAAAAGAAAAAGAAAAAGAAAAAGAAAAAGAAAAAGAAAAAGAAAAAGAAAAAGAAAAAGAAAAAGAAAAAGAAAAAGAAAAAGAAAAAGAAAAAGAAAAAGAAAAAGAAAAAGAGAAAAAGAAAAAGAAAAAGAAAAAAAAGAATTTTGTAGAATTTTTACATTGTTATCCCATATATGCATCCCAAATATAAAAATCTCAATATGGAATTGTGTCCACAGTTCATTTTACATATCAAATAAAAGTTTGTGTTACTGGGGTACCAAACATAAAAACACAGTTAATTGCTTGTCATGCCTTTACAACTTATTCATGGCAGGCAAACAAAACTTTTTTCAATCTTTCACATTCACAGATTGACATGAAACTGTGCACTGAATTTGGCCAAACAGTGAGTGGATCAATAAATATATACTACCACATATTAACAAATCCATTTGCTAAATAACAATACCTGGTATAATGGATGATTCCAGATTTTGACAAGGGGAAAACTGGGCCAACTCTTGTATCTTCAATGTCTGTTTTAACAAATTTTGACTTTTCATCTTTTCAAATTTATTGCAGAGAGGATGGATAATCTCTAAGTCAATACAAGTACTTTGCTGAAAGACTAGGGTTCAGCTTTCTTTTTTCAATTGCTGTCCTGCTTGAAAAAAGTTGAACATAAGCTGTGTTATCCTTAATGTTTGTAAGGAAGTGTTTGCACTATCAATTGCCAAAGAAGTTGTAGTGTACTGTTTTCAGAATCTAGAAGATCCCATTAATAGCTAAATTTTCTTGGTCCTTTTGTAATTGCAATACAAAATACTTATATTTGAGTACATGTAGTCTTCGGCAATAACAGTTCAAAAATGTTCCAGTTTCTCTTTTTATTATGTAGAGACTAGCAGAAAATACAGTCCTTCTCAGATTTGTTTTCATCTGAACAAACTGTATCTCCTTCTATATTTATCTTTAACATGTTTCATAATTACACAATCCTCAACCAGGGACTTAATGTTCAGATATATTATATTACATATTATATATTATGCATGAAAACTAGTTCATTTTTTATCTTCCAATAATGATCATCAAGCTAGTTCATTATTCATCAGAGAAAAATGAACTCGCTTCATATTCCAGTCATAGTACATTTCTTCCCTGATCATATACATAGAAGTCCATTGTCTAGATAAATGTCTGATCAAATATGACCAAGCAAAGGAATTTTCTGGAGAATCAACCCTTTGCAAGAGGTATATGCTCTTTCAATTACCATCTTTGAAATGTATGTTTTTAGCTATTCTTGTCTTTTCTGGTCACAAAATTAACATAACAGACACAGTCCAGAAGTGAAGTGATGCTCTGATAATGTCATCATCCAGCTTGGAGCTGGAAATCAAGCCATGAGGGTATTGCCCACTAAGCCCCAGGTTCTGAAACCCATAGATGCCAATTAAATGACAGATCTGTTAGCTATTTTGCTATTATTTTACTAGTAACGTCAGCTAATGTACTAATTTCTGGTTCCTCCTTGCTTCAATTTTGTTGGATACTGCATGTAAATACATATATCAAATCATTCAGATTCTTTGTCTGAAAACAGTGACAAAATGTCAGCACAAAAAAAAAAAGCGAAAACTTAAGGAGAAGTGAAAGACACATTTATTTATATCATATACTCTATATATTATATGTGTTATATTACGTCCTCTTAGATTTCATCTAACACCTGAATCTCTGATTGTATCACAGTAAGGTTTCTGTGTTCTAGTGTGCTCACATGGATGTGCCATTCAGAATTTCATTTTGGTTGAAAATTCGTTCTGTAGTATTTGATTTCAGATATTTTCACAGATGCTTATTTCTAGTGTGAATATAAATATGTATAAATATAAATGTAAATCTAGTGTAAATAGCTACTTCATAAACTATTTTACACATATATTAAAGGTCATGGAGGGCCTAAGCTGATGGAGAAAGAAGTGCTAAGAAAATCAGTTATACTTTCAGAAGTTTATTTCTCAACATGAACTTCAAGAAATCTTTGTGTTTGCCATAAACTAGTTTTGTCTTGCAATAAAAAGCTTGACTGCTTCTGGAGAATAAAGTAGTCACTGTTGTTGCCTCCAAGCTCACAAGTTTTTTATTCAACATATGTAAATGCCATTGAAGGAAATTCGCAAAATTTATCTCCAAAAGGGATCATAACCTATATGATGCAGACAGCAGTGAGCTTAATATAATCTTCTTTATGACCTGTCACATCCTAAGGACTACACGTTTTGCATTGCTGCAAACAGACAACAACACAAGATGCAGCAGAGGCTTTCGGATACAATAGAATCTCCTTGGGATACAATAGAATCCCCAAACAGCAGGAATTGCTGGCAGATCCTGCTACACAGGGGCTTGGAATTAATAAGGAATCATTATTGGGACAATTAGAAATTCGTTTTAACTATCTTTTTCTCTCACTTCTGTTAAACAAATATTAAGGCCTGAGATAAAGACCAGGCTTGTAAAAGGTACTTGCACACAAACAACTCTATATTTTAGAATAATATCTCCATTTCATCTATTTAGCTTTTAGAAAGTTGAAACCAAAGAGGAAAAAAAAAATTTCTCTTAATTTCAGAGTTACAGAAACTTCACTACAGTTGCATGAAGATTGAATCTTTTGGCTCCCTTTAAGCCAGAGAGTTCTGCCCCCAAAATAGAGAAGGATTAGTAGACACTGGTCTGTTAGCGTGCTAGAGACACAGCTGAACATTTTGGTCATTTTGCACAGCTTTTGAATGCTGCAGCTAAGTAAAAACAGACTACAGTTCTTCTCCTGACCCAAAGTAATGTGTGCTCTGTTCTATGAACACCTCTACAGTATGAGGTAAATTGTGCAGGCAAGAGAGCTGTACACTGCCCATTTCCACCTCAAACTACTAAACCGTGTGAAATACCAAAAGCAAACCTTCTTCTGACATTTGTGTGACATTCAAAACAGCAGAGGCAGTGATAACAAAAGATACTTCCAGGTGCAGGAAACAGGCCTGAGGAGTTCTGCAGTTGTGCATTTCATAGTTAATTTTTTGCAACTGAAGCAACTGAAATACACAATTTCCTATCTTACATTTTTATAGTATTGAAGAAAAACAAAGAAAATATTTGCTCACCAGTTTTATTTTTGAGGCGTCTATTATTTCCTCAATAGCTACCGACTGTTCCTTCTCCTTCATTTTTCTTGTTAAACTTGTAAATGATACCAGAGAGTGCTAGACAGAAGTTTATACACTTAGGTGAACTTTGATTCTTCCTTGGACTTTAAGACTAATCTAGTGTAGAATGTGATTGACAAAGCATTTTCATTGATGTTGTGCAGCCTTTTCAAGTTAGCCAACCTAAGCAAATGAGGTTGTTAATGTTTACTCTGGCCCTTTTCTCTAAAATGGTTTTGAACTTTAGCAGATTTTATCAACTTATAGGGGTTGCCAAATTACATCAGTATCCACTAAATAAAAAATAATCATGATTGTGCAGCAGGGGGCTGCCTAGATCAGCAATGTTATATGCCCCTCTAATGGAAAGCTGGGTTTACTTCATGATTGAATAATTGCAGCAATTATTGAATAAAATACTTTGGAGCATACCTACTTGAATTTCTTCCTTCTGTGTGATTTCTGAGAATGGGACAGACAGCAGTTTTTGTAATTCATCCAGATGGTCACCATCAATATTTAACAAATAATTAATACAAATACAAATTATTAATGTCATGATGAGAAACTGTGACCTCAAAGACCTTGTAATAGGAGAGAGATTTTGCAGACAGAGTGAACTATGCTTTTACCAATAAATAGTGTCTCCATAAAATCAAATGCAGAGTTAACAGATTTAATCAGAGCTCTATACCAGCTGTAGTTAATAGAATCATAAAAATTAAAGAAGAAAAACATCTATCTGTCCTGTCCTGATCTAACTTCTGCTCCATACCTGTACAACACAAGATTTTTTTCAAATGCAAAAGGAGGAAAACAAATACAAGCAAGCCATGTGGCAATTGACAATTTCCTCCACAAGCTCTTTTCCTGCAAGAGTGGCAGAAGTGAAGCAATCCCACTGACTTGGCTCCAAAGTAGACTGGAAATAGACAGTAGCTCCCATCCTCAGTGAAATAGTGAACAATGAGCATATGAAATGAAGCAATGAAAGGGAAGCCGTGAAGCCTCCGAAGATCCCTCAAGAGGTGTCATTGCAAGGCATCACTTTTGCAGACTATTGCTGCCTTTCCCCTGCCCAGCTGTTCCCCCAGCTCACAGCTGGCACAACCCCTGACTTCCAGCATGCACAGGTACTTTTGCTTCCCTTCTCTGTTAGTGGTTTAATTCTTCTTTTCCCTACATTCTTGCTGCTAAGCTCATTCAAGGGGGTAGGGAAAGAAAAAAAATATTATATATTACAGATAAATCATAGTATCATACAATGTTAAGGGATTGATTAGGCCCTTAAAGACCATATAGTCCCAACCCTCCCTGCCATAGGCAGGGACATGTCTCACTAGACCAGGTTGCTAAAGGCCTTAATCAGCCTGCCCTTGAACAATGCCAGGATTGGACCAGCCTGTTCCAGTGTCTAATCACCCTCACAATAAAGAATTTCTTCTTACATCAACATAGAAACATTTTTTTATTGGCTTTTTTTGGTACTGGAAATGGAAAAAAAATTCAGTGAAAAGGTTTTCCATGAAGAAGATTTCAATTTTCTTCGAAGCAATCTTGGAACTGCTTGAAAGGACCTGCGTCATTTAGTTTAGTCATTCAATATTGGCTACTCCAGCAACACGGAGCTGAACTGATTCAACATACCAGCAGCTGGGCCTCTCCTGGTGACATTTTGAAATCCAATTTCATGGTAGTGCTCTGCCTGAAGCACCGTTTTGCAACTACTTAGCTCTCATTGCCAGACACCTAACTGTTACAGAGTCTCTCTTCCCAGGCATCTTTGATAATAGTGCTGAAATCTCATGTTTTCTTGCGAAAAAAAGAAAAGACAATTTTTTTTCACCAGAAAAGACAACTCTTTTTCACCAGAAAAAAAAAGACAACTTAAAATCCTTGAAAATGTTTACAAGATTAAATTATTTTTCTTGCTGGTCCCACCGAGGTCTGTGCAAGAGATGCCCATGCCATCGCAGAACATTAATTTCCTCTCACTTCATTCTCATTCCAAGCAAGTCAATCTCCTAATGCTTTTGACATAAGTTTTAGTGGACTGCATGTTAAGTAGAGACCATTATCCCAGTAGTACAGTGACTACCTGGACTGCAACAGTTACTTCTGAATGAAAGTGCTGGTCAAGTGCCAGCTGTTTTCATATGGATCTCCATTGTGATTACTAGATTACTGTGTTTACTGGTGAGTCCCAGAGCTGTATATGTATACTATCAAAAAAAACCATTTAGTATTAAGAAGTTCACACACTGCTAAATCACCCTGAAAAGCACAGAGATCCTATTCCTTAACTCTGTTCTTTCCTGTCTCTCTTCACTGTGACTAATGCTCTCCACATCTGTTTTAATATAACATTCCTTAAATTTCTCTTTTTCAGATATTAAAAGCAATGCAGAGCACAGCTTTTTACTACCTGCCCTAAACTTTTAATGATGGTGCAATATTTGCATTGTGTTAACAGACCTAAACAGCTATACTTCCTGTGTTCTGAACATTTGGAAGTATTAATATACTTCAAATTCACAGAATGTTAAATAGACTGTAAAGATTTTGAACAAGAATGAACTTCTGATAAAATTGAAAAGTATTTTCTTTTCAAATGTCTGGCACCATATCTGAGCTAAATGACAGTAGTTTGCTTCTAAAACTCACATATATTATTTGTTTCAATTTTTAAAAATTGTTTCTATATAGTCAGGAATAAACCTGTTTTTCCTAATATGATACTCAGAGAAAAAAATATTTTATTATAATAAATAAATACACTGCTGTCTTTTAACAAAATCTTCATAAAACTAAATTATTACAACAAGGAAAAGGTATTTTAAATTGGTGTCATCTTATTTTACCTTCTCCATGATGAACAAACTGTTGTCATTAAATGATTGTTTATAAGAACAGTTATGATTTTATTTCAACTACAATTTATGAACAAAGATATAATTGGGGTTGCAAATACTTTCAGAAGATTCAAGACCTCTTGCATGTAGGGAGGACCTAGTCTTGCATTTTAACTGAACTTACAAAGAATTGTTATAAAAAGTAGGTTTCTGCCAGTAGGGTATTATGAAGAGCAATAGAAACACAGCCAGAAAATTCCCTACTTTGAGCAATTCTTAAGTGACCACCCAAAAACCAGACAGTTTCATGAAATTATAAATTTGGATTTAAACACGGTAGAAGCCAGATAATCCACTCTTCAGAAGATGTAATTATTTTAATGAGAGATGGAGGAATGTTCTTATTTTCACTTCTTTGATTCTACTAATACATAACTGTAATTCAGTAATTTAGTAATTCAGGGTCAGACAATGAGCCTTTGAGCAATTATTCACATGAGTGGTCTCACAGAATTCAATGTCTTCATTTAATGTGCCATTAAAATGGTGCATGGGTGCATTTAACTAATGCAAACGTTAGTTCACTGCAACACACAACAGGTTACACTGTGAAAAGTGGAAAGATTACTCATCCACTATCCATTGAGAACACTGAGACAGGAAAATGCCATCATGAATTTGTTTTTTTCAAGAAAAGATTTTGCTGAAAAAACACCTGAGCCTTTTACCATGTTATGAAAACCAAGTCAGTCCATTTCAGAATTTCAGAGAGACTACTCTGCACGGTTTGCAAAATCAAGACAATCCCAAGAAAGGAAAGTCTAAGAAGAAATTCTAGAATTACTTAGGCATTATGGTGGAGAATTTTAAAGAAAAAGCAAATGCCAAACCAGCCAGATACAGAGGCAACTCAGTGTCACCTGTAATCTCATTTACTCCATGTTCATGTCAGCCACCACACTAAGGTACCTTGTGCAGAAGTACATCACAGTTACAATGGGTCCTTGCTGAAGTACAGCACAAACACAGCACATCTTCTCAGGGAAATTAGATGTTCTCTCACTGCTGATCATGTCTCCTAGTCCAGTACTCTTGTAATACATACATTTTTAGCTCAGATAATGAAATTTCATTGTTTATTGTGATAATGAAAAACTGGATATAAAAAAATTATTTTCCACCTGAATCTCTGTCTTTCTCTATTGCACAGCTTATGACCAAACCTTCCTGGCAGATTTAGGGTGTTGCCTGAAAGATGGCATAAAACCAAGTGGCATGAGCTAAATGCCTGAGATCATCTCCATATGCCTAATTCTTTTGTGTGCTTTTAGAGGACCTAATGCTGAAAGAGGAGACAGAAGAAGCAGAGACACTGCTCAATTTCCTCACAGCAATGCAGTTTGCATGCCTTGTTGAAGGCAGGCTTTATTTTGCCACAGTATTGAACAGAGAGATTGGGAAATGCATGCTACTCCCTGTTTTACCTAGAAGTCTGCTGATTTCCTCAGAGCAAATGAAAATCCAAATAGTATTACTTGTCCCAGAGGCACTTCAGGAGTCCCAAAACTTTGCAAATACAATACCAGCAAGGCCTAAAAGACACTGCATATTTGCTTCCTCATCAAGAGTAGGGCATTCAATAAATTTTAGGGAGAAATGTCCTTCATGGCCGAAGATAAATGCTAATGAACCTGGAATTAGCAAGGATTAACATCATCCAGTTTTAAAAGGTTTTGAGGGAGTATGACTTCAACCCAAACCCAGAATTCATGCCTCTCATCACCATCCAACGGTATCATACCTGAAAGATTCCTCCCCTGCCTTACATTAATTTGAGCCAAAATATTTATTCACTCCCTGGGGACAATTCCTTTGCTATGTTCTGTACTGAGATATGCATAAATCAGTCCAGCTGCATTAGTTCTCTAGTTGGCATGTAAATGTCAGGTGTTCATGGAAATGTTAGCTGGCATTAAGGCCAGACTGCATAGTGGGAAACATAGAAGAGTAGAGATCTCATCTCCTAAGGTATTTTTGTAGCCAATGAAGTTCTGTAAGTTAGAAAAAGATGCTCCTCCAGAGAGTGATTAAGAGCAAGCACCTGACTGTATTCTGAAGTTAACTTGGTAGATAGTCAAAGCCTGTGAAAATCCTTCTGCCTTCATCAGGGTGAAGTTCCCCTTCATTAGTACAGTTTAAAGCCCCGAGGACAAACAGTTCCCTACAAAAGTTAGGCTAGCAAGAACAACATACATCCTTCTGTAAAGTGCATGGCAGTTATTGATAGGTATTACTTTCATAAATAAGAATGGTCTATGTGTTGTTGTGTCCAGAAAAGCTCTTCAAATATGGAACATATATGGAAACATAAATAGCATTTGTTTAGTCCTCTCACATTTCTTCAAAAACAGACATCATAAAATTGAAATTTGTTGCATTAATTCCTGTGAAGTAGTCACATTGCTCTTATTTTTTATTTACAAATTATTCAACTAAATGCAACTAATCTATATGAAAATTTAGAACTAGAGCCTTGCTTCAGCATAAGACACTGGAGAAACCACTGTACCATAGAAAATATTACATGGAGAAGTTTTAACTTTTTTTTAGTTGAGGTAGAAGGATCATTAAGAAAGGCTTTGAAAGGCCTTCGAGGGTCCAGAGACTTCTTATCTTTATTATTTTTAGCACTGCACATGAATTAGTACCTCCAATGGGTTATGCACCAGACATTTTGCTGGTCTAGAACCACAAATGTTATTCAGATCACTTAAAACAACTGTGTCTCACCACACTGGTTCCCTTTTCTGTAATATTTATTGACAAAAAGGCAATCAACTGAAGAGAAAGGAGAACAGTCCACTGATACTATTCCTTAGTCTCTGAACTGTGGTGTGCTTGAATCACTCAAAGGCTTTTTCTAGTATTAAAAGGAAGATGAAATTCAACAAAATACTTACAGTTCTTTGCATTAGTAAAGGAGTTTCAGAACAACCTATCCCTTCATTATTAAAATTTGATTCCATATTGATTATGTCTTCGATCACCTCTTCCATCTGATAAAATAATATTTTAAGAAATCACTACAAATAATAATGAAAAAAAGTTATTTTGAAAATACAGAAGAAATAATCTTGATTATCTATTACAACAATAAAACTGAATTTCAGTAGTTTATACCTTAAAATTCAAACAAATCAAACACTAGTATACACTATTCATATTTTTTACTTCTTGTGGAAACAGTAGTGGTTTAACAGGATAAATCTTTCCTCTTAAACACCAGCTCATGCCCTTATTTTAACCCAATTGCTACACCACAATCAGATGACAGGGGTGCATTGTTAAGTCATGACCTGTCATCTTGATCAGATGTGTTGTATTGCTGCATTGCTGCATTGGTGCAGGAAGACTGAAAGGAACCCCTGGTTCTGCAGCTGTATGAGTCACTCGAGGTTTGGTGTCACATGCTGCCCTCTTCAGCAGGTAGAGGGCTTTTTGTTTAGCAGTACTCTGGATGCTTTTCAGTATCAGCCTGAACTGATGCTTTTCAGTCAGCCTTCTGGTCCCACTTCTGATCTTGTCTGAGCCATAAACTACTGAGGCAGATGGAATAGCTCATTAATTACTTGGGATGAAACAATGAATACTTTGCAGGTCTATAGGTAGATTTGGACAAAGTACAACATGAGTTTTTAATTATAATTTTGGTCTGGTTCCATTCACAGAGTAATTTTGGGAGAGATCCCATGATGAGCGTGTCACTTTTAACTCTACTATCTGCAGCTCTTGGGATCTGAAGTGTAGATGGTCCTATGCAACGAAAGTATCACATAGACATTTCAACACAGACCTTTCAACATAGACTTTTAGGCCACATGCCCCAGCACAGCTCACACATGCATTCCTCTTCTTCTCTAAAATGAAGTGGTGTGCCAGGAGTTGTGCCCAGACTTATCTAGGGAAGCACCATCAGGGCCAAAAGGATACCAAGGAATGCTGGCACTTAGGCAATATGAAGGAGTGCAATTTACTGCACCAACCTGGGTGTTGGCTCTATATTATTTACTAATATAACTATTGTTTACTCTCAACCACAGGGCACACCCGCATTAGGAAATTACTGTCTCTGAGATGTCTCTAAGTCTCTGAGATGAGATGAGATGAGATTATTCAAATCATTGCAAAGCTGTCAGGATCCTGGCCAGCTATCACCCTCCCAGTCCACACTAGGCACACGCCTTGAGAGAGGTTTACAAGCAGCCCTTTTCTCACCAGAAGCAACAGAGAGTGGTACAAGGTCAGGCTCCTGATCAGGTCCAAAATACCTGAAAACTGCTCCAGCACACTGCACTTTGCCATCATGGAGGTGGTCAAATAGGTGTCCACAAAGGTCATTTAAAATAGCATTTTAAAGTAGCTCCACTAATCCATAAACCTGACTTAAAATGTCAGTTGTCAATGCAGAAGGAATAGAGAGGCCCCAAATGAACTCTCTGGGAAGTTTTATGGGCTCCCTCATGCTTAGCTACATAACATCCAAATGTTCAAATGACTCACAGTGTTATTTGTAAGATTCTTCTTTTCTATTAAAATCCAAGGCATGATGTAGCATCTCCATTTCTCATTTCTGTAAGAATTCCCCTTTTACCTAATAAACAGTCCCTTTTGAAATCTACTGAAGTATTAAAAGCTGTAATGACCTACATCTCACACTGACTAAGAATCTGACATTGTATTATAACTGCACCTCTATTAAAATCGATGGTGGCACTAAAGTTAGCATATCCTTGCCAATTTACCCAAGATAACCCACATAAAAATATACCAGCTAACTGAAAAATGAATGAGTGATTTTTTCAGTTATGTCTTGAAGGTAATCAGCATTTAACTCTTTTTATGCAGCTAGGTTATTATGGAAGGCAAGTGCTGTAACCAAAGCCCCCTTGAGAGTAAAGAAAGTAATCTCTTGCCCACTTCTAGTACAAGGTGGGTCATGGGATGTTTTTGTGGAAGCAGACAAAGCCCAGTTCCCCTTTCCTTTTCCCAGCCCTGCCCTACCGCATTCTCATGTTGGCCTCCGAGGGCCAGCAGCTTGGTGACAGGGCTGTCTGGAGCGCCCGTGCTGCTCCCTGGGGGCATGTGTCCGGTCCTCAGGATGGAGCTCACTCCCGCAGGCTGGATGGTGTGAGAGTGGGACAGGGACAGCGTCTGGCTGGACAGCTTGGTATCGAGGGTCAGGTACTGCTTCACCTGGTGCCTCTGGCTCTGCTGTATGTGGTATCTAGACTGATTTTCCAAGTGTGTTTGTACCTGGGAAGGAATGGAAATAATTGCTGAAGTTTCAAGTTTCTTGTATCGGTATTTAACCATATGCTCACTAAAAAATAATTCAAAATAATTATTCAGCTTTAATAACATTTGGATAGAATTGTTAACCTTTTTTTTTGCCCAGTTTTACATCCTTACAATTTTTTTATTGGTTTACCATCTTCCCCTTAAACAGCTGAACAGTGAATAATTATAAAGGAAAAAGAGAATTAGAAAAGATAACCATGATCCTGAGAAAAGACCAGAAATATGCTACACATTTTTCTCATTTAGAAGCGATCTCTCTTGAGATCACTGAAATCAAATCTACATCTAGAATTAATATTGATTCTTTTGTACATGAAAGAGTAAATAAGGGCATAAAAAGAAATATAATCTAACCAACTTTAAATAATATCAACAGCACCAGACATTCATTCACACCTCAATCCATATTTGTCTCACATTTTAGTAAGTACAGTCACTTAAATGAGGCATTGCTGAACTTTTGCAATAGTCCAAGCTCTAGTTCTGAATGACTGTTCACTATCCACAAACTACACAGACTTCTTGAAGGGCCTCTTGAGGACAGATCACTTTTTTAGTGGACAGGGCTTTATAAACTGAGTGGTCATGCCAAAATGGCTGATTGTGTAAGACTTTGAGCCATCCTTTGATTACAAAGATTGACAGTTGCTACTTCAAACAGATCCCATTTCAGATCAATGTCACATTCCTGCAATTGCTCCAGAGGAGTAATTCCTGCTCCAGAGGAGCACTGCGTACTCAAACCTTACTGTCATTTCAGCCCTGTGGCTCTCTCCTCCTCCTATGCCATGACTGGTCACAAATGTCTTCTAATAAATTTTTCTCAAGGGGCTTCTGTGTAGTAAGCATGATTAATATTTGTTAGATAATACCAAGACTTGTTTTGTAGACTTTTCTTCAAAAAAATTTTAGTCATTTAAGCAAACTACTTTTTGATTCCCCCAAAATACATAAGCAGAGATAAACAGCCATAAAAGCAGTTTGCATTTGAAGAAATTATATTTTTGTACAATATTGCAGTACCTACTTTATTTTTAATCATTGTGGAATAATTTTAATTGTGTTTCTTTAAACAAATTTTCCATTCATATAAAAAAGACTAAGCCATTCAGTAATGAATATGAGATTAATTATTTGGATGTAAGCCCTAAAGTTATTAAATAATATTCCATTACAGTATTTATATAAAATCTTAAATTCATTGTTTGGATTTTCCCCTGGTTTATGTTAGGAAGGTATTCATACTATATAAGGTTGCAAAAATTACAGCTGTATTTGGGATTTACTTAAATCATTATTTGTCTTAACTTAGATCTTTGTGTTAGTTTCAGAAAGCGCATAATGTACAGTTAGTTTCAGCTCTGATTTATCATCTATAAGGAACCATGTAAAAGTATAACAAATAATTCAGATACTTATGCATCTATTTAGTCCTTCATACTTAAGATCATATTGAAAATTAGATACTCAAGCATTTTCTTAAATGTTAATACAATGAAATCTACTGCATGCCTGTTTAACCGGAGTATTATTTTTGGGCAAAATCTAATATATAAAGGGAAAATAAATACATCCCATTGGATGACTGGAGAAGAAATTCTGTGTGTAACCTTCCTTTCTGCTGCTCTTTTAGAAGCATCCATGGACAATTCATGATTATGCTGGACTCTACAGTCACCGACTGAGTCCATGCAAAGTGACCACTGCCCAGAGCCTTGCAGTATCTAAACTAACTAAGATCTCTTTCCAACAGTGCAGAACTCTGCAGTCAACAGCTTTAAAAACACAGATTCTTTATGTGGCATAAATGGGAGTGGGATCAACATATAGGCCACAATTGCATTTACTGCATTTCACCCCAACTAATTTTTTATCTTGTATGAAGATGATGAAAACTTTGTAACAAGGAGTGAATTTCTGCCTTAGAATTTCTATGAGCCTACTCGAAGCATAAAATCAAGAATATCATGTACCTTCAAATTGAAAGGGAAACAATAAAATTGTAGTGTCCAAAATCTATACTACCTTGTTTTAAATTTGTTTTTAATAAGGAGTTTTTATAAGTGAGTTCTGCTACAAGAAAACTGGTGAAAAGTCAATGGCTTGCTTTTTTTCTTTCTCTGGGCCCCAGATTGCTAGTGGCAGACCAAAATCTCTGGATCCTGTTTTCTTAGTGAACCACCACAGGGCCATCCCACTGGGCAAAGGGAAGATCTGTGAAAGACAATCAGCTAACTGCTGACTAGGTAAAAACTAGTTTATCAGAAGTGCTTATTTAGTATGATAGTCTTTCAGTGACTATATCCTGTCTTGAACTTACACAAGCAGAAAAAAAATTAAAGCTTTGCTGGTGGAGTCTGTGTTGCTACAGCTTTGAAAACTTCTCCACCCCTTTACTGTGCCAGTTACAGTCATTACAAAGCAGAACCTTTGAGGTTAAAAATGGATCTATGCCCTGATTTTCATCTTTATATATTCTAAATAAGTCTTAGTACGCACTGCTAAAGTGAAGCACTTTCAAAAATCAAACCACAATGTAATGACAAAGCAGAAGGGCAAACCTATTTTTATCATCATATGGTTAATGTATAATAGAAGTGTGGGGAGGGGGGGAATCCATGCTATGAGAAAGGAACACTAAGATTGCAAGTCAATCTCTCAAAACGTAAAACTTATTTTAAAACTGTCCATGTAACATGTGTCAACTAGGAGTAGAAACTCAAATCCTCATAATTTTATAAAACCAGATAGTCTAGTGTCCATTCCAAGTATGACTGTTTTATTCTCCACTGGGATGTTGCATGCCTTCTGTTAACTTTATTAGTGGTATTAACGTAATTTCAGTTCCTATTTTCAGAATATTGCAGATGACTAACTTTTTTTAGAAAGTATTGCCAAAATTGTAAACATTAAAATGTGACTTGATTTTGAGCTTCATTTTAATGATGCACAAGGAGTGGTTAAGCAGGGGCACACATTGCCCCGAGAGGCTGTGGAATCTTCACCCTTGGAGATTTTCAACACTTGCCTGGACAAGGCCCCGAGAATGTGAAGAAGCAAAAGAAATCTAAAAATAAGGAAATTTGAATTGATAGTCTACATATAGAAACTATGAATAACCATTATCAAGTCTGGTGAAAAAATTATGGTGTCATGTTAGAAGATCAGTGAAATTAATGCAAAAAGGAAAAGACCTGAAAGATCAGTGAAATTAATGCAAAAAGCAAAAGACCTGAAAGATCAGTTCCACATGAAGTAATCTCACAAGTAAAATAACCAAGATTAACTTGCACTTAGCTGCTTAGAGGCCTTAATTGTGTGCATTTCTTAGATCCACCAAACACAGTCCTTCTCCAAAAAAAAAATACAGGTGGAAAAAAAAGATTTTCCTGTGTAGAAAAATTTCCCAATAATCCTAATATGGTATTCTCCATCCAGTCAGTGCTGGGAGACTGATTTGTCAATTCAGCATCTTTTGAGGAATTCTCATAATCTGTGACAAAATTTTATCAGAGCCTATATAGAATTTTAAGGTTCAGATGTTGATACTGATGCACATTTTACTGCCACAACACTCTGAATGTAGGTTTACCTTCTTTATTTAGTCTCTGTGAATCCATAAATAATTAATCATATTTTTAAAGCAGGAAAGCATAAAGGAAGACCCTGAAATGGTTTTCAGGATAGAGCATCCAATAATCTGGCACATCTGTGGAGCTTGGGTTCTCATATCTGACAAAAATTAAGCAATGTGACTTGAGGAAGCATATCTTCTAGCTCTCAGAAGACTATTTTCTATTAGATGTCTCTCTGCCATCCTATTTTGTGGTGAGATGGATGACTTTGCTTGTTGGTATACCTGGTTTCTAGGAATCCCTAGCAAAAGGAAGGTGCTCAGGGGCCACCTGATGATCCAGACCCCGGCTCAGACAAACATCAGACACAGCCTGAGACTCGGTGTTGTTCTAGTGGTACCTCTGCTCTAGCCTTAGTAGGGTCACTGACCTGGCCCTTCCTGCCGAGTGCTCCTGATACAACACACACAAAGTGTAGCAAGCTGGTGAATTTGTGCAGATGAAGTGCTGGTTCTCCTCCCAGACCTTCTCTTGCAGCAGCTGTAACCATGTACTTTAAATGCTAATTATTCCAGATTACTTGAGAAATTAAGGACAGCATAAAATCTAACACTTAATAGATTTTCCAATCCCTCCTAGGCACTGCTTTTGTCTAATATTTGGCTTTCCTAAACACAGTGAATTTAAAACCTTCTCAGAACCAGAAACATCAAGCATGAAGGGAGCTCAGAGCATCCAACACATGCAAATATTATAAATCCAGGAGTTCCCCAAAGCTGAAACAGAAATGAACACTTTGAGATGGATTTTTTTAATGCAGAAAAACATCTCAATGCACAGGAAACTGACTGTACCTATTTCTATTTTATATCTCACCGACAACCCAGTTCTGGGAACAAGAACATAACAGCCTTTCGGAATTACAGATGTATATTCAGACTTCTTCAACTGCTCTTTCTTATTTGAGCACACATCATCACGCTGTAACACTGCAGTGCAGTTGTGTAACATCTTTTCCCACATTCACACTAAGTTTGCTTTCATTTCTAATATGTTGCACAATGGCATAACTAGGCTTTCAGTAATTTATTTACATAAGCTGCTTTACTTCACAGTTTGTTGATGGAATTTTTCTTCTGCTAGTAAAAGAATATGGAGCATGTCAAAACTAAGAAAGAAGACCTATTTGGGGTACCTAAAGAAGGCATGGTCAATGTCACTGATATTGCATTAAGCAGCAGTGCTACAGTTTTTTGGTGTTCCACTAAGAGCAAGCAGGTTATATCTGTATTCCCAGTCTGCTCAGCCCAACATCATTCCCAGGAGAAATAATAGGAAAACTGAGAAGAGATTCAATTAATAAATTATTAAAAGATAGGAATATAATTAATGCTAGTCAACATAGTTCTCTGCAAAATAAGCCTTGTCAAACAAATCTACTTCTGCTCTTTGATGAGATTTTAAGTTAGGTTGCCAAAGGTAACGATGTAGGTATAATACACTTCAACTTTTGTGTGCCTTTTGACTTAGTATCACTCAATATTCTAATTAAAAATATAGCACTACACAGTATCAATAAAGCGTGTTTTAACTGGATTAAGCGTTGGCTAACGAACATGCATAAGAAAGTGATCAGCAAAGGCTTAGCATCAGAAAAAGGGGCTGTTCAGTCTTGTACTACTCAATTTTACCATCAGGGATTTGGGACTAATGAAAAATAAAACAAATTAAAAGGCACAAATATTTTTTAGAGTAGTGCTCCCAGTCAGAGCAATACAAATCTACATATACTGAAAGAAGAAATACAGGATTCAACAATGAAGAAAACTCCTCAAGCACTGAGTTTGCAAAGAATTTGGGGTCATAACAAGCCAGAAGCTCAGCAGGAGTGTCCCACTGATGCTACAGGAAGAAAGGAATAATGGCATAAAGAAGGTAGTGAGTGGAAGCCTGGCTTTACTCTGCTTTTATTCATGGCTCAGGAGGGATCAGTAATGGAAGCCTAAAAATATTTCTATTCTAAATATTTTTGCAACACTGTTGCAACTTCTCGAAACTTCTTATGGAAGCAATTGAAGACTGAGAAAAGGGTATTTCAATGAAAGCTTAAAGAAGCTCAGCTATGTTCTTGTCGGTTTGTGAAAAAAAATTATGAAATTCATGGGAGATGCTGAATGTGAAAACTAGCACAAAAAGCATGGCAAAAGACACTTGTCAAAAGTTGAAGTGAGGCAAAGCAGAAGTTGTCTGCATAAACAGTGAAGCATTCCAAAGGAAGTGCTCTAACTACTATTTTCTTCAAAGGATTGACTTTCTGGGAAAGGCAGAGTAGCCAAATACAAGATACTCAAAGCTGAGTACTAGGGTGATAACTGAATGCAATACAAAAGCCTGGGATTTTAGAGGAATTAGAACGAAGGGCCTACTAACTCTTGCTGTGTTTAGATTTTACAGGGTTTTACACCTGAGAGCTGGCTATTTTAATAGCAACCTTTCCTTTGATGGAAATGCATTCTGAATTTTATAAATGCTTACATTTTTGCTACAAAATAATATGCTTAAAGATGATCATAGTGTACTGGACAGAACCCAGCAGACTTCACTAAAGTTTTTCATTTATGCTGGATATTAATTTGTTTCAGTTTTTTTATAGCTTTTGAAGAAAAATTTCTCACCCTGATAGGATTGCATCATTTATAATCAATCCTGAACAAAATACCTCTCTGCAAATGAATGATGGGACTTCATGTTCTTTTCAGCCACTGTACTAGAAAATAAGCATTTAATTATCCACTTTTAATTATTAAAATGTTCTGTAAGTACCCAGAAATTTTAATTCCATTTTAAGATAAGAAACACAGTCACAACACAGACTATTTTTGCTCTATATCTGTGTACTTTCAAATGTATTTTAGGGGTTAGAAAAAAAACATTTTTAGTTATGAAATAATCCTTTTTAACATCTATTACAAATGAATATCAGTTATTTGTTTCTCCTGCTCTCTTTACTACCCTTTTTGAGGAAAGACTATTTGTAAAATTATTTCACAATAAAATGAAAAATCAATTTAACTTAGGAATTACACATTTCTCTTCTATCCTAAAGACTATCACCAAATACTGTAGCTGTTCACTTTAATGTTTAGTTTATAAAAGCGTGTATGATTATGCCAATTAATTACTTAAGCTAAACACAGTAATTAATTTTTAAATGTGAATATTTTTCCTATAGGAACTTTGATCTGACTAGATGAGACCTTCTCCATTAATATGCATGAAGAAAGAATACAAAAGACATCTAGTCTGGAAACTTACAGCCATGTATAGTTGATGCCTTGCAGCAGCTTTCAAGTTAAGGAAAAATTCTCTTGTAACTCTAATGCATTATTTTTCATCTTATTTGACCTTTGACATCATATTAATCAGGAACTTTTAAATACTCTTTCAAGGGTGAAGGGACTGAAGAAGAAACATTGACCATGTCTTCAGCAAGGACTACTGCTTGTGTATTTTGGTATCTCAACATCTAAAAATAGCTGATAAATGTGGAGTAGGGTGAGAGTAATTGGAAATTCTCCGCACACTTCCAAGTACTATGAAAAGCAAGAGGAATGTGGGACCAAAACAACTGCAGAATGGACTTTGCAGAAATTAGTGCTGGGTAAGAAAAGTTTCTTTGCCTAGCATAGGCATCAGAACAGTGTTTCCAACAGGAGGAGAAAGGCAGCAGAGCTCTCAGGGCCGTGGCTAATAGAAGCTAGATCTTATGACTAACTATTTCCTGACAAATCCCCATGCAGGCACTGGGATTTCAATAGCATTTCCCTATTTTTATATTCTCTAGCACTCACTGAACATTGATGGAGCTCAGTCCTTTCAGGAATTCCTCTCTGCTAACCTCCTTGTGCAATCAGAAATTAGTTGGGGGAAGCCAACTACCTTCACTGAGCAACTACAGAGACATTATCAAAGCAAGCACTTCCGTTTGCACCAGTATACCTGAGACACTCTTGGCTTCTTAATTGAGCTCCTGCAGTTAAGATACACACAGCTCTGATGGCTCCTTATCCATCACCAGCTTGACTTCTGAGGAAAGGATCCCTAAGGTCTTGAGGCCAGGTTGTCATGTTTTAAAATAACAATGAGTCTCAATGACTTTGTGGTCTTCACTAGCAGAAAAGAATCAAGTTTTTAACATTTCACTATAAAAACAGCTTATAAAATTAAGCAAAGCAAACTACAGGAAGTATTTTTACAAAACCATCCCTTTGATTTAACTTGGAATTTAAGCTGAAAATCTAAACTGTGAATAAAACCAACCACTACAGTTAATAGACCACACAAGCATAAAAATGGTTCACAATCAAATTAAGAAACCCCAGCTAATATCCTTATTTTGACTCTGCACTGTGACCCTGTCCATGCTCTCACTGATTCATGAAATCTGTGAATATAATAAATCTTTACTGTTCCAGTTCCTCTTTATTGTTGGTGTTATTACAGGACAGTGAATATGACTATTACACTCCAAGAATGTAAAGAAACTTTTCGGATGGTTAGCTACATTCAAAGAGCTAAGTCTTGATACTACTTGTCCCTACCTCCAAAACTTATTCAAATTAGGTCAGCTAATAAGTTGCTACTAAATGTAGAAGAGCACATCACAAACAGTTCAAGGAAAAACAGTTTTGAATACAGAAAGCACAATCTTTTGAGTTAAATATGTTAGTGTTAGTGAATTTCCATCAGTGTGGGTTGTTCAATCCTTGGAGGAGAAACAAAATAGGAACACTGCAGTGACTAGCACAGACCCATAGTAATTACTATTATAGCAGCACAGGAAACCCATAACTGGAATGATGCTTTTTATTCAGCAGTTCCAGATTTTCTGGCAAGTGTCATGCATCGAAAAGAAATCTACTCCAAAATATATGACTCATATGACACAGCCTAATAGGCAATAAGGAAAATTGTTGCAGACACAAAAGCTCATATTTGAATTTCAGCATTTTTAACCATTTAACTTCCAATGAAAGCTCTCAGAGAAGACAGAAGATGACTGTGTTATGAACACCCATGTAGTCTATTTTGTTATCCATCTGTGAAGTTTGTAATATAGGTCTGACATTGGAGAAAAACAATTGGTATGTGTACTATATTTATGTGAAGCAAGAATAGTTTCAAAATGCTTTGGTTTGTTCTTTGATTTCTAATTCTTTTCATGTAGCAACTATAATTTTTTTTCAATCTTGTCTCACTTTAAAGGTTAAGAAAACTCAGAAAGAAGTCACCCTTAAAAAGTATTAAAAGGGATCATGAAGTAACAATTTCTTCATTGTTTGCTGTACACTTTCTCTCCCTCCCCAGGTGGGCAGACACTGTATCGTTTGAGATTAAATGATGGCAGTAATATCCCTCTTGTTCAGTTATATACAGCAAAACAGTCTGTGAAGGTAGGTCTAAAAGCTGTATTTTCCTGGTAGGTGAAGAGATGGACATCAATTATATGTGGCAGAAAAGTACTGATGGTAAAAGTGTAGCAGTAGAAAATAGTGTTTTCGCATTTGAGTATGTATCTGAGGGAGAGGGATGTAGTTTTGTCCTTACTTCTTCATTCCTTTGTTCCACTCCATTGTTGGGGGTACACAAAGAATAACATTTACAGCACAAACTGCAACAATATTGTCATGTTTTTCAGCACAAGTTGAATGAAAATTCAAAGACTGATCACAGTAAATCAACCTCTGGTGTGCTACTCTTCCACAAAAATAAAGTTTAGAAAGTTTGGTGATTTTGCATAAAATCACTGGTTATGCCTGTTTCTAATATGAAAGATTGATGAATGTATGCCAAGGGTACTACATAAACAACTTCAAAAAAAACCAAAAAAAAACCCCAAAAAAACCAAAAAACCCCTATTGGTTGAAAAACACCATCAGTTTGTTAAAAGTGGTAACAATTTCACCACCAGATGACAGCACTGCTTATTATTACCCCTTTTTTGTGTGTTTCAGTCCTCCCTAATTTTGAAAACAAACTGTAGAGAAGCATGCACCCCCCAGCCCGTGCACTGCAAGAACAGAGGAAATAAAGCCAGTGCCAAAAGGTGTTTTGGTGAGACAGATACATCAAGGAGACTAATCTCTTGGACAAGATATTTTAAGCCTGTGAAGGGTTATAGCTTCAGTCTGAAAAGTGTGCTTTCTATTTCTATTTCCTCAGTCTCAGAATGATAAAGAGGGCAAGGGTGGGAGCTTTCAAAGTAGGTATCTTAGGTTCAGCTTCACAAGGCGATTTTTGTGAAGTCAAGGCAGCAACATCATTTTGAGCCAGCTTAGGATCTGGCCACAGAGTGTGCTTTCATACAAAGCGAGCAGGTTGGGTTATGTTGGATTTTTGTGAGACTACAAAGTCCTAAACCACTTAGTATAATTAGTTTAAGTAGTGGCTNATGGCCCTTAAAGGACAGCTAAAGGAAAAAAAGGTAAAAAAAAAAGATATATTTTCTACCAGCCGGTAAAAGCATTTTTTAAAAAACCTACCTGGCCTATTTTGTGTCCAAATAAGTTTTATGGTTGTAAGTGGCAATGAGTCTGAGCGTGTTCATGCCCCAAGGATGCTGCTGTCATGCTGTTCATGGGGTTAGCAAATGTTGCCTTCACTACCTGAACATCAGCCATAAACCTGTGCACTATTACACTTCCA